>JASVER010000257.1:91436-153049 GCA_030449065.1 Oceanodroma leucorhoa | reverse complement strand
CACACTATTCCTGATACAGGCCAGGATGCCGTTGGCCTTCTTGGCCACCTGGGCACACTGCCGGCTCATGTTCAGCCAGCTATCGACCAGCACCCCCAGGTCCTTTTCCCCCTGGCAGCTTTCCAGCCACTCTTCCCCAAGCCTGTAGCGTTGCCTGGGGTTGTTGTGACCCAAGTGCAGGACCCGGCACTTGGCCTTGTTGAACCTCATGCAGTTGGCCTCTGCCCATTGACCCAGCCTGTCCAGATCCTTCTGTAGAGCCTTCCTACCCTCAGGCAGATCAACACTCTCGCCCAACTTGGTGTCATCTGCAGACTCACTGAGGGTGCACTCAATCCCCTCATCCAGATCATTGATAAAGATGTTAAACAAGACCGGCCCCAAAGCTGAGCCCTGGGGAACACCGCTTGTGACCGGCTGCCAACTGGATTTGACTCCATTCACTACAACTCTCTGGGCTCGGCCGTCCCGCCAGTTTTTTACCCAGCAAAGAGTACACCCGTCTAAGCCATGAGCCGCCAGCTTCTCCAGGAGAATGCTGTGGGAGACAGTGTCAAAGGCTTTGCTGAAGTCCAGGTAGACCACATCCACAGCCTTCCCCTCATCCACTAGGCRGGTCACCCAGTCGTAGAAGGAGATCAGGTTGGTCAAGCAGGACCTGCCCTTCATGAACCCATGCTGGCTGGGTCCGATCCTCTGGTTGTCCCGCACCTGCCTCGTGAGCGCCCTCAAGATGAACCGCTCCATGATCTTCCCCAGCACCGAGGTCAGGCTGACAGGCCTGYAGTTCCCCGGATCCTCCCTCCAGCCCTTCTTGTAGATGGGCGTCATATTGGCAAGCCTCCATTCATCCGGGACCTCCCCCGTTAACCAGGACCGCTGATAAATGATGGAGAGCAGCTTGGCAAGCTCCTCCTCCAGCTCCCTCAGTACTCTCGGGTGGATCCCATCYGGCCCCAGAGACTTGTGTATGTCCAGCTGGCGTAGCAGGTCATTAACCTCTTCCTCTTCGATTATGGGGGGTTTACTCTGCTCCCCATCCCTATCTTCCAGCTCAGGGGGGTGAATACCCAGAGGATAACCCGTCTGAATATTAAAGACTGAGGCAAAGAAGGCATTAAGTACCTCAGCCTTCTCCTCATCCTCAGTGGCAATGTTCCCCCCGGCATCCAATAAAGTATGGAGATTCTCCTTGGCCCTCTTTTTGTCGTTAACATATTTGTAAAAACATTTTTCGTTGTCCCTGACAACAGTGGCCAGWTTGAGTTCCAGCTGGGCTTTTGCCATTCTAATTTCCTCTCTGCACGACCTGACGAGATCCCTGTACTCTTCCTGAGTCGCCCRCCCTTCCTTCCAACAGCAATAGACTCTCCATTTTTCCCTGAGTCCCAGCAAAAGCTCCTTGTTTAGCCAGGCCGGTCGTCTTCCCCGCCAGCTCCTCTTATGGCATACGGGGACAGCCCGCTCCTGCGCCTTTAAGACTTCCTCCTTGAAGAACCTCCAGCCTTCTTGGACTCCTTTGCCCTTCAGGACCGCTTCCGAAGGGACTCTCTCAACCAGTGTCCTGAACAGGCCAAAGTCTGCCCTCTGGAAATCCATGGTAGCAGTCTTATTGACCCCTCTCCTTACTTTCCCAAGAATCGAGAATTCTATCATGTCATGGTTGCTGAGCCCCAGACGGCTTCCAACCATGACATCTCCCACCACTCCTTCTCTGTTGGTAAACAGCAGGTCAAGCAGGGCACCTCCCCTGGTAGGCTCACTCACCAGCTGCCTCAGGAAGTTATCTTCCACACACTCCAGGAACCTCCTCGACTGTTTCCTCTCTGCTGTGTTGTATTTCCAGCAGCCGTCGGGCAAGTTGAAGTCCCCCATGACGACAAGGGCTAGCGATCGCGAGACTTCCGCCAGCCGCTTGTAGAATGTTTTGTCTGCCTCTTCATCCTGGTTGGGTGGTCTATAACAGACTCCCAGCAGGATATCCGCCTCGCCGGCCTTCCCCCTCATCCTTACCCATAAGCACTCAACCYGATCATCACAAACGTCGAGCTCCGTGCAATTGAAACACTCCCTGACATACAGAGCCACCTCATCGCCTCTCCCTCCTCACCTGTCCCTTCTGAAGAGCTTGTAGCCATCCATTGCAGCACTCCAGTCATGAGAATCATCCCACCACGTTTCCGTGATGACGACCAAGTTATAGCTGTCCTGCTGCACAATGGCTTCCAGCTCCTCCTGTTTGCCGCCCATGCTGTGTGCATTGGTGTAGATGCACTTGATCTGGGCTATCGACCTCACCCCCGAGACTGCCATGCCACCCCTAGGCTCATCTCTCTTGAGTGTGGCTCTATCCCCTTCCCCCTTCATACCTGGTTTAAAGCCCTCTTGATGAGCCCCACCAACTTATGGGCGAGAATCCTTTTCCCCCTTTGAGACAGATATACTCCATTTGTCGCCAACAGGCCCGGTGCCTTKTAAACCTCTCCGTGGTCAAAAAATCCAAAGTTCCACCAGTGGCACCAGCCTCTGAGCCACGTGTTAATCAGCTGCGTTTTCCTGTTCCTTTCAGTGTTCTTCCCCACCACTGAAGGGATTGAGGAAAACACCACCTGTGCTCCCAATCCTGCAATCGATCTCCCCAGTGCCCTGAAGTCCCTCTTGATTGCTTCGGGGCTTCTCTCCGCAACTTTGTCACTGCCTACCTGCATGACCAACAGCGGATAGGAGTCAGAGGGCCATACCAGATGGGGGAGTTTCCTGGTTACATCCCTAACCCGGGCCCCCGGGAGGCAGCAGACCTCCCTGTGGGATGGGTCCGGTCGGCATATGGGGCCCTCCRTTCCCCTCAGRAGGGAATCRCCCACGACAATTACCCTCCTTTTTTTCTTAAGAGTGGCAGTCGTAATGCGTGGGGTTTCCTGACTCACCCCAGGCAAGCCCCTGGATAGACCTTCCTCTGCTTCCGCATTTGCCTGGTCCTCAAGCTCCAGAGCCCCGTATTGTTTTGTAAGGGCAACCAGGAAGGTGAGGGAGGCCAGGAGAAGATTCGCCTGCCACGCTGCGCAGGGACCCGTTTCCATTCCCCGACGTCTCTTAGGTTCCCTCCTTCTGCCTGCTGGCAAGAGGGAAGGGGATCCTCTGCTTCTTGGGGAGCCGCCACCTGCTGCCTTTGCTTCAGGGATGGCAGCGTGTGGCTCCACCAGTCTATCTCCCTCTCACACTCCCTAATGCTCCTTAACCTCTCCACTTTCTCCTTCAGCTCTGCCACCAGGCTGAGCAGATCATTCACCTGGTCACACCACACACAGGAGTTATGTCGGCTGCCCTCCGGTACCAGTGACAGGCCCAAGCATTCCCTGCAGCCAGAGGTCTGGACAGCTGCGCGCTTGTGTGGAAGCTCTGCCTGGGTCATCACACTCCTCCTGGCGGTAACAGTGACTAAGCAGTTGTTAATTTTTCTATTTGTTCTTTTTCTCCCATTACATGACAAATAGGTTTTTGGTTTGTTTTATTTTAAATAGAGAACTTAATATAGAAGTTTACCTGAATTGATAGCTTAGGGACAGAGCTTTTATTCTGAGAGACACAAGAGAGGGAAACTGTAGGTGTATATGAGAGATTAAATTAYTTAACTGACACCAACAGATGAGCAACCGTAGGAAACAGTAGGCAAATATGAGAAAGATGAAATTATGTAACTGATATCAGTAGATGAGCMGACATGAAGACTGAGGAGGAGTGAAGCAAGTATAGAAGGACGTAAATTGCATGATGTAGGACATTTAGAGTCGTGCAATATATTATGTTAACGATGATAGAAGAAACTGAACTGAGGTACTTTTTTTTTGATTGCACCACAATGGGATGATGACTCGTGAAGGGGCTTTTAAAACATCATATGGGCTGGTTTTGGCTGGGATAGCGTTAACTTACTTCATAGTATCTAGTATGGGGCTATGTTTTGGATTTTGTGCTGAAAACAGTGTTGATAACACAGGGATGTTTTCGTTACTGCTGAGCAGTGCTTACACAGAGTCAAGGCCTTTTCTGCCTCTCACCCCACCCCACCAGCGAGCAGGCTGGGAGCGCACAAGGAGTTGGGAGGGGACACAGCCGGGACAGCTGACCGCAACTGACCAAAGGGATATCCCACACCATATGACATCATGCTCAGCATATAAAGCTGTGGGAAGAAGAAGGAAGGGGGGGGGAGTTCGGAGTGATGGCGCTTGTCTTTCCAAGTAACCTTAGGCATAATGGAGCCCTGCTTTCCTGGAGATGGCTGAACGCCTGCCTGCTGATGGGAAGCAGTAAATGAATTCCTTGTTTTGCTTTGCTTGCATGCGTGGCTTTTGCTTTACTTATTAAACTGTCTTTAACTCAACCCAGGAGTTTTCTCACTTTTACCCTTCCGATTCTSTCCCACCATCCCACCAGGGGGGAGTGAGTGAGTGGCTGTGTGGGGCTTAGTTGCCAGCGGGWGTTAAACCATGACATCATAGCTGAGAGGTGACAAGTTTTGCCATTGTTACACATGTACAGGAAAAAGAAAAAGAAATGAAGGAATTGGAGATGGACACCAGGTTTTGAACCTTGTATAATTAGTGTGGGTGAAAATGTTCTCATGTGTTTAAATGTGCATCGCTCCTCATGGTTTCACTTGACCTAATCATTGTGAGTTAATTTCTCGATTCTGTGTTCTAACAAAAATGCTAGCCCTGTCCAGTTCCCATATTTGCCCATCATGCTTAAGTACTCTTACAGCTAGGCAGCTCTGTATCAACACTGACACCCTAAATAAGTTAATCTAGCTAACTAAAACCAGAATTAGTATTGCTTTTAAAATAAAATGTTATTTCAACTGAGTTTTAATTATTCCCCAACACCCTCTTTAGAGGCCTCTTTTTAGATTGTCTGGTATGCTCATACTAAGTGATGACTGAGTGCTATCCTAATTATTAAATGATCACTCAGTACACATAAATTCTTTTTATTTGTGAGCCATAAGAAGGGATGCACCAGTCAGATAGTTGAGTTAGTAAGAAATGTGACACTGAAGGGCCTGAGAACACCCTTCTCCCTTGGGTTGCGCTGGACTGCAGCTGAGCTTGGCAGGTGCGGGGAGAGGGCACCTACAGAGAGGAGCGGGAGGGAACATGGATGCAGAGATCAGAAGAAAGTTGCACAGTGTGGAAGCAGGAGAGCCAAGACAGATCCCGTGTGGGTTGGTCTGGTTAGATCTTGGTAAGTGGGTGTGAACCATTGCAGTAACATGATTACTTGGCTACCTTCACATGCCTCTCTGGTACAATGTATAGATGTATTCTGAGAATGCAAGGGAGGGCATGAAGAGGGATTTTTCACTGACAATCTCCTGATAAGGTAAGGTTTTTTGCCCCCTTTTCAAGAAATGAACTTGGTAATTGCCTTCTGCTATTCACATCTGTCACAACTTACTTTTTGGGGAAAACATGCCTACACAAAAAGGTTGTAAGAAATTAATAACCTTTGAAAGATTCTGAAGAGATTTTTTCTAAACTAGTAGCTTTTATAATTTTTTTTTTATAGTGAGACTTGAAATCTCACTGAAAATAGCAAAGACTTAATTCTGTTAAGGTTTACAATGAAACTGATGAATCCTCTGTATGAAAGGTGAGAGGTTGATAAAAGTTGCTGAACCCAGATAGATAGAAGTTTAATTTCCTATTTAGTTCAATCTGGGAAGGCCTTCTGTGATGGGGAACCATTTATGGTGGAAATACTGTGATATGACTATGAGAACTGGATGAAAGCAGCCTTTTCAGCTTCAGTGAAGTGGTCACTAAGATGTGGGCAGATCCAGGTAGCAGTAGCACCCTATACCCCTTGTGAAAAATGTGGCTACTTTGTTTTTATAGCATGAACTCTGGTAGAAGTGAAATAATCACTTAGTGAGGGAAACAATTAAATTCCTTTAAGAGAAGGACCTGGGCCTATTCTCATCTCTCTCTGTTTTGCAAGGTCCCAAGAGGTCTCTGGCCACCTGGAATTCTGCAAACGAAAGGGTTTTGATTTGAACATAGAGGAGGGCTGAAAGCTCTCAGACCATAAAAGCTCAAAATAGCAATGGTAGAGGCAGGCAGAGCCCAATGCAGCCATGCAACTGACAATGTCCTTTCTCTGTCAGATGAAAGACATTCATTTGTAGGACTAATACATGCAGAGAGTAATATTGACCTCCCAAATCGTGTTTGGGATATAAACACAACGGAAAGTAATTTACAGGAATTCTTTATTCCAGATGGCTGCCTTTCAATGGTAATTATTTATCTGCTAATTATTGAGAGAATAAATACATATTCAACTGCTTATGATACTGTTATGGTACTAGGTTTTAAACTATATGGTCCTAAAATTAACTCTAAGGGTTTCTAACATTTTACAGAAACTAATAGATCAGGGGAATAGATGGAACGAATGCTGCTGCAAAGACTTCATAGATCTTCTGTAAAAGGGTCCATTTCACAATCAATGGCAAACTGCTATAGAACGTTGAACTTTTGAATCCAGATGGTGTTTGTGGTGCTTCATTTTGTGTTTATGGACTCTTTCTGGTGGAGGTTTATTCTATTTTATAACTATAATGAGTTGTGTTATAACAAGAAATGGAGTGACCAAATATCAGAAATGGAGGTTGGGACAAACTATTCTGGTAAAATGTTAGCAGTTTCCAAATCTAGATTTCCCCCCTCCCCCCCCCGGAATGTGGGAGAACAGAGGAGGGAAAGGATAGAGCTTTAAGACTTTCATTTATCTTGTTTTTCTGTTTAAGTTAGAGTTCTTGAAGAGTTCAGGTGTAATCACAGCCTTCTGTTGCAACAGGAAGCACCATCTGCTGAGGCATTCTGTAAGCAATATAACGTCTCTCCAGAGACAGTTTAGCATTCAATTCACAGAGAAGGATGGCAGGGACTTGTAAACAAAAGAAGACAACTGAAGCAGTAACGAATGGGCTGTGCTCTGAAGATTCAATATGTTTCTTTATAGCTGAAAAATCCTGTAATACTATAAAAGCCTGGCAGAGCTCTCTGATGTATTAATTGTGGCTTTTTTCACTCAACCTTGCTATTTGAAAACCAAAAACTAATGCCAAAACATTGCTTGCTTTTTTTTTTTCCACTAAAACTGTCAAGTTTGTGTGAGTCTGGCCCAAATTATGTAGCAAAGAAGAATTGTTTAAGGAAAGGGAGAGAAAGCTTTTAATTGCAGCTCCGTAGTAATTAAATAGGCAGGGTGTGCTTATGAAAGAATAGATATTGGCTGTCAATGCATATCCAGTTATGAAGTCACTTGGAATGAACAATAGCTTTGCTAGATGACAAATGGATAGTGTAAACAGTTTTTATTTTTGTATCTTCTCATAAAATATTTTAAAACAGACAAGGAATGTGGTTGTGGTAGTGAGGAGATGAGCCTGAGTGAACACTATTTCCTGTTTTGAATTAAATCAAAGTATCAGAATTATAAAAGACAGATCTTTAGAGCATCTTTAAGTATAAGTCCTTATTTGTCTTATCTTTAAACGAAATGCATGCCAAAGATAAGGTACTGCAAGTTTAGGGCATGACATTAGAGATTTTATAGGTTCTGCTGGACAAAGCAGAAGGGCTAGGTCTTCAGTGGGTCTAGGATCTATTCTATCAAACATTTTGAAATAACAAAACCTTGCTTAATCACTGTCTCATGTAAAACAGATGTTCAACATTGAGGAAATTTGAGCATCTTCTATTACACGGCAGCTCCCCTTAATCTTACCCATCAGGAAAATACAGTTGAGACTATTGTCTGTCTGTGGTGATATAAGCATATGTGAAGTGTATGTTTTTCATGTGATTTTCTACCTTAAACATTCAGAATATGTTAGACTTGTATGATGAGAGCTGCAGGAAGGGGAAAGAGGAATAAAAGGATTAGCTTTGTTAATTGATTTCCATTTCATGATAGTTATGGCGTATTAGGTGAGGCAACATCTTCATAGTTCTGGTGCAAAGTACTAGACAGTCCAATATTTAAGCAGTCCAATATTTGCTTTCTTGAGTTTGAAGCTAGTGTTGAGGCTGATTTGTCACTGTGATAAGTGAGAGTCTGATCAGGGCAAGTTAAATGTGATATAGGTAGCTTTCAACTAAATTGAACACTTTAATTATGACATAACATACATGGTTGTTGGCATGAACTCTTTAAAAATCTCAGCCTTATTTTCAAATGGTGCAATTTACCGTGAGTGCCTGAAGGTCCAAGAGGGTTATATGTTGGCCCTCTACTCATGGGTGAAATCCTCTCATTTAGAGTTTGTATTTTGTCAAACCTAAAAGAGAAGAAGTACCTTGGCTTTGGCCACTGTGCTAACTATGATTCAGAACATGTCATCGTTTATATTATATGAGCTGTAGAGTCCTCTGGGCTGCAAAAAGTCCCACCTAGTGCAAAGGAAACCATGTGTCTTCACTTACAAAATGACAACAGTAGTGACTTTTACTAGAAAGTGCTTGAGAGGGAAACAAGGAGGGGAAAATAATGAGTTCTAACTATTCACAGAAATCAGAACCCTGTGTTGGGGTCACAGAAGAAGTATAGATTAAAAGTTATGATATAAAGGACAAAATTATCTGCTTCAAATAAATCTAAAAAATGAGAAGAAAGCAAAGCGTTCAAATCTATCTGCCCTTCCCTCAGATCTAGTCTGTTCATTCAGCGATTAGTAGGTTTCCATTCATGACTGAGGTCAGTATTGATAGATCATCTTCTAAGAAAAAGATGCTTCACTGTCTAAAGAGCGATAAACAATCCTGTGGAAATTGGAGAACCACAGGTGGAGAGTAGAGCTTTTTGAGTCCAAAACATAGAAGAATGGCATCAATGAAATCAAAAGTGTTAGAGGAATTAAGACATGGTGGTCCTCCTCTGATTTAATAATCCTTTCCAGGAGAACTTCAGAAATTTTCTTCTGTCTTGGTGCATGGGAATAGACCTCTGTTTAAATCCATGGTTTTTTTTTCCCCTGATGTTGTCTTTGATATATCAGTGCTTTTTGTAAGCCCTGAGAGCTATAACTGGAAAAACTATAAAACAATATAATAGTTTCATATTTAGAAATGAGCAATGACTGCTGGGCTTCCCCTAGAAACTAACAGTTTCTCGAGTGCTGTTTGGCACTACCTGTAATGCCTACTGTCAGGCTTATTTCCTTCCTCTAAGAATGGGGGACTAATCTGTGAAAGAGGCAGTAATCTCTTGTTCAGATTTATTGTGATGTGTATTTTCCCCCTCTAAAAAGCACTTCATGATGGATAATAGGAAACAAAAATAATGGGATCTTTGCCTAGCTTTCCTAGATTTGCTGCAGTCTGACTTGCAAAAAAGGAAAAAGAAAATTGAATAATTGTAGAAAGGCTTACTTTGTAAGTCTGAGTCTCAGACTTCTAAAACCATGCAGGAGTTGTTTAGCATTGCTTGGCATCAGTTCCTCTGTCATAAGTTAACSCTGTTAACTACTTACAGTATCCTGGAGTCCTACTGTGATGTGCAGCAAACTGGTTAAGACTAAAATGCCTTTAGGGACTTGCATATTGCATCCTCTTAATCCCCTTCTTACTTGGTTTAGAGATCATCCATGCAGAGACCTGCTTGTTCTCTACCTAGAGATTGTCCTGTTGATGGGTTTAGGAATTACACCGATTTAGGCTTTTTAGGCTTGTGATTTATAATGTCCATTCTACCTTGCTCTCATTAATCCAGCAATGTGTCTGGTTTGCCATCTGGAATGACATCCTGGCACATCTTAAGTAAGAGGAATTTACCCCTTGTTGGATTTTGCACTCTAGGTCTGTATAATCAAGGAGCCTGCCGACTGCTGGTAAAATGTCCTTTCCCTCTAGTTGCATGGCTCTTGTTTTCATAAGTTTGAATCTTTTTCCTGTTGAGGAATGACTTTGATATGAAAAGGAAACTTTGAACAGAGTCTAACCCAATATTACCTGAAAGTGTCACCCACTATTGTTTCAAATAACACCTCGGATTGCTATTACTTAAGGAGATTTGAGACCATACTGTTTTTCCCTCAGCTTGTCTATTAGGTATATGTTGTTTTAGTAGGAATCTCTGCAGCCTGAGGCATTTTTTCTGTCATGAAGTTATTTAAGTGAAGGGGATTTACAGTTAATAATTCCATTTATGTCCTTCATCTGGAAGAAGGAGACAGAATTAGTTTTTATCTTTTAAATTAAAAGCTCTAAAATAAGCAATAAACTGAAAAAGGGCAAAACAAACCAAAATAAAAGTCCCAGCAGAAGTAGTGGTCCTTGATGGAGGTGACTTGCCGATCTCTGCTAAAGCACTCCCCATCTCCCTACTTCCCATCATCTCTATAATGGATTTCTTGCTCATACTCCTAGCACTAGAATTAATAAAATGAGAGCATTTCAGATGAGTTTTATTAAGTATTTCCTTTGGAACAAAAAGAAGCTGAAAGCAGGTCTTTATGTGTTGTATATGAACACTAGCAATTGAGATTCAACTGCATTAACAGGGGCTACTCCTATGGTTGCACATGTTTGTGCTGGCCTAAGAGAGACTTTTCAGGAAGTCAGCAAACCTCTCTAAGAAGTCATAGATTTCTTAATCTTGGACATCAAGAAGGGCGAGAGAAAAGCACCTCCTGATAAGAAAGGGGGTCAGATTTTGTTGGTATGCTTGCACAGTTGTATGTGTCTGTAAAGACTCATCACTGGAGAAAGGAAGTACAAAACACTGAAGATCCTGCTGGGAGCAGATGTGACTTTAGATGCCCTTGGTATTTTTTCTTGACTTTGGCATGTGAAAAATCTCATGTACTAGAGAATCRTCCTGCCCATAATACTGCGTAACGACACACAGCCATACCGTTAATGGCAGAAGTACAGCTCATAAAGCAGAATAAGCATTCCTGTAGCTGGATCCATAAAAGTATCAAAACATGAAGTGGTAGCTGTAGCACTTACAAATTTTGTAATCTGAGGGAATGGAAGAAAAAACCCTCTTGAATCATGGGTGTGTTGCACATTTAAAGTGAATCACCACTTCTAAAAGACCCTTGCATGTCTCTTCTGTTTTATTTGCATTTTTACCCTGCCTGTGAAGATGGATCGTCTCAGATCTATGCCCTTTTTATCATGCTTATTTCATTAGTGTTAGTACTGAAAAATTGCAAAGCTTACTGTGAATTTTATTTTTTCTAACAGTTTTGCAACCAGAAGACCAGTAATGTGACTGCAGATAGTGAACAGAAATCCCTAGAGTACCAACAATTGGAAGTGCATGTTAGTTTCTCTATTACTTGATCAATGCTGTCACTAATGCAAATCTATTCCCACAATGCACGGAGTGTCATTAATTTTATGTTGTTTACGTACTCTTGCCATAAGGTTAAGCAATTCCTACTATTAAGCTAGATGAAATTGCATTACCTTAATGAAATGCACTTTACTGATAAAGAATAATGTCACTTTCACAAGTGGAAGCGCTGTTAGCAAATTTTTACGAGAGAATTCCCAAAATCATATCTTAATTGCTTGGACAGCTGTGTAGTTTACATAACGAGCAAACAATGCCAAGGTTTTTTATTTTCTTTGTCAGCTGTATTGGATGTTAGTATGCATGGTGGACCTTTTTTAGGCCTTTTATTACTTGATTGCAAATCATTCTTCATTGCTGCCCAAATTTATGGAAGGACATTGCTCCCTGAGGTGCCATATCCTTTCAGGTCTGTAACTGAACATGACTGATGGCTCCAGTGTAACAGTTGCTTATTACGGCGCTCACTGAGCTATGATTGCTCCAATACTTTATGTTGGCAGATGTGTTTCCCTTGGAACAGCATCTCCGAGACAGAGGTCATTGATCAAACCCCCCTCTGGCTGTTCCATTATGTGCAAATTATTGCTAAAAGCAGAGAGACTGAGAAAGGGGTGTGTGTGTGTGCATGTGTGTGCATGCGGTCTGCTCACTGCAGAATTGAGGGAAAGGAAAAAGCTAATGTAATGAAGCAAAAAAAAAAAAAAAAAATCCATCTAAATTGGAAAAATGTTTTTATAATGTGATCAAATGGAGGAGAAGGAAGGAAATTAAGATTATTTCAGTGGGTGAAAAATTGTATAATATGGTAACATTTTCTTTTCAGCTGAGCAATGCACGGTATTTTTGTCTGTGCTGTGTTGCTTGTGTGTATTTTTAGTGCTGAAGTTAATGGGAAAAGGGTCATTCAATACCTAAGACACTTCTATTAACAATTGTTAAATAAATGAGRGAACTTTTATTTATTGGAGCGGGCCTTGCTATATAGTAGTGGACAGTGACTGAGCTGTGTACCAGTTCCAAAAAATCAATCAGAGACAGGGTTGTTAAATTAAGCAACTGACTGTCTTGAGTACTTCCCAAAGACTGTCTGAGCGAGACTATGGACACTCGCTACCACAACCATTCTTTAACAGAGTGTGAAGGGTACCTTGATGTGACATGAGTGGTGTTGCACAGAAAAAGAGTTATACAGGGATCCTATGAACAACTTCTACTGCATATATAAGATGTCAAAACTTTGGGAAATTTTAATGTGGCCTTTGATTATGAAGTTTGTTTGTCTCTAACGAGGATGTTTCTTTTCTTTTGTTTTTGTATTTTGTCAGTTGTAACAGACAACATCTCCAAGAAACAAAGCTGTTAGATTCTCTTGGAGGTGGGGCAGCTTCATGAAAACAGCAGGTCAGAGGGGACATTAAAAAAAAAAAACCTCTGAAAATTAATTTATCCTTTTTTCCTTTCTTCCCAGAATTAAAATAAAAAAATAAAAAAAAATCAGTCTGCCCAAAGTCTAATGACTTGAAGCAAATTATAAGTTAAATAGAATTTTTCTGGACAATTCACTGAAATTAAAATAGAATTTTAGACCTTCTATTTTTTTTTTTTTTTTTTTTTTTTTTTTTTAACTTACTGTTTCTTTTTCTTTGTTTTAAAAGTTGTTGAAAATAGATTCCAACAGATGTATATGTATATAAAAATGCAAGTGAGTCCTCAGTGCAATCCCATACAAAATTAATTAGTTTTTGGTAAAAGTGACTCACTGAGTTATTTTACAGCATTTTCTAGCTTTGCATCTAWTAGCACTGTGGTTAACAAGAAGGGAAAATTGCTAATTAAGAAAAAAAATCAGTTAACTGCACAGCTTGCAACCTTTAATTTAGTCGTCAGGATCTGTACCATGTATCTCCATCTATGGAGACAACCAAAATTTAACTGAACAAGGTCTCAAGAAAATTGCTTTAAGTTGTCACTACTTTGAATGAGGGTGCAAACCAAGTTGGACTAAATGACATCCAGAGATCCTTTCCATCTAAATTATTCCAAGTTTTCTGAATCACCTTCTCCAGTAACGAATCGTGTTACTGAACTTTACAGCTTGTCAAAGCGTAGTGTGATTTTGCAGCCTTTACTGGTGTAAGGAGGATTACTGTTACTTTCCCTATCGTGCAGTAAAAACAATTCCAATTGGCTTTTGAATCTGGACTTATCACAAATGTAGCCAATCTATTGCTTGCCAGTTGTTTCTATGCAYCTTTCAAAAGCAAGCTTTCTTTTTTCCTTTCTAGCAACAATATATCAGACATTGGAAACAAATTTTCTATAAATATTCTCTGAATTCAAAAGCAAGCWTTGTTTTTAATGTTCTCTTTCTTCAACTTTTAACCCAATATTTAACCTATTCACCCTCCAGGCATCCGCCCTCTAATTGCATTAAAACTTACCAGTTCAATAAAAAAGCTTGCTATAGCCAGTCTGGTTTAACTTGCAACCTATCTCTTTAAAGAGAAAATGTCTGGATCAAATCGATAATTCTTCTAAATGGAGGTAGGTACACTTAAAGTGACTTATGCAAGGATTTGGCCCAGTATAACTAGGCAATAGTAATGGTCTAACACTATTTCAAAGCAGCAGGACCATGAACAACTTCTGATAATAAACTGCTTCATTGTATTCCTTGGTAAAAAAGTAAAGCTCCCATAAAAATGTTCAGGAATAGCATTTTCTCTAGGGAGTCCTACTTTTCTTCACATAGTTTGACAGTGATCACGTGGATACCAAGCGATTACCATGTATAGACTGTCAATTATTTTAACCACATGCTTTATATTATATCTACTTTAACTTTTTTTTCTACTATTATAAAAACTGATCTCCTTTGACTAAAGAAATTAATCAAAACCAGGTCTTTTGGAGAAAATAAAAATACAGTGATTAATAGATAATTTCTGTTCTCTGCTCTTTCTCTTGTCTTTATTTCTGATAAGGGATTCAATTTTTAATTTAAAAGAAAATTAAAAAGATTTTAGCAGTCATTCAGGTTTTTAAATTGACAATCTGAAAGAAAATATTTCCTTACCATAGTGAATGTATTTCCTTGGTCTATTGCTTTTGCACATTCTCACTTGTGTGATGTAGTGGAATTCAGGAACCTTCAAAAAACACTGATGATCTCACCTTTTAAAGGAAGCAAAAATAGAATTGTGGGTTTTTTTAATTTTTTTTTTTACATTTTGATCTATGCAGAGAGGAAAAAGTCTTTGCTCTTGTTTTGTTCTTGATGAAATGCTAAGATGAATATCTGGATGGGATGATATATTTTTGAAAGATTTGGCATATAACAAAGTTTCATTTCCATATCAGGCCCTTTTAACAGTAGGAAAAGCAATGAATTAGATAATATTTGGAAAAACAAGAGGAGACAAAGAATTGCAAACACCCTTCTCTCACATCGCACTTGCTTTGGTTATGACCAAAGAGTGTGGAGACCTGGCTTGTCTCCCACCATGCAGGAAAAATTGCTGCAGCACACCAGGCTAGGTTGTTTTTCTCTGGAAGGTATGTTCATCTGATTGTTCAGGAATCTTTGCCTTTTTTGTTTTGGAGTAATCCTGCTGACACTTACCTTTCCCTCATCACAGACTATGATACAAAAAACGGTTTAATCCCTGTAATAGCTGCTTGCTGGGGGGAATAATGGAACTGATGTATGTTCATTTCTCTGAGTAAAAATGACCGCAAATCTGTCAGTTCTGAGACAAAAAGTCTGAGGAGAAACTGTTGTAATTTAAAACAACTAAGTTATTTACACAGAGACTGAATTATGTTTCTTCTCTCTCCTTTCACCTCAAATAAGACAAAATTACTGTTTCAGAAACTACATCAGATATTTATGGTCTGTTTACATGATGCTCCTGCACTGCTCTTATTGGTAACTCATACATTTCCCTGTGCTGATGACACTGTTTGCTACCCATCAAGACAAGACAAACATATAGGCCATGATCCTGAATTCTACCATGAAGCGAGCTTCCCTGCCTGAAGACAATTAATGCTTTTTATATATTAATGCAACTAATTCCCTTTATATATTTCAAATATGTAGGAAATGATTGTGAGAAAATGTTTTTTGCAGTCCTTTCTGATGTGATATGGGCACTCACAACTGAAAACTGGATCTACAGGGTGCATGTAGGACTTGGATGTTATCTACCATTCTGCATAATTAGTTATTTTTGACTCAGTTTATGTTGTTCTAAACAAGTTTTAGTAGAAACAATACTGCTCATGTCATGGTGGAATTAAGATCTTTTGTAGTTTTTGGGGATAGAGTATCTAAAATAACTGGTAGACTGAAGGTCAAGGATGACCAATGTATTTTTTTCTCTAGGCCATGATCTTGTATAATTTCCCTTGGAATCCTCAAAGCCTCTTGTACTTACTTTTCTGACATTAAGAAATTCACAGTGCCATTATTTAAACCTCTTACCCTCTAAGAATGAATTTTCTTGAACGTAAATTCATTTTAAACAGGGAGCACCTTAGATAGCAAGGCTCACGTAGCTTGCAAAGACAGGTTTTCTAAAATAAAAGACATATATTGGCCATTTGCTATAAAACCAAAACATATAGGGCACAAGCCCAGGTCTTTTAACAGCAGGACTGTCATTGTCCTTTGATTCTTTTCTGCYGAGGTATCCTCAGCTCCCTAGTGAATTAATGTGCACACCTACTTAAAACACCTCTAACAATAGGAGTTTAAGAAAAAGCAARCAAGTTGGCTGCTTAAAAACTAGTTGGTGACTGATGCTCAGTTAACAGCCCTGGTATTTTCACCTCCTAAATGATGTCTCAGGTAGCAACCTATGAACTCAAGTCTTCTTTTCATCCAGGAAAAAAGTTTAAGTCTCTCTTCCTCTAGAAACAGTGTACTGAAAGATGGGCAACAAAAGTACRCACAATCAATGTAAAATATCACAAAATGTTTTTAGGTTCTTTACATCAGGTCATTCACTTACAGCATTAAAACCAGATCCCAAATCCCTGATCTCTTGCTACAGCTGATTGTATTCAGAAATAACATTTTAAATCAAGAAACCTTTCTGGATAATGGCTTTGTCATATGTTCCCAATAAATTTTTGTTTTGCTGAATTGGTCTTTTGTGGCTAAGAATAAATAGTTCCTTGAAAAGTCCTAGCACTAGCGAAGTGATCTCAGATAACAGATTGTATTTCAGTAACAGAGACTGAACAAAACCATGTGGAAGCACTAGAAATATTCTGTGCCAAAGAGTTCACCCAATAGAAGTTGTGCATGCAATGTAGTATTCTCTTAATTAATGTGTGGTCCCTTAAAGTGCATTTAGAAATGTAGGCAATATGGGTAACAGCCACCTTGTTCAGCAAAATAGAATATCTGTTAGTTAGAGCAAAGTTGCTAAAAGACTTTTAGAATCATTCTGTAGCAAGCAAGGCTGAAATAGCAGTCTTTCCAGGTCAGTGAGTATCTTGTCTAAGCCCTGCTGACTCTTTCTAGATTAGAAAAAAAATAAAATATATCTAGACACTTTCCAGGTCAATAAAAATATTTCAAGTCTCTGAGTTTCCTCGAGATGTTGAAAAGTCAGTTAGGGACACTTTAAACCAAATGCAGTCATGATCTATTCATTGTAGTTGAACTATTCCAGGCTATGTAAGATCTTTTCAAGTTTTTAAAGGCACAAACTGGGACTGGTAAAATAACACCTCTCCTGACATGGGGAAAAAAGAAGAAGGGAAAAATCCCCAGCCAAAACCTTCAAACTAAAAAAACTTTAAACGTTAAAAAGTTATATCCTTAGAATAAATTTGCAGTCTAATTTTATTTATTTTTTCATATTTATAATCGGATTGGCATAATTCTTATACGGTGCCTACAAAGTGTATTACTGATGTTTTTCGTAGTGCTCAAAGCTGGTGTTAATTTTAAGACGTCCTGAAGCTGTGAAAATGAGAGGGAACAGTTTTAAGCAGAATTCATTAACTTAGCAATCAAAGACAGGACTGTCATGTGCATGCTCATTTCAAAAACCTTTCCCCCACAGCGTAACATCACTAATTAAAGGTACATTATTATTAAAATTGCAATTTGCACAGCCTGATTCATTTAAGTAACTGGACTTTAATTCAAATGTATGTGGTGACATTTCACTTTATTAGAGTTCACTCAAACATGATTTTATTCAGTTCAATGCAATGTGTATAATTTGCAACCATACAAACAAACCACTTTATAGTAGATTTCTGTGTGTGACTGTATGGAATCAATAATTTTCATGAAATTTCAGTGTGTATTTATCACCTTCTGTTCATCCAAGTCTAGGTTTCTTTGGGACTCATAGTATACCGCTGTGCTTATCGGTATATTTCATCAAACAACTGTTGGCTTAGGCTGGTGGCATTGAGAAATATGGTCTTATTATATTTTTCAATAACTTGAACACAGAAGACAAACATAGCTACATATCTCATTTTCCTATGATGTCGTTAGCCTTCTGTAGGCTATGGAGTACAGTGAGGGGAAAAGAAGTATGACATCAATCTGGGGGTTAGGGCAGAAATGTGATGTATCAGACAGCACAGTGAAACTTGGGAGTCACAGGTCCAGCTGGAGGCCTTCAATCTGTTCTTTAACAGTTACCTTAATTTAATCATTGCCTCATTTCCCTCTTTCAAAATGAGAATAACTTCCTATTCTATTAGAGCCATGTGAGGCAAAGATCCTTTAAAATAATTTTGGGACATGTGGCTACTGCTGAAATGACATGTGGCTACATATCTTATGGCTGTGTCCAGACAAGTAAATAGCTTATTTAAATAGACAAACTTTCAAATGGTATGTTGAAAGGCAGTTGGAAAAAAAACCAGCAAGACTTTGCTCCTTGGCATGGAACTCTATAGTATCATGAACTTCAATATGCTGGAAATGGAGGTCTAAGTTATCTCAACTAAGCAAATATCATCAGCCCTGTGCGARCACAGCATATGAACCCACAGTTTGTTTGACTGGTCAAATGAGAGTAGAATTTAATTGGCAGTGTATCATGATATTGGGGTTGGAGGTGTAGGAACAAAGAAGGTGTATACCGATCCAAACATAAAACCTCTAAAAGCCTGAACAAAAAAAAATGTACTCTATCTGCCTTAGAATAAGATCTATGCCTACATGGACAAGGCTGTATATGCTCTTCACTCTACGTAAGTTCCTGTTCATTATTTTTCCCCTCTTTTCTACATCTATCTTGTTGTACTTAGTATCATTATCTGAAGTTGGTTATATGCCTACCAAGATCCCCAGAAGAGCTAATACGAGATCTTGTGATAAAAGATGACCATAATGTGGATGCAAAGGTAGGTAGTATCAAATCCCCTCTATTTTAATGCTTGCATTTGATTTAGCAAATCTTTTTCTTTTTTTTGAGTGGAGATTTACTTTGTGGGAAAAGTAATAGAAGTGTTACCTATGCAGATCTACTATGGTATAGGAAGAGCTTAATCTGTTTGAGAGCCACCAGGGGAAGCCTAGAGCGGGTGAGAACCTTGGTAAGCACCAGAGCTTCCAGGCAGAGCCAGAAACATTTTTGCTTCATTTTCCAACTTGAACGGCACTGCAGGAATAGAAGTACTTTGGACATGTAATGCAAAGCACTCCTGAAGCATAAACTCATTCTGCTGGCTCAAAGTTGTAAAAAAAAATCTATGGTTCAACAGATCAAACCTCAAACCATGTACTATGTGTACTTTCTGTTTCCTACACTTGCCATGAAGCTGTTGTGAAGGAATAAATCTAGTGTGAACTCTGAGTAGTTTGAAAGAAAGCAAGTAGTGGGCGTTTTCAGCGCTAGCAAGTGTGGAGCCGTGGCTTTTTGTCCATTCCACACTTCACTCATGCAAAACCCACTGTTTTATGTATCATTTATCCTCCAAAGCTTGATATCACATTGCTTTATTTTTGTCGATAAAAGCATAATTAAAAGTACTGTCTTTAACTTCTTTCAGGTAAAAATTTGAATTGGAATGAGTTTGTTTATAAAATTAAATAGGTCAGATTTTTCCTTTTGCTCTGTAGCACAGTATCTTGCAGGACTAATATATGCTATCATGTGTGGTATTTAAAAACTATTAGGATCTTGAGTATGCATAAGAACAAAATATGCATGTAGCTGTTAAATATGTATAGCTATTGTCTATACTTTTCAGATGGAAAAAATAGACTCTAAAAGACTCACTGGGAAGGATCACAAGTTTAAGGGAGGCTTACAGTTATGGTAAGGTAGCTGTCTGCAGTGATCTTGTCTAGCCTATCTCAAAACTACTGTGTGGAAAAAACTCGAGAATAACTTGCTGCTGAGGTGATTTTGAATGGCCGTATTGTTGTACTTCCAGAAAAAAAACAACCTGTTGTACCTATAGTGCAATCAAGAAAAACCAAGCAGAAGGAAACACACAGAAGATAATGTCCACAAGGAACATCTATCGATCTAGGAAAAAATGTGTCCTGTACTATAATGTACATATGTCCGATGGTGTGAACACAACTGAAAATCTTGGTATTGCTTCATAATCACTGAAACAAGAAATGGGTTTATTTGCATGTGTTTGTTACCAGGTCACGTGAATTTTATTCAAGGAAGAGTATTCTTGCAAGAGTGCCTGAATGAATCTTTCTAAAGCAAATTTTACTGCTAGGGCTGAGAATTCTGTGCAGGAAAGATGAAAGTGATTCTCTTATAAGGAAGGGTACATCACTGGAGTATGTAACACTACTGGCCCCCCTAGGAAGTACCCAATATCATCTCTGAAACACATAAACTCCATCTGTAAGTGGAGCTTTGGCTGACATGTGTCTGAAATGTTTACTCTACTTGCAGCATCTTTCCTGACTTATACTATGAGTTGCGTGGCTGGAGAAGGGAACAATAAATTCAATATCTCTGTATCTCAGATTCTGTTGCTCTCATATGTGTCCCACTGAGCTATGAAAATGCTGCACAAATTTAGAGCCACCTTCTAGACGTTAGTCTCTGCTGGGTGGTACCAGAGCTGACGTGGATGATATCCAAGTGCTTGCAAAGCAGCTTTCAGAACGTATTCCTTACGGCATAGCTTTTTAATGACAGCTGATCATCAAACAATCACCCTCAATAGTGTTTCTGAAGTTTTTTTTGGTGTCAACAATGTTAGGCTTAGAGTTTGGACAACCCCATTACCCCATTACAACTCCAGCTATGCTTTCTTTCTGTTCCTTTTTTAAATGACTATGAATTAAAAAACTTTCTTTTTTGTTTTAAATTATGAAAATTGCATGATACAATGCAATCTTCAACACGTGTGGATCAACAAGCTTTATAGAGAAGTCATAGAAATGAAGTTCTAGCTGTTCTGATGGTATGCCTTTTGAACATTGTCCACAGCGCCTGGAGAAAATAAACTACTTTAGCGGAAATTCTGTCTAAACTTTTTTGTGTTAAAATCCTCATGATGACACGTGCTAATTTCCTTGGGAAAATAGAATTAAGGACTTTAAGTTTTCTTTTCTGTGTGCAAGTGATTTCATGAGAACTTTCTGTACAGATTTTACAGTGATAGTTAAAAACATACGTCTAAAAATCCAGCAACTAACAAGAAATGATGACTTGCTTCATGCTTCAAAATAAATTACAGATCTGTTAGTGTGAGTATGAATGTAAAGGACAGTAGCCTTACAGAACCTCTTTCAAACAGAAAGAAGATCATCTGGCCATGAAAAATAAGAGTAATGGAGAGGTTTTGAAGAGATATCCAAAAAGCCACCATCAGGAAGAATAAGATGATTTTGTTATACACTTAATTGGAAGGGATATAGGTTGAAAGCATCCATAAAAATAAAAATCTAAACAGCCAAAAATATAATAAAAAAGTGGAGAGTTGATAGCTTTTTATATCTGTTTCTGAACTGCAAGAAAAAAAAAAAAAAGAAGCCTAATTCCTAGAAGGGAACATACCTTCCAGAACTGTTATTACAGCAGCTGCAGATGCCAGAGGAGCACTAGGGGATGGACCTCAAAGTCACCAGGTTTGTGCGCTGTCCATAAACAGAATTTCCTTTTGTCACTACCCTTACTGAGCAAGATGGGCCTTCCATCTGACCCCATGGGGCTTTTCCCTGTTTTTAAGGAGATGCAAATGACAATCAGAATTTATAAAAAGAAGTGTTTGAGTATTTGGGTATCAAAGGGAATCCTGCCAACAGTATTCATGTACACTAGTACATGAAAATGGTGGAATAAATGTTTCTGTTATACATTTGACAAAAAGCCAGAAAATGTATTTGCATGATGTGAAGATCATGATCAAATGCTTTCAGAAAGACATTAGATAGTAAACCCAAACAGTTTTTCAAAGTTGGGCATTTTAGCTTCTCAATTTTATAACCTATCTGAGCTGCTAAGCTTTCTGGACTGTCTATGTACAGTGGAATGGTGGGACAGTTATGAGGGACCAAAAGAAAACTAATGCTATGACAATATTTAAAGAGAGGAAATAGGGTAACTCAAGTAATTATAAGCTTGTCTGTCTTGTGTMGATTGTGGACAATTAGAATGGTGAATAACAGATGTGACTTTTTTTTAAGAGTTAAGAAAAGTTAATTAATGCCGGTAGTCATAGATTTATTGAAAATTGATCTTGTTAAGCTAACCTAGAAAAAAAATTGTCACTGTAAGCTTGGTTGATAAAAGTGTTGTTGTAATACAATTAGGGATCTGTAAGGTATTTTAACTTGGTATTGCAAAGCATTTTGACTAAGGGGCAAAACCAATACCAAATCAATACGTATCAGTCTGATGAAAACATTATGTAAACTATGTTCTCTGAGAAACAATTGCTGGGGAAGCATAGCTGAGTGGATGTTTCACTGGATTGAGTTCTGTGGATCCAGAGTTGTTTAACATTTTTATCTATGGCATAAAATCATTACTGATCAATTCACTAATGAAGTGAAAGGTGGAGGACCAATAAAAAAGAAGTCAGAGCACCGATACCAAACAGTCTAAAGCCCTCTGTAAGATGTGTGTAACCAGTGATACATACTTCATACAGTGAGAAACAAATACTGCAGACTGCTTTTGCATGCCTAGTATTCTGGCATCAGGATCCTCCTGAACTAATATGACCCAGTCACCTACTGTATGTCAGAGCTTCCTGTGATGGAAAGCAGGAGCTCTGAGAAAAACTTGCAACTCATTGCGGATCATCAACTGAACATGAGGATAGTGCTGCGGCCAAAGAAATTCTGTTGGGAMTAGTTTGCTCTTATTTCTGTGCTTGATTGGCACCCATGTGATTATTGCTGGACTAGTGCATTGTGGCCAGGTACCAACAACACAGTATGGACACTGAAACTTGAAGAGGCTTTAAAGAAGAGCTATGGGAATGGCCAAAAACTGTAAAAGAAGTGTCAGGTATCCCAACATCTGGCATAGCGGGTAATAAGCCTGCATCTTGAATTGTGTGCATAGTGTAGCATCTCAGCAAGGAGAAGGCAAACTGGAAGTCAAACTGGAAATGGTTCCGCCTTTGTAGAAACATCAAAAGTACAGGTAGTGTGTGTGCAGCTGGGAATTAAAGCCAGTGGGATCTTTCAGACTGGAAGAGACACAAGAAGTGTAGATACAGTAGGTGCCTAGAAAATACAAGAACGTGGAAGGGGAAAATAAGGAATGACTGTGGGCTGCCTACTCTCATTTTAAAACTAGAGAATTTCAAGCAAAATTAACAAATGACTACTTAAAAACAAAGCARATTTCTTTACAGTATGCTGAACTAAGCAGTAGAACTCATTATAAGATGTAGATGCAGAAAGGTAATGTGGGTTGAAAAAGCATCTGAATGAACTTATGAAAAAAATACATTGATAACTCAAGCTAAACCAAACCAAAACAAAATCATCTCAGAATCAGGAAAGTCTTGAGCTGCAAACTACAGAGGTCTGGGAGAGCATGCAATGCTTACCCTTTTCCCCAGGCATCTGCTGTAGGGCCACTGGCAGAGACAAGGTCAGGAACACCTTTTGGTCTGCTTCCTACAGCTGCAGTGTAGAAGATGTGTGTGAAAAAAAGATACCTGTGAACAGAACATTTTCTGGCCTATCATCCTATGGCTTAATGAGATCCAGTGATTCATGGAAAAAGTCAGACTTGAAATAAAACTCATACTTTCAGTGGTGAAACTAACTAATTTACAAGTATATTTCTCAGTTGAGTCTGATGGTATCCTCTTTTGTTCTTGCTGGTAAGATCAAGGAAGGTGGAATTATTTGTTTTCACTTCCACTGCAGTGCACTAAAGCCTGTCCTTCCACCCCCTATTGGTCAGGTGTTAAATAGTCAGTAATAGGACAGTACTTTGTAGGTCTCCTGATCCAGGCCAATAAGAAGACGCAGATATAGGCAGAACAACCAGTAAGTCATTCAGTGAATGAGACAGCAGCAATGGGATTTCATTTTCTTATAGTGAAAGGAGGCTTGTGCTGTGTGGAAAAGGGAGTTCTAAACAGCATCATCATCGAACTCTGCACTGTTGACCTGGGATCTTTGGATACAGACCTGAGCGTCTCTTTTCTCCTCTATGTCTATGCACATATGTATTTTCTTTATGGTTTATATGATGCCTCATAGCTTTTATTTGTGGTGGGAGAACCTTTGAAAAAGAGATCCCTAGTCCTTGTAAACAGATCCCACCTTTTGCCAGTAGAGTACTCACATAAAAAAGCTTGAAGGAGAAGTTGACCATTAAAGTGTATTTCTTGGAAATGGTTTCAGGTTTGGGGGTTTTTGGGTGAGATTCACATAGAAAGTCAAAAATAGATGCTTTCAAAAGTTAATGAGGTGGATTGTGGCATATCTAAAAATACATTGTTTAAGTCTGTTTGATTTTTCGTGTGGGTAAATGGCTTGAAAGTCATCAGAAACCATTACTGACCAAACTGAAGGAACCAAGCTTTATTACTTACGATGTCACAGAATCACCAAATCACAAAGTCACAGAACTGTTGAAGTTGGAAGGGACCTCTGGAAGTCATCTGGTCCAACCCCTCTGCTCAAGCAGGACTGTCTAGAACAGGTTTCCCAGGACCATGTCTATATGGCTTTTGAATATCTCCGAGGATGGAGACTCCACAAGTTCCCTGGGCAACCTGTGCCAGTGCTCAGTCACAAAAAAGTGTTTCCTGATGTTCAGGAGGAACCCTCCATGTTTCAGTCTGTGCTCGTTGCCTTTGGTTCTGTCACTGGGCAGCGCTGGAAAGAGCCTGGATCTGTCCTCCCTACACTCTCCCTTCAGGTATTTATATACATTAGTAAGATCCCCCCTGAGCCTGCTCTTCTGAAGGCTGAGCAGTCCCAGCTCTCTCAGCCTTTCATCATATGTGAGATGATCCAGTCCCTTAACCATCTTTGTGGCCCTTCACTGGAAAATATAACGTCAAATATGCAGTAAAACTTTTATGTGAGGTGACACATGAAACCTGTAAAGCAGATTATGGGAATATAAGTATATAAAAATGAAGCTCTTGCTCTTGAAAGGCAACAGAAATTTACATATATATGCATGCATATGTGTGCAAGCATTTAAGACAAGTGTAATGGAAAAAATACCTCTTAGATTGAGTTAATTGCAAGATTTTACGAGTCTGCAAATTAATAGATGATTAAACATATGATTTAAACTCAAACTTATACATTAGAATAAAAACACTTTGCTGATCTGTAATCAGACTACTAAACTGCTTACATATACAGCTTTAAATTTTGATTAATTTTGTGTGAAAGAAGAACTAATGAGCTGAGAACTAGTTAGTTTGCCTCATACTGTAACTAACCATAGAGAATTATAATTTGTAGTCTAGCATTTTGGAACATATGTATAGCAGAAGAACACAAGTTTTTTCATCTGTAATATCACTAATTTTTATGAAACTTCTATAAATCCTATATTGTTCAGTTTCTTGTTAATTGTTACACTAGTAACACATTAATATGATGTAAAATTCAATAATGAAACAATACAACATTTTTGGAAAACTAATAGCCTTTGAATCCGTCATGTTATTAACTATCCTGATCTACTAACACAGAATTCTTGGGCAGAAAGTAGGTCCATCAATTCCCTTAGTATTATTTTTAGTGGTATAAAATGGAGATTATCTGGTTTTGTGTAAATGAACTGTGGAAACATTGCAGAAGTAAAATTAAGTTCCCAGCTTAGTGGGTTGGTAAGTGCTGATAGCTTCTGGTCACTCTTCCACATATTTTGGGAATTGGATCCTGGGATCATATTATGAATTTAATATGGAGAAAACTAGTTTGAAAGTGGACTTGGAGTTTGGTTTAAGCGATGTGATTGTCATTGTGTGAACATTCGACATCATTATAAATTTTGTCCTTTGACTTTTTGCTTGAAAGTGTGCAGTGATTGTGGATTTTAGCTATCCTGCAATGTATGCTTGTTTAGTTGAGATTTTATTTATTTTGATTTGTGTATATTTTCTTGGCTGTTACTTAATAAGCCATCTTTAAAATTTGAATAATCTGCTTTCTATGTTGCTTACTTTCAGAAAAAATAAGTATCTTATTTAGGTTTGGGGTTGTGTTTCCTGCTCTTACTGTGTAAGGAAGCTGTGAGTAACAAAGTAAAAAGAAATACCTTTTACCATCATTTCAGCAATAAGTGCAAATGCTTGTTCTTATGCATTTAAAATACCCTTGATGGCAAATAAGGATAAAGCAAGCTTGAAACATACTTTAGAGACTAGAAATTAAGATAATTCTAGACAGCACTGATAATCTTAAAAGCTAAGGAAAACTAGACTATATACAAGAACATGAGATGATAATGGTGAGCAAAAATGGTGAGCAAGATGATAATGGTGCGGTTATTTAAAGTATCTGTTAATACTCCCCATATGATTAAGAGAAAATAAAGAGGGTATGTAGCCAAATAATACTATACACACCTAATGATTATGGGCTGCTTTGGGGGAAGATGCAGGTGTTCATCTCTGTTGAAAACAAGGCCATTAAATGATAAAATATCTGCTAGATGGAGGTGGCAATACTAGAGAACATATGGCTATGAGAAATTAAATCCTCTGTGTACACATTCTGAGCCAGAGGCAACAATATTAAGAACAGAAGCTAGGCAATGCTGCTGATAGTAGCATCAAGTGGCTTGGTGTGTAAGAGAGGTAAAGAATCCTAACATATACTGTTGATAGGAATAGTTCACAAAAGGAGATTTAACTGAAGTTTTCAAAAGCCCCAAACCTGTAGATAAAATCAGTATACTTAGTTTCTACATGGTAGGAACTGAGAAGTTGCAGGAGAAGAATCCTAACATATACTGTTGATAGGAATAGATCACAAAAGGAGATTTAACTGAAGTTTTCAAAAGCCCCAAACCTGTACCAAATATCATTTGATGGAGCACAATAAAAGAAAATAGACAGAAATCAGGTGGGTTGGGTAATCCAAAAAAGACTTACATGTTCTTCTGTTTTTGACTCAGTGTATGGCAACTGCTTGAAGAAGTCATATAAGATCAAATTCCTCATGCAAAGACTCAAGGGTCATTTTGGAAGGAACCAAAGCTGGCTCTCAGGAAAGAAAGTGAAGTGATTAAATAGATGCTTATCACAAGTGTTTACGACATCACGATGTGTATTGAAGTGCAACTTGTGTGAGTGCGATGTAACAGCTATGTTTCATCTCTGCAGGCTACTAAAACACCATGTGACCAACAAATAATGTAGTTAAGAATTAGAATTTGTGCATGGCGGGGGCTCCTGGAGCTAAAGCATGATACATTTCTTGTTGGTGTGACCCAAACAGATCAATGAGCATAGCAGTAAGGGCAATATGGCCTTTCACGCTCCACCAGGTTTCTGTGATTACTGGTGTAAAATGCTAATCACTGTCTCAGTAGGGATCAGTATTCTGAGTCGGTATTTCAAGAAAAGATGAACAATCTCTTTTTAAATAATCTGTATTTGTGACCTGTTGTACTTGGTAACTGCCATACAATAAATGTGGAAAGAGAATACAATTGCCAATCAGTATGGAGCTGGTGCTGAAGTCTAATGAGATTCTCTAGGCAGATAGACTTTGAAGGAACATCTAACAGCCAATTTTAGTAGTGATTCAGCAACAGTTGATCTGAAACAAGGGCAGCTGCTTGAATTACCTTGGGTAAAAGCAGTGGAAGGTAAGTAAAATGAACTCCAAATATCATTTGATGGAGCACAATAAAAGAAAATAGACAGAAATCAGGTGGGTTGGGTAATCCAAAAAAGACTTACATGTTCTTCTGTACAATACTCTTCTACTCCAGAAAAAATTCTTGTTTTCACTTCCAAACATCACCTGTTGCAAACTGATAAAAAAGTCTTCTGGGATGAGGTCTGATAACGTTTATTGATCTTTTTCATTTTCAGAATACTACTGATTATCTAAGTATTCCTTTTCTTCATTTAGGCAGCTTAATGAGTTTCTTGTTTCTGAGTTTGTACTGCCCTTGAATTCAACCAATGCAACAGAAAAAAGCCTAGTAAGGCTATTCAGTCATCTTGGTTGTTTCTGAATTACTTTCAGCAATTTCTGAAAATAAATCAAAACTCTGATAGTTTCAAAAAGAAGGGAGACATTTAATGGATTATGAAGACAAATCTAAAGATTGAAGGACCAGTTCTGGCACAGTTATTTGAAAGGAAATTCTGCTTTCTGAAGAAAAAGTGGCTTCTGATGGAAAAACTTTCAGGAGAACTTTAGGTAGTGATGACTTTCATGTTAAAGGGGTAATTCCAGTGAGGTGGGAAAGGAAGGAGGCAAAGACATCAAGAGAGCAAATCTGAAAAATTGCATGGGACATATCACTGTGACACTGTGACTTGGTGTTCTTTGTCTTTCTTTTGAAGCTGTCTTGAGACATTTTCTACAGCAACTAATACTGTTCAGTTTAGAAAAAATGAATAATTTAAAAAAGAAACAAATATTGTAATGGTGTTCATAACAGAGCTCTGAGCTCTTCAGAAGAACTTTGTAAATGACTTTACATGTTAATATAATGGAAGGAAGTATGGTAGGGTGGAAAAGGTGATTATCTCTTTCCATATGCTTAACTCTTTGCAGGAAGTCTGTCTTTTCCATTCATTTTGCTTATATCCTCCACATATTGCAGCAATTAATTGGAAAGATCTGCATGTATTTAGAAAAAATGATTTTAACAGTGTTAAATGATGGATACATGTAAACGTATTCACATCATAGGTAGCATAGCCCAAATGTTTGCTTAGCAAAGTATTTTAAAAATGTACAACACTTTGTTCTAAGTTACAACAGTTCAAATTTCACTGATAAGTACTTGTAGGTAATCAGCTGTATGTTTTGCTATAGTATTTTAAGACAAGGAGTACACCCTTTATTAGTGCTTGTTAAACACATTTATTTTTCCTGGTACTGGAATATCRTCGGACATGAATAAGTAAGCTAATTTTCTTAAAAAAACCCAACAAAATGACAAAAAACCATGGCTTTCCCTAGTCTTTTCCAGAAGACCCAGTAAAATGTTATTGGCTTATTTGGCAGTATTGAAGAGGAACAAAGCCCAAATTATGTCAGACTTTTAGCAATACACAAAAAGATGTTGAATTTTTCTAAGATGGAAAGTTATTCAGGATCATGTGGTGTTTAACACTGTTTCTGTTTTTGATGTGTCTGGAGAATTTGTGGAGAGTTGGGGATTTCCTGAAATTCTCTGCTAAACTGGCAAGCAAAGCATTTGGGAGCAAAGCAGTGGTAGAATCACCGACTATTAGAGTGAGAAGTTTATTTCCTGCGAAAGCAATATATCTTTGAAAAGTGATTTCCTGTTGTAATTTCACTGTTTTCAAATGAATTGTGAAGAAATAATTGGCTGCAAAATGAAACACAATTTTGACCGCTTTGACCTCATTTATAAAGCAGGCACTGAATAACACAGCCAGCTGCAATCAGCTCTGCACACAGAACTGTGTGAGTAATAGTTTGTAGGTCTAAAACAGAAGAGTATTTTGATGTAAATCTTCACACCGGAGAAGGTACGAATATTTAACCTTTAATCTATAGCACTCATTATGCAGTATGATTTAAAGTAAAAATTATGTATTTGATCATTTTGAACATACATCAAATCTTTTATTGGTTTTCTAGCCTGTAAAATTATATAACATCCATATTGAAGTTTTACATTTATACACTGATAATGTTCATTGCTGTGGAAGAGAAACAAATCTTGGGTTCCTGGTGGACTAAATACGCAACATAAGCCTAGAGGTCAGCTGGCTGAAAATTATTTGAATTTCCAGATCTCTCTGCATGGGAACCCAAAGTTCTGCTACAAAAAGTTGATAAACAGTCATAAAAACACAATGATGTCAATTGTATGAGGGAAACAAAGGAATTCACTGAGTGATTGAACTTACTGTCAAAGACAGCATGTGAACATCTTACCCCAGCTTTCTACTAAGGTGATGTGTTGTGATGTGGCCCTTTTGAACTCCTCCTTATCTCTGCATAATTAAAAAAGAACAATAGCAAAAATACCCTTGGAAGCTTCCAAGTTGCTGGGAGGCACTGTATGTTTTTCCAATGCTATGACAATAGCACATGTGGTCACAGCATAGCCAATGTGCATTTCTTGGCATCATCTAAAATTACAGAACAAAGATGGGAGCAGGAATAGTGAATACTTTCTGACAAGCTTTTTACACTTGTTCCTTTTCTGCTTTTGCCTTGTGGACATTAGAACAGGGAGAATTTTATTTTTTTCTTGAAATTATTAAACCTGTTTTAAAGAGTAGAATACAAACAGTTCATTTTTGGGAAAATTTTCTAATGTAGATTTAGAAAAAATCACTTTTTTTTTGTTCTGTTATGACATATTCAGTAGTTTCTGCTCAAAATATTTTCTCTTCAGAATAATCTCTTTAGTACATCATATTAGGTTTGAAGTCATTTGGGGGGCCCTGAGTCAACTTGTTACCTCTTCAAGTACTTAAATTTATAGAGGAAACTCATCCATGGCTGCTACTAGCACGGGAAGACATTCTTTCAAGATCCCTCTGGGATGGCTTTCCTTCTCTATTGCCAAGTATGTAACTCAACACTATGTAAAATCGGTGTAAGATTTCTAATTCAGCAGCGAATAATTTCACCAAGAAGTTCCTTTTTATAAAATTACTGCTAGGTTGTATTTCCTGGTGATATTTTTTCTATGTGGCATGTCAAGTATGCACTGTCTTATGATTAAGATAATTTGCAGGAGCACAGGTAGTGTTCTCCTCAATCCCATCAGTGGCAGGAAAGAATACTGAAACCAACAGGAAAACACAACTGCTTAACACGTGGCTCAGAGGCTGGTGCCATCGGTGGAATTTTGGCTTTTTTGATCATGGGGAGGTTTACACGGCACCGGGCCTGCTGGCGACGGATGAAGTTCAGCTGTCTCAAAGGGGGAAAAGGATTCTCGCCCATGAGTTGGTGGGGCTCATCAAGAGGGCTTTAAACTAGGTTTGAAGGGGGAAGGGAATGAAACCAGGCTCGCTAGAGATGAGCCTAGGGTTGGCATGCCGATGTTGGTGGTGAGATCGATAGACCAGCTCAAGTGCATCTACACTARTGCACGCAGCGTGGGCGGCAAACAGGAGGAGCTGGAAGCCATTCTGCGGCAGGATAGCTATGACTTAGTTGCCATCACAGAAACTTGGTGGGATGACTCTCATGACTGGAGTGCTGCGATGGATGGCTATAAGCTCCTCAGAAGGGACAGGCGAGGAAGGAGAGGCAGTGGGGTGGCTCTGTATGTTAGGAAGTGTTTTGATTGCACCGAGTTCAATGACGGTGATGATCAGGTCGAGTGCTTATGGGTAAGGATGAGGGGGAAGGCCAACAAGGCAGATATCATGCTGGGAGTCTGTTTTAGACCACCCAACCAGGATGAAGAGGCAGACGAAGCATTCTAGAAGTGGCTGGCAGAAGTCTCACAATCGCTAGCCCTTGTCGTCATGGGGGACTTCAACCTACCCTACGTCTGCTGGAAATACAACACAGCAGAGAGGAAACAGTCTGGGAGGTTCCTGGAGTGTGTGGAAGATGATAGCTTCCTGATGCAGCTGGTAAGGGAGCCTACCAGGGGAGGTGCCTTGCTTGACCTGCTGTTTACCAACAGAGAAGGACTGGTGGGAGATGTGGTGGTCGGAGGCCATCTTGGGCTCAGCGACCATGAAATGATAGAATTCTCAATTCTTAGTGAAGTAAGGAGGGTGGTCAGCAAAACCACTACCATGGACGTCCGGAGGGCGGAGTTTGGCCTGTTCAGGACACTGGTTGAGAGARTCCCTTGGGAGGTGGTCCTGAAGGGCAAAGGGGTCCAGGAAGGCTGGACGTTCTTCAAGGAGGAAGTCTTAAAGGCGCAGGAGCGGACTGTCCCCATGTGCCACAAGAGGAGCTGGCGGGGAAGACGATCAGCCTGGCTGAACAGGGAGCTTTTGCTGGGACTCAGGGAAAAAAGGAGAGTCTACCACTGTTGGAAGAAGAGGCAGGCAACTCAAGAAGAGTACAGGGATCTAGTTAGGTCATGCAGAGAGAAAATTAGAATGGCAAAAGCCCAGCTAGAACTCAATCTGGCCACTGTCATAAGAGACAAAAAAAAAAGTTTTTACAAATATATTAATGACAAAAAGAAAGCCAAGGAGACTCTCCGTCCTCTACTGGATGCCGGGGGGAACATTGCCACTGAGGATGAGGAAAAGACTGAAGTACTTAATGCCTTTTTTGCCTCAGTCTTTAGTAGTCAGACTGGTTATCCTCAGGGTATTCAGCCCCCTGAGCTGGAAGACAGGGACAGAGAGCAGAATACACCCCCATAATCGAAGAGGAAGCAGTTAATGACCTGCTATGCCACCTGGACACTCACAAGTCTATGGGGGCGGATGGGATCCACCCAAGAGTACTGAGAGAATGGCAGAGGAGCTTGCCAAGCCACTCTCCATCATTTATCAGTGGTCCTGGATAACAGGGGAGGTCCCGGACGACTGGAAGCTTGTCAATGTGACGCCCATATACAAGATGGGCTGGAAGGAGAATCCAGGGAACTACAGGCCTGTCAGCCTGACCTCGGTACTAGGGAAGATTATGGAGCGGTTCATCTTGAGGGCGCTCACGAGGCAGGTGCAGGACAACCAGGGGATTGGGCCCAGCCAGCATGGGTTCATGAAGGGCAGGTCCTGCTTGACCAACCTGATCTCCTTCTATGACCAGGTGACCCGCCTAGTGGATGAGGGGAAGGCTGTGGATGTGGTCTACCTGGACTTTAGTAAAGCCTTTGACACTGTCTCCCACAGCATCTTGCTAGAGAAGCTGGTGGTTCATGGCTTTGATGGGTGTACTCTTTGCTGGGTAAAAAACTGGCTGGACAGCCGAGCCCAGAGAGTTGTGGTGAAAATCCAGTTGGTGGCTGGTCACAAGAGGTGTTCCCCAGGGCTCAGTTTTGGGGCTGRTCTTGTTTAATATCTTTATCAATGATCTAGACGAGGGGGTTGAGTGCTCCCTCAGTAAGTTTGCAGATGACACCAAGTTGGGCGGGAGTGTTGATCTGCCTGAGGGTAGGAAGGCTCTGCAGAGGGATCTGGACAGGCTGGATCGATGGGCCGAGGCCAATTGCATGAGGTTCAACAAGGCCAAGTGCCGGGTCCTGCACTTTGGTCACAACAGCCCCAGGCAATGCTACAGGCTTGGGGAAGAGTGGCTGGAAAGCTGTCCAGCAGAAAAGGACCTGGGGGTGCTGGTCGACAGCCGGCTGAACATGAGCCAGCAGTGTGCCCAGGTGGCCAAGAAGACCAACAGCATCCTGGCCTGTGTCAGRAATAGTGTGGCCAGCAGGACTAGGGAGATGATCGTGCCCCTGTACTCGGCACTGGTGAGGCCACACCATGAATACTGTGTTCAGTTTTGGGCCCCTCACTACAAGAAGGACATTGAGGTGCTGGAGCATGTCCVGAGMAGGGCAACGAGGCTGGTGAAGGGTCTGGAGCACAAGTCTTATGAGGAGCGGCTGAGGGAGCTGGGGTTGTTTAGCCTGGAGAAGAGGAGGCTGAGCGGAGACCTTATCGCTCTCTACAACTACCTGAAAGGAGGCTGTAGCGAGGTGGGTGTTGGTCTCTTCTCCCAAGTAACTAGCAATAGGACAGGAGGAAATGGCCTCAAGTTGCACCAGGGTAGGTTTAGATTGGATATTAGGAAAAATTTCTTCACCGAAAGGGTAGTCAAGCATTGGAACAGGCTGCCCAGGGAAGTGGTGGAGYCACCATCACTGGAGGCATTCAAAAAATGTGTAGATGGGCACTTTGGACACGGTTTAGTGGACATGGTGTTGTTGGGTTGACGGTTGGACTTGATGATCTTAGAGGTCTCTTCCAACCTTAATGATTCTATGATTCTATGATTAGAAAACAAATCCTTTTCGCTTGACCAGGGGTTTGTCACTTGGTTTTAGAGATGCCTGCCTTCTTCCCAAGTGCTGACATTCTGCATACAAGTGCAGCCAGATAATGCATGCATTCTGAATAATGAATCTTTTGCATATCTGACAGTATATGTTATATCATTATGTATTTTTGAAACCATCTTAACTTTGGGTAATATATGTACTTCTCATAAAGACAGCCAGACAGAATGTAACATAACTCACACCCCCACTGCTTTGGAGTTTTGAATGTCTAAATGGAAATTAATTAAGTAGAAGTTAACCTTTCTGCACTAGAAATTAAAACTTTCCATGATTTTCCTTAAACTTACTGGTTATTGGATAGAATTAAAAATTTCAGGCTTCCTTACTGGGAGTGTCAAGAAGATCCTATAATTTTTCAAAGAGCAGATCAATTAGTTGAGGAATATGTTTAATTCAGACAAAAATAATATGAGCTTTCAGTAAAAGATTATAYGTAAACAATAGACAGACTTTAAAGAGAACTAGTTATTGCCTAAACTGGGAATCCAAAATGAGGAGACTAAAAGGCTACCGTAGGAATCTTCCAGTGTTGCTGAAAAAAAGCCTGATTTTAATTTGTTGTTAAATATTTTATTGCTTTTATTGTAAAGGAGATAATGTGAACAATATACCTTGCTCTGTGATTATAGTCACTCCTTTGCGGTGCTTGACCAAAAGTTTTTTATGCAACTTGGAGATCACTGTTTTCTGCCTGATACAGAGGTATACAAACACAAGCAGATGCTGCATACATTCAGCTGGTTAATTACTTAAGCATGTGGCAGTGTTCCTTAACTGATGTTGTATATGCTATTGAAGAACACAGATATTTTTTGCTGTGACGGTGCTGATAAGGTATTAGCTGAAAGCATCCCTTCTGTAGAATATTCCCTTATAAAAGCCATTCTAGATGGCTAGCAAATCACAGTTACCTTTCATCTGTAACTGGTAGGGAGTACAATGCTTTAAATAACAGTGGAGGAAGACTTGTATTGTTTAAAAGAAGACTTGTTATATTATGGTGGGATTCTGAAAAGGCTGGGGGATTAAAAGGCCAAAACCTGCCAAGGCAAACCTTAACAAGGGAAGAAAAAAATCCTGGCTCTTACTTCTTCAGTATGGCAAAACTTGGCGACTATGCAGAGTTTTCTAAGTCTGGATATTGGTCTAAGAGTCAACAAGATTTTAGTTGTACTCCATATGTAAGCACATGCTAAATATTGCTAAATCTCTGCAATTGTTCTTGTATGAAATTACAATACAAAAGCCTGTACTGTATTCTACCTTCGAGGTAGCTAGTGTGAGATGGTCTGTATAAATGCGGTGTCATCAGCAATGCTGCTCCATATTTAAGGGCTGCTATTTCCTCTGGATATAGGATATTAGCTTCTGGTAATGAGTCATGAGAAAGGTTGTTAGCGTTCACTTGTGGAAGCCGTGGTGGGAAAACAAAAACAGATCAGAGCAGAAATCCAGTGCAATGCCAGCATCAGTGTAGCATTTTATTTTGKCAGAACATAGTGCAATTTACTGAGCCATAATACAAGTTCTGTTGCTCATATAGTAGAAAAAATGAAAACCCTACTATAATTATGGAGTTTTTAATTTGTTTCATTCACTCAATTCTTATTTTTGAGGTGAAGAAAATATTTTGAACCCTACAAAGGGTAGAACTGGACTCACATAAAAGTTGAATATTTCAACTTTTACTTTTAATTTTATCTGGTTTATGTAATCTCCCTTTCTATAAGTTCCAGAAACTCCAGCCTGTAGTTCAGAGGTAGCCTTTTGTTTTCTACTGGACCCTGATGCAGGGCTTTATCAGTACTTCTAAGGAGCTTTAATATGAGTTGCATATATTGTGTGATGGGAGCAGAACCCTTTTATCCCCCTTTCTCTTACTCCCTTACATCATATAAGACTTCATCAGCTTTTGCAGACTATTATTGAGTTATGGCCAATAAAATATATTGGCATAAACTAACATACATTGTGGTTGTTAGTAGATTTCAACATTTTTACCAAAAAAGTTCTACCACATACTCCTTTTTAATTAGATCTACTGTTGTGGGCTGTTTAAAGTTAAAATACACAACTGTGCTTTGGGTAGTGATGTAAGCATAAAAAGCCTATGCTGAGCACACAAGCGTAAATACCACAAACATTGAAACAACTAATAAAATGTGATAACTATTACAATGATTATAATATAAATGCAAAATAGTGTAAAAAGAAAAAAAAGACAACCAGTAGTATCAGCATCAGTATCAGCTCTTTCTCCTCCTTAGGGGAAAAGAATCACATACTTGGCTTTTAGTTTTGACCTTGTCATTCAGGGAGCATGGGGTTAGAATAGAATTACAATCAACTGATGGAAAAAAGTTACCAACTGATTGAGAAATCACTAATTTTATTGAAATGTTTATGTAGGCTCTTTTTTGGAAGGAGTTTTGCTTAAATTGGAACATGGAAATGCTCTGTTATTGGTACCATCAAATCAAACCGTAAACCTTCTGAAAAACAAAAGTGCTGCATTTGCAATCAACAGTTTAACTTTAAATCTGGAAATATCTGGTGCCCGTTCAGCACCAACTGTTCAGCAACAGTTCAGTATCACTATAACTTGTCTGTTGGAAAGACTTCTGAAGCATAAGCTGTTTGTCAGATGTGATCTACTCAAGACAAACTGAGAGTACTGAGTTGAACAATAACTGGATTTTAGTCGAGCATTTCAAAGGAATAACTGTATATAATGAGACTGGATAACTCTCAAGGCTAAATAAGTTACAAACCATCTGATAAAATAGACATTGGCCTGAAAGAAGCCTTCTATATTGTTATATTTCACTTTAAACTACTAGTTGAAGCTTTCAAAACACTCAAATATTCTCACTGGAAAATATGAGCAGGGAAATATTAGCCACTATTTAGTTGCTAGCACTAATACTAGTTCAATACTAATAAGTATTGAACTGTGGTTCATAATTGAAATAAACTTTGTTAGGCTATGTGATAAAAGCTCCTCTGATGCCCACAAAGGAGCATAGAGAGGCCAAAGGCATTTTGAGAGGCCAAATAATTGCTGGCCCCAGCTACCCCCAGGCCCCTCCCAGGAGCCATCAGCCTATCAAAGGCCCATCTCCACAAGCCCAGAGAAGCACAGGGGCACACAATTGCAGATAGGAACTCAAACTACAGACTCCTGAGGAATGAACACCTCGTCCATGTCCTTCCTAGCTGACCCAGGACACCACATCCAGGTGTGAAACCCACCACCAAGATGAGTCATCAGGAGCAGCCCTCTCGATCACCTTTTGGACTAAGGGTGGTTGCTCTCCAGGAGTGTGAGACACATTATGGCATGAAGGGGAAAAGCATTTCAGAATTGCACCAGATTTACTATGGGACATTTCAGGGATGAACTGAAGATGGAAAAAGAGAGGGACCTGGGTGTTTGGGGGAGGAAGAAGTGTGGGAAAATAGAGGGGTAGGGGGAAAAAAAGGGCTGGTCATGTGTGGTCAATATGCTTGTCTGGCCTTCCTCTGTGCCTGATCAGCGCAGTTTGTCTTATCTTCTTATTAAATTCCTTTTAAACTCTTTCCTAGGTGAGTCTATACAGTGTACGTGTGTGTGTAGGGCCAGCAACCGGAGTCAGACTAGGGGCGGGAGGGTCATGTGTCCATGGTGCCAGTGACTGAAGCGAGTGTGGGTGTGTGAGTGAGTGTGCGATGGCCAAGGAAGATCAAGCTGGACCAGCTGGTGAGTATGTGAAGGGACCTGGGAGCAAGGCGTGGGTGGATCTCTCAACAGCCAGCTCTGGGTGTGAGAGTGCCTGTGGGTCTCTAAGGGTGCGAGCACATGGGGATCTGCTATGGACCAGGGGATTCCTGGCCAGCTCTGTGTGTGTGTGTGTGTCCATCCCCATGTCCACCGGTCTGTCTTTATGTCCAGGTGCTGGCAACTAGGGAGACGGGGATCCAGGGGCAGCTACTGGGCAGACTGAGTGTCTGATCCACATTGTAAATGAGGCTGTCTAGCACAAGTCACTTGTACACAGCGTAAAAATGAACGCACTATTAATAGGCATTCTTCCCATTTTTAGCAGCTAATTTTAAATAAAATGCTAAGTCTACATTTTTTTTATGCAGCATTTAATTCATAAGTTTTTACCAAAGTATTTTATTTCCTTGTTTCAAGCTTTGGGCATATTTGACTTTGAACTTGTACATACAAGTTCATTGATTAAAATTAAAATTAGGTTTAGTTCTATAAACTTCAGAAGGTTTGCTGATCTGGAATAATCTTCCAAACAAGCAGTTTTAGACTCAGTAGTTGCTTGGCAGTCAGCTGTTCAGTGTTCAGCTGTACTTTGAAGGAGTTACTCCAAAACCGCTAGTGCTTGTAAGAGTTGCTGACTTGGGTCTGTAGCTTTACAGATGGAGCACGATAGGAAAGAATGAATTTGGGTTTTTTTCCTGACCTACCTGTTACTGGTTTTGTGCTCTGTGTCTCTGAAAAGCCCATCCACACTTACCCTTTCCTCTCAGCTCATAGTCTTTCCCAAACTGCTTCTTTCACAGTGCTGGCTTCTGGCTGTACTCACCGTTTTGAGACTTCTCTGTTCCTCCCACTGCCAACCCTACCTTCTCTCACCTCTTTTATTTTCATTTTTAGCATTCATTCCTGTCTACTCCATTCATTTTTGCTGCCAAACAACCATTGTCTCCTGTGAGTTCAAATCAGGCAATTTCCATTTCAGGGGTGATGAGGTGCCAGAAGAAGGCAAGTTTGGAAGACACTGGGTTGAGAAGAAATTCCTTGGTCTTAGTTCCAGTGTTCATCTCAGACTTGGCTTGGAGTAGCAAGAAAACCCCTGCTTTCTTTCTGGCCTGGAAGATATTAAATGCTGCGGGGAGACATCATCGGTAGTTTGTATTAGAATCTGAAAAGGAGTAGAGTATGTTCAGTCATACTAAACTTCAGTTTTTACTAAATTTGAGCTAAATTCCAGCAAGTCTTTACTGAATACCAGGACTTTTTCCCTAACTGTGCCAAATTTAAGGAGATTTTGAGTGACAACAAAAGGGGAGTTCCTGACAAGCAACTTCTAAGCAATTTTAATATCTTCCTCCAAAGCTGTTAGACCCTTAAAGGAAAACATCAGAGATTTGGCTTGCACAGCATAACTTTTGCTTTATTTTGGAGAGTTGGGGTTTTTACTTGTTTTGTATATTTTTTTTTTGTGGTGATTTTAAAAGAGCTTCTGAGGAAGTGTAGTGAGACTCCTCAGTGAAACACTGAAGGGGGCATGTGAACAAACAGGTGATACTTGCTTTAAGAAACAAAAGTAATAATACTTATTTTTCCTTCCTTTTTCTAAGTGAACCATGATCCAAAACTCCTTGTAGATGCATAAGTTCAGAACAATGACTTAGAGAGCTCAGGAAGCTTTTTCTTTGTTTCTTTTTGAAAGGCATTAACTTATTTGTTATCTGTCTAAAGGCTGGTACTCTAAAGCAGGATCATTGGACAGCAGTTCAAGTGATCTTTGAGTCAGAACTGAATCATATTTCTGTTCTGTTGAAAGTTGAGCTCTTTGTGAGCTCTGAAATACTTTTTCAGCACAGCACACATGGAGTTACGCAGGTAGTTACTGGTTCTCATTAATAATAAAAGACAACATGTTAATTCTTGATTCACGGTACTAAATGAATTTCTTTGTATATGTCTTTTGGAAACCAAACTCAACACTGCTCTTTGGTATGTTGCCTTTAAGCTCATTTGCACAAAAAGTGTTTGCCACTATGTAACTTAAAATAGGTTAGCTCTATTTTATCAAAAAAAAAAAAAAAAAAAGATGTCGTGGTTTAGCCCCAGCCAGCAACTAAACACCATGCAGCCGCTCACTCACCCCCCCACTCCGGTAGGATGGGGGAGAGGATCGGGAGGGCACACGGAGGAAAACCCGCGGGTTGAGATAAAAACAGTTTAATAATAGAAATAAAATAAAGGAGAACAGTGATAACAGCAATGATAACAACAATAACAGAATATACAAAACAGGCAATACACAGCGCAACTGCTCACCCCCACGTGTTCCGAACGAACCGCCCGAACCGCCCGAACCGCGCGCCCCCCTCGAAGGAACTGCCCCCGGTTTTTAAGCTGGGCATGATGTCACATGGTATAGAATACCCCATTGGCCAGCTGGGTCAACCGCCCTGGCTATGCTCCCCCACAGGTCCCCCTGCACCTCTAAGGGGAGGGGAGGCTGTCGGTGCAAGCACCGCCCAGCAACAACCAAAACATCAATGGGCCATCAACATTCCTTTCATTACCAAACCCAAAACACAGCACCCYCTYCAKCTACAGKRAAGRGAGTTAACTCTGTCCCAGCCGGAACCAGGACAATATCCACCCCTTATTCTATACCATCTACGTCATGCCCAAGTCTCACATTTTCCGATACATCCCAATTAATCATCACCACTTTTCCTGTCTTTTGATATATATATATATACACACACACACACAGATATCATTCCCTTAGGCCATGGGCCATCCCTCTAAAATGTCCATTGAGTTCATTTAGTCCATGACTTTGGGCTCCATCTGTCATACCAGTCTYTCAGGGCAGGAAAGATGGTGTGTGGTGTTGGATTGTTGCATCCTGAAGCCAGTTCCGGTTCCATTATCGCTGCGCTCATCCGCTTCTATCATCGTGGCGCTTTGCTCGGTTTCATCAGAGTTCATTCTTCTTTAACCTGGATGATTCTTACTGCAATAGCATTGATGTGACATACAGCATTATATAGCAATTAGCATTATACACCTCAGTTCAGTGGCTGTTTTCACCCAAAACCAAATCTCCTTGAGGTACACATCGGACTTCCCCATCCTTTCGCATTACCCACCAAGCGCACCCAGGTCCTTGAGCAAAAGCAATCCCACGAATGGGTTTGCCTTTGCCCGACGCAGGAGTAACCCAGACTGTCTTCCCCAGCATATTCCTTATGTGCACTACAGGGACTTTATCCCCCTCTACAGTACGTGAGGGTTTTGATTGGGCAGGGCCAGCTCGAGTGGCAGATCCCCTGGTGTTGACTAACCAGGTGGCCTTTGCTAAATGTGTGTCCCAATGCTTGAATGTCCCACCACCCAGTGCTCTCAGTGTGGTCTTTAGCAGTCCATTGTATCGTTTGATTTTCCCGGAGGCTGGTGCATGATCGGGTATGTGATATACCCACTCAATGCCACGCTCTCTGGCCCAGGTGTCTATGAGGGTGTTTCGGAAGTGAGTCCTGTTGTCTGACTCAATTCTTTCTGGGGTGCCATGTCGCCATAGGACTTGCTTTTCAAGGCCCAGGATGGTGTTCCGGGCGGTGGGATGGGGCACAGGATATGTTTCCAGCCATCCGGTGGTTACTTCCACCATGGTGAGCACATAGCGCTTGCCTTGGCGGGTCTGTGGCAGTGTGATATAGTCAATCTGCCAGGCCTCCCCATACTTATACTTCAACCACCGCCCTCCGTACCAAAGAGGCTTTACTCGCTTAGCTTGCTTGATGGCAGTGCATGTTTCGCATTCATGGATAACCCRTGCAATAGTGTCCATGGTCAAGTCCACCCCTCGATCATGAGCCCATCTATATGTTGCGTCTCTTCCTTGGTGGCCTGAGGTGTCATGGGCCCACTGAGCTAGAAATAGTTCACCCTTGTGCTGCCAGTCCAGATCCACCTGAGCCACTTCAATCTTGGCAGCCCGATCCACCTCTGGTTGTTCTGATGTTCTTCAGTGGCCCGACTCCTGGGTMCGTGAGCATCTACGTGACGTACTTTTACAACCAGGTKCTCTACCCGGGCAGCGATAWCTTGCCACAMTKCAGCRGCCCAGATRGGTTTACCTCTGYGCTGCCAGTTGTTCTGCTTCCATTGCTGCAGCCACCCCCACAGAGCATTTGCCACCATCCATGAGTCAGTATACAGATAAAGTACTGGCCATTTTTCTCGCTTAGCAATATCCAAGGCCAGCTGGATGGCCTTCACCTCTGCAAACTGACTCGATTCACCTTCTCCTTCAGCGGTTCTGCAACTTGCCTGATAGGACTCCATACAGCAGCCTTCCACTTCCGATGTTTTCCTACAAGGCGGCAGGACCCACCAGTGAACAGGGCATATCACTTCTCATTTTCCGGTAGTTTATTATACGGTGGGGCCTCTTCAGCATGCGTCACCTCCTCCTCTGGGGACATTCCAAAGTCTTTGCCTTCTGGCCAGTTCGTGATCACTTCCAAGATTCCTGGCTAACTGGGGTTTCCTACTCGGGCCCGCTGTGTGATCAGTGCGACCCACTTACTCCAGGTAGCATTGGTTGCATGATGTGTAGGGGGGACCCCCCCTTTGAACATCCAGCCCAGCACCGGCAGTCGGGGTGCCAGGAAGAGCTGTGCTTCAGTACCAACCACTTCCGAAGCAGCTCGAACCCCTTCATAAGCTGCCAATATCTCTTTCTCAGTTGGAGTATAGTGGGCCTCGGATCCTCTGYATCCCCGACTCCAAAACCCTAAGGGTTGACCTCGAGTCTCCCCTAGTGCTTTCTGCCAGAGGCTCCAGGTAGGGCCATTCTCCCCGGCTGCGGTGTAGAGCACGTTCTTTACATCTTGTTCTGCCCGGACTGGCCCAAAGGCTACTGCCTGAACTATCTCCCGTTTAATTTGCTCAAAGGCTTGTTGTTGCTCGGGGCCCCACTTGAAATCATTCTTCTTCCTGGTTACTTGATAGGGAGGGCTTACAATCAGGCTGTAATCTGGAATATGCATTCTCCAAAAGCCCACGACGCCTAAGAAGGCCTGTGTTTCCTTTTTGCTGGTTGGTGGAGACATGACTGTTATCTTGTTGATCACATCCATTGGGATCTGACGACGTCCATCTTGCCATTTTATTCCTAAAAACTGGATGTCCTGTGCAGGCCCTTTGACCTTACTTTGTTTTATGGCAAAACCGGCCTTCAACAAGATTTGGATTATTTGCTCCCCTTTCTTGAAAACTTCTTCTGCTGTGTTGCCCCATATGATGATGTCATCAATGTACTGCAGGTGTTCTGGRGCCTCACCCTGTTCCAGTGCGGTGTGGATCAGTCCATGGCAAATGGTGGGGCTGTGTTTCCACCCCTGGGGCAGTCGATTCCAGATGTACTGGACGCCCCTCCAAGTGAAAGCAAACTGTGGCCTGCACTCTGCCGCCAAAGGGRTYGAGAAGAAYGCRTTGGCRATATCARTTGTGGCGTAYCACTTGGCTGCCTTTGACTCCAGTTCGTATTGAARTTCTAACATGTCCGGCAYGGCAGCACTCAATGGTGGTGTGACTTCGTTCAGGCCACAATAGTCCACTGTTAGTCTCCACTCTCCATTAGACATTCGCACTGGCCATATGGGACTGTTAAAGGGTGAGCAAGTCTTGCTGGTCACTCCTTGGCTCTCCAGTTGACGAATCAGCTTATGGGTGGGAAGCAGGGAGTCCCGGTCGTGCGATATTGCCGCCGGTGCACTGTCATGGTAGCAATCGGCACCCGTTGTTCTTCGACCCTCAGCAACCCCACAGCAGAAGGGTCCTCTGAAAGACCGGGCAAGGTGGACAGCTGTTTAATTTCCTCCGYCTCCAAGGYAGCTACACCAAAAGCCCACCGGTACCCCTTTGGGTCTTTGAAATACCCTCTCCTGAGGCAGTCTATGCCAAGGATGCACGGAGCCTCTGGGCCAGTCACGATGGGGGGCTTTTGCCACTCATTCCCACTTAGGCTCACTTCAGCCTCCAATACAGTCAGCTCTTGGGATCCCCCTGTCACTCCAGAAATACAGATGGGTTCTGCCCCTTTAAAGCTTAATGGCATCAGGGTACACTGTGCACCAGTGTCTACAAGAGCCTTATACTCCTGTGGGTCTGATGTGCCAGGCCATCGAACCCACACAGTCCAGTAAACCCGGTTGTCCCTTTCCTCCACCTGTCTGGAGGCAGGGCCCCTCTAATCCTGCTCATCGTATTCGCTATCCACTTCTTCTAAGTATGAATCAGAAGTTCCTTTATTAAGATCGGAAGTGGAATCAGCCCTTCTGCTGATTTAGTAATTTATAGACCAATTCTTTTTTGGTCTTATTTCTACAGGTGGCAACTTCACACCTCCCCTAGGCTTCCCTAGAACCTTATAGTACTGACAGAAATTTGCTGTTTACGGAGTATGTAGGATAATGTTTGTTCCATCATCATTGGCTGATGAGAATAATTGATTGCCCTTCATTTTAGAACATTCCTTTATGCACTGGTAGTTACTGCATCTTCCACTGTCACCTTCTGTGCACTTAAGGTTCTCGTTGTATCATATTTTCCAAATAGTTTACACTGTTTCTTACTTTCCTTTGAATGCTTCAAATTTCTTATTTTTGCCTGAGCATTTGGCAATAAAAAATGAACAGCCTGCAGTTGAATTCAGTGCTCTAGCTGAGGTCTAACCAGTTAAAAATGCAATAGTTAGCTTATTTGTTTATTACACAATTCTTAGAACTATACAGCACTGTAGGATTTGACATTTTTTCAATGGTATATTCAAACTAATTTATCTTTAATCCATTTATACTGCTCCATACAACTCTGTAATGCTACCAACTAGCTTGTGTACCCCAATTTATCTGCTTTTGGTTCCCCTTTCCTAGATGACTTGCTTTACTTATCTTTATCAAATTTTATATTATTCCTCTTACTGAAGTTCTACGTTTTAGTATCCTCCAGTACTAACTTTTACAGCATTTGCTTTCCCAGTCTTTCCCAACTTCAGATCTTACTTGTCAGGATCAACATTAGCATTATTCATGCAATCCACCCCATTAGTAATGAAAATACTGAAGTGTATTGAGAGCTGGACATCTCATGATACAACTTTGCTCCTACCACCACATTTGGGTTTCTTAGTTAATCATACAATATTTCTCAGTCAAAAGTACTTTTTAGCTACCCTAACCTAAGTCTCTCTCCTGTTAAATATGCTAATTATCTTGCATTTAATATTTCATGTGACTTTCTCATCGCTATGTCCTTTGGATGTTCATCAGGCTTATAGTACTTCTTCTCTATGGGCATGGGAAGGATCTCCATACACAATATGAAGTGAGTTGTCCAAAATATCAAAATACACTGATTGATTTCACTAATGTCTGAAAGACTGTAATTTCCTCTTACTTGAATCTAATTTGTTTATAGTCATATAGTGCTATCGGTGAGTATACCTTCTTCATGGGCCCAATTTCTCCTTTTATTGTGTAATTTACATGGAAAAATGTGTGAAGGTTTGCTTTCACTCTTAAAGTGTAATTTATAATTCTGAACTGCTCAAAATTCATAGTCCAGAATTCCACTGAACTATTTAAACTGTGCAAAGATAGAACAAAAACATAGGTCTTGCAACAAAGAGCAAAAGTGCAAATATAAAAAGTGTTAGATCCAGGGATATAATAAAATTGTATTGGTCATTAAGAAAAGCACTAGTTTTAACAGATGGGGAGCCTAACATTTATCAGGTTGCTTGTAAGCAAGGAGTTGTAGGTTTGAGTTTGACGGAAAGTAATGTGGGAATGTTGTGGATCAGATCTGTTGTGATCTCAGGGTCTGTTCTAAGCTGGTGAGGACCTCCCCATGATGTAGGAGAAAGGAACAGTCTTTTTCCAAGGATATTTGAGAGCTGGAGTCAAAGCCAAGTAGCTATCCGGAAAAAAGTGCTAAAGAAAAATCAGCTTGATTACTCAAAGTTTCTGAGATTTTCAGTGTGAATTTGAAAGCCTACTTTCAAAACTAGAGCACGAGTCATTGATTTCATTCTGAGGCTGTTTCTGTCTGTCTATGTGTCACCCTTAGCCTTACAGGGAAACCCACCTCATACATGGAAAATGCTCTATAGGAATTAGACTATGACAGTGCCAAAGTTTACTCTTTAAGGGATAATCGTATGGTATTGCTTTAAGATGCGTGTTGCTTTGCAGATATTTTTTTTACCCTCCATAGTTTGCTTCACTGTCTGACAATGATTCCCCAAAGAAATAAAGCCTTGGCCATACAATACTCACATAAAAGCTTCTGTGAATGTGGAGACAAGAGGTCTGATATTTTGAAGGCTGCTTTTCAGGCCGCATCTGAGTCTCTTGGTTATTGGAGCAGAATTCAATTTCTTTGTATCTGTTTCTTGAGATGCACTGGGAGATGGGGTCTACCATAATCCTTTGAAGAGGTGCATCTTCCAACGGTATTGGATAAATGGCAGTTAGATATCAAAACACATGGGAAATATTGTAAAATTTTAAATTATGTAGACTCTACTGCTTTCTATTCCTACAGGTAACAGTCTGCCTCTGGCTAAGGCAGTTGTTGATGGATCAGCTACTATCAATATTATGTCTAGCATCTCTTCAAATGGGAAATCATGCAACCCATAGGAAAAAAGGACCTCAATGGTCCTCTCTCCTTCTCATTACAAACGAGAACTTAAATGACCAGTCTAAAACGTGTATAAAGTTGAAGAGCTTACTCATGCTGGTTGCAGCATCACTGTGAGTATTTTTTTTTTTCTTATATTTGTCTGTTTTCTGACTTAGAAATTGTAGTGCTTATTAGTTCTTTAGCATTTTTTTTTAAGCAAAGAGACCAAAGCTGATTAAGTAATGGGAAAAAAGTATGTTCATGACCTGAAATTCTGATTGATTTTGGCCAAAATGTAGGCTTCTGTTTACCCTTTTGGTTTTTGCTGCAAACACTTGCTCTGAAGATACTCTTGTTTATATGAATATGAGGAATTGCTATTCCTCAGAAGAATATTCATATACATATAAAACCAATGACGTTTGTTTGGGAATACGCTATTCATGCTGAAATGATCTTCCTCCTGTTTTAAAAAGGTTTTCTTCAGTCAAGTAATTGGCAAGCAGAAACAATGCCATGTAACATGTGATTTAGTCACACAGCACAAATAATGAATAAAAAGTAGTCAAAGAAATACAGTAACCAAAGTGAATAGTTTGCAGTAGACCCTTGGGCAGGTATGTTCACATAAAGTATTTATGGTGAAATAATGAATACACTCAGAAAATAGACTGTTCACAGATCATTTAACAGAAAAAAACCCCGAAGTTCTTTAAGTGATTTTTTGCCACATGTGTTTTATCATGGAAAAAGAAATAAAGGGGTTCCATAGGGAATATAATCACATTTATCTAGACAATCTGGGGGAGAAAACCCAAGGAATGACCATTGGTTTAAACCATGTAGCCCTTATATCTTTCTTTTTCACAGGTTGATGTAGTCAGGTCGTAACAATACACGAATTCTGAAGTCTTTGGCGCATGGGGAATTCTTTTTGCTGGGTGTTTGTAATATGTTTAGAAGTGTAGGTTATTCCTGAAAYGACTTGATACAATTTCAGTCCAAATATGTAGCAATGATACATTTCCAAATCCAGACATAATCAGTTTTAACAGATCTGCTTTTTATTCATGTTCAGTGTGACATGAAGAATAAGCTACAGACAGATAATCAGTAAAATGGCAAGGTCTTTACGATTTTATTGTACCCCAGGATGTACATGTAAATGAATTTAAACAAAAGAAAACCAGATTTTATTTTTCACTCTTTGATTAATGTCCTACCCCCTAAACACATTTGGGCTTCCCACTCAAAAAGACCATATTTATAAGAGCTGATGGTTGAAGTAAGCAGTGAGAGATTAATGACTCTTTCACTATTGAAGGCAGTTTTTAGTTAAATAGATAACTAAAATACAATTCAGGACACTTAGAACCTGACACTTAGATAATAAATTACAGGAAGTAAAGCCTTTCTAGGAATGATGTATATTTTATGTGTTTGTTACCTGATTTTTTTCAATATTCTGAAAGACTTTTTGCATCAAACAATTTTAATGTCTTTTTTTGGTGTATTTGGAGCATATCCCTGCTCAACTTAAAATGGAAATAAAATTTATTCTGTCTTAATATGAAAATCTTGTCCCCAGATTTTGTGCAAGATTTCAGTTTTTTCCTAGCATGAATTTTCAGCCAAGTTGGCAGGTGTTAAAATATTTTTTTCCCACATGAGGGCATCAGAGTTTTTGCAACAAGGTATATGGAAGACATCTTGTTATGCTGTTTAGATTTCTATTTTCAGAACTTTGTACACATAAAAGTACACATAGCAATCCTTTACAGTTATCTTCAGTTTTACAGTGCAAAAAAAGTATTTAGGTATTTCTAAATGACTCCTGTTTTATTGCAAAATGGTGTGAACAAGACTTCCTTGGGTCAAATTCTGTTGACAGAACGCAAAGGAGTGGATCATAAGAGTATAGTAATTAGACTGTAAGCTAGTGTTTGACTTACAGAAGATGCAATAATAACAACAGGCTGTAACCAGAATAGGGATCTCATCAAATAATTACATATGTAAGTGACGCAACTTGCTGTTTAAGTCTCACAACTAATGGTAGGGGGTGGCAGTGGAGGGGTCCAAAACCAGACAATGTGCCTTTTTGCTGTTTTGCTCCTGTCATCTGTCTCACTGAAGATGTGGGAAGTTAGCTGCAATTTAGGAGGGGAGTAATGGAAGAGAGAGTGGAATGGCTCTGCTTTCAGGTTTTTTTTTAGAGTAAGTACTTATTTATAGCTACTAATAGCAATGACTGTCTCTGTGCACACATAGAGCATTGCCCACTGTGGGAATAGAAGAAAATAATTGCAAAGGGCCAGATGCAGTGCTTCATTGTGAGAGTGTGATAAACTTTCTCCTATCATTCACCTCAACTCTGTTTCACAATCCCAGTTTTCATGGTTCTCTTAGCTTTTAAAATTCTCATATGCCTTTTCCATTTAACCTTGCTGACTTACCATCCAGCTCAGCAAGTCTTTTAATTGATCAAGCTGCTCCTTCTTGCTATATCTTATTCTTTATTTCTTTTTTTCAGTTTAGTGTTGTTATCAGTGGTGGTTATGTATGTGCCCTAAACAAAATTAATTATTATCCAGACATGTGGTCCAGCTGATGTTCATCATCAGGACCATGCTTTAATTCTATTATTATTTTTTAGAAAATTTGAGGAGTGCCTTATGTTACTTTTAAAATCATAGAGCTTGCAATCCATTAATAAACAGGTAAATACAATCCAGAAGATCACTTCCAGATGGGTGTAAGTGTCTTCCCGTAGCAAGTTAGCACATTATTTAATCTTTCATATGTAGTTATTCTTTAGCATCTTAAAATCATTTAATAGAACGGTGTCTAAACAAGAATGTGGGTTACTAGCCCAGGCTACACTTCCCAGACATAATATAAAGAATCCCTTTCATGATATTTGGGAACATCAAATAACTGGARCAGAAGGTTTGCCCAGATAAAGTTTGGCTCTGGATATGTGTATCCTATGGGCTTGGACCTGTTCAGATCTCAAAGCTGAGCTCATTTCTAATGTAAGTTCACAGGAGATTTATAAAATTGTATATGAAGTAAGGTACCCTATCATTAATTAATAGTATTTTCCTATAGAAACAAATAATTGAACTTCTGCTTAAAACCCAGGAGTGCTAGTTCTCTGCTACAGTGAATCAAAGAAACTGAAATAAATGATATTGTTCATTTMTTCTACTGGCTTTAGGCTACTAGTTTATAGGAAAGCATAGCTGTGCTGAAAAAACTTGCACTCACTGGAAGGTAGCATTTTCATCTTAAAGGTCTATATGTATAACAAATTCTTCTGAGACGCATAATACCTTAAAAAAAAAAAAAAAGGCAAAGAAGATTTTAATCAGAAGTGATGTGTGCCAAGAGTGAAAATTGACAAATAGTTTGACAGACCCTTTCTTTTACCCAAGATTTCCTTGGTTTTCTTCCCCAACCCCGTCATAATTTTAACATTTCCAGCCTATTGTATAGACAAGCTTTATTTGTAAGTGTCCTTGAGCCTGTGTGTGGGTGTGGGGAGTATTTATTTGGGCAGATGAATAAGAATAAAAACTCACTGACGAGAAATGGTTGAGTAGATTCCCAGTGTATTCTCTCTGCTCTAAGAGAGCAGAGTTTGTTTTATTTTATTTTTTACTGATTCTTCAATCAGAATCAACAGATAATCTGTGACAAACTCAGTAAAATTAAGGGACAATGTATAATAGCTGCTTAGATAACACAACTGGCAGCTCCCGCTGACACACTTACAAATCCCCTCAGGTTCCCACTGAGGCAGACACCTATTGATTTCTTTGTTTTCTACCTTCACAAGTCATAGATTTCCCCGTCTATCTCCAAGGAAAGAATATAGTCAAACTAATTATATACTTAATTTGAAAAAGCAAAAGGGCAACAGGTAGTGAAAAATGTTTGCAATGTGCTAGATGAATAGAAACTTGCTTCCATATTTTTCATTTCTATCTAGCTTATCAAAAGTATTCTGACAAAGAGCAAATGAACCTTCTATGCAGTTTAGTCAAGTCTAAATTATAGAGCTAGGAAAGTGAATACATAAATGTTGCACTTTAACTTTTTGAAGACAGAATGGGATATCAGTATTTCCAATTTTCTTCATTTAATTTTCAGAAGGAAGCCAGGGATTTGGATCTAATGAAAAGCTTAGAACAGAGACTGAGGAGAGTCTTATTTTCAGGTTGTTAGAATTCACAGGCCTGATAAAATTGCCTCCTCTCAGAGTTTCCAAGCACTAGAAAAAAAATCAATCTGCAAATGACATTGGCTGCAATACTGATGTGCTGTCCACTTAATGCTAAAAAAAGTAATCTTGGGAAAATAGGAGGAGGATGGAGAGCTGTAGCTTTAATATGCATCGTTTTGCACCATGCCTAAAATAATAATAATAAAAAGCATATAATGAAGACAAATGGGAGAAAGGCAAGGGATGAGAGGCAGAAAAATGGCAAATGAAAGACAAGTGTTAAGTTGAAGTGGCCTACATTTACACTGGAGATCATAACCTTACACTGTGAGAATTGGCAAATTGAAAAAAACACCACCTCCTGTAATTTAGCATACGCTAAAAAAGGATACCAAACACGTCCTAAAAATCAAAAGAAAGTTACTATACTAAGACTTCATGATTTGATTAAATTTTTATTTTTATTTTTATAACCTATAGTTGTGTTTGAAAACTGGGAAAATGGAGAATATGCACAATGCAACTTTTAGAAAGAAGCCAAGACTGGCTATACAAAAAAGTATGCTTATTCCTTACAAGTAATTACAAACATGACAGACATGCTTATGTTTCCATGTTTTGTAATTAAAATAGATTAAGAATTCTTTCATTCTTATTTTTGGAACTTTTCCTATTTTGTTGTGTTCATGAACTTGTCTGTATTCTAGTGTAGCTCTCCTGGTGAGTCTTTAAGAGTGGTAGAAGGACAGAAAAATATTTCAGTATGTGTTAGCACAGGAACAGACAGATAAAACACTTCCTCTGTTTCTGAATCATGTTTGCAGTCTTTACTTCAACATCTCTAAAATATCTGAGACTTCAAAAGTGGTGTGTGGGATGTAAAAGGGATAAACTGAAATACAGTGAATGCTGTCACTCAAAAAAAAAGGTTTTGATATGACTGAGATGTGAGCCTCTGAAAATACTGACTGTGTGCAGTGGGGTTTTGTTCATTGTCTACCATTTAAAAATGAGTTTACTGGGCATGTAAGGTTACACTAGCTGTATGAACTTCCATTCTAACCAAACACATTCAGGATAGTTTTGCAATTTGTGAAAAGACTGACAAAACATGTTCTAGCCACCTCAGCTATATAAGGAAAAAAAAAAAGCTGTTCTTCTCCTGTGCTACTAGGGAGAACATCCTGGTGTCAGCTTGTTGTTATTTTCTGGAATTAGCTTTCTATCCTAGAGGTATTCTTCTGTGCATTTTGCAGTCCCCATCCTACCTGGTTGTAGGATGGGGATTTCCTCTCTGTCCTAGGACAAAGTATTCCAGTTGTAATTATCTGGAGAGCTGCCCACAACGGCAATTTAAAATTAAATACAGTGTTTATACATTTTATTTTGCTTCCCAGGAAGACAGCTTCAAAGCTTGGAGTTAATATCTGCTTTAGACTGTTTTTCCTTAAACTCCCAACCCTCAAATAACTAGTGCTATGTATACATGTTTTAAATGCTCAGGTACAGAATGCTGAGGTCAAAGGTCTAGCTACGACTATTTCATATTCCCGTTCTGCTCCTTTGTGAACTCTCTAAAACTTACTTTCTACTTTTCTTCACTTTCTGTATTCTATTGCTACTGTCGTAAAATGCTTCTCAGTTCCTAAAGAAATGAATAGTAGCCAAATATAGAACAGATAAATGTCCCTAGACATAGTGTATTTTGCATAAACCTTAGAGAGTCAGATGTTATATTTTCTTCCTTGCCAATCTTCATCTTTTTCCTCAGCACAGGCTATCAATGGGAAACAGATTTTGCAACCCGTAGAAAGTTGCACTGAGATCACCAGGCTCATGTTCTTGAGAAAGCATTATGTTCATCTAATCATCTCAAAACTCATTTCAGAAAGAAGTGCCTATAGCATGAAAGGCTAGTGGCTGATCAGCTGCTCAGCCAATTTTCTTCTTTCCTGAGAACATGCTCATCATGTAAACAATTTCACTTAATGGCACAGACTTCATGTGTCATTACCTGGAACCTCTCAAACACAGAAAGTATGGCTTGATACATCACACTAAGAAATATGATTACCTCTTTAAATTATTTTTAATCAAAAACTCTGAAATGGATTCTGATTATTTAAAAATAGATTTATCTGCTTAGCATAATTTACCATGGTTGCTTACCACTTAAAGCTGACTAACTTTGCTACAGCCTAGTTCTGTACACAGTGGTCAAGTTTTCATTGACTCCACTATTGCTGGGGTGTCAGGTTATCCTGTGTTTTCTGCCTGATCATCCTGTGGTAGACCTGAGTGGGTAAAAAAGGAAGCCATCTGGTCTATGTAAACCTAAATATGCCTTTCTCTTTTCCTAAAGCACAAAGTCCAACATTTTGCTTGCCAGTATTTACCTTACCAAGGCTGGCCCAAAGCCACAATTTGTCTACCAGCTTGCTTCCATACATATATCTTTCCAAAGAAGTGGTTCTTTCCTGTCAGACTCAAAACTGCATGTTAGAGAGGGCTTGTATCAGCAAGCAGGAAAGCAGAGATATACGTAAGGGACAGGGAAGCTTTACTCTTGAGGTTGTTCTCAGCTGACCTGAGAAACCGCAGCAAACGGTTTGAATATGGGGTGGCCATGGGCCAAATAGCTGCTTGATGGTCCTTACACAAGATGTATTGTATGAATCTATGATGCCTTGAAAGGTGGCTCTGTCTTCCCTCCCCAGTACAGACAAGATCCCCAACAGGATGCCACGCAGAGGCTTTCTGAGTACAGATCCCTCCTCCCTGTGCAAGCATTTCTGCACTGGAAAGCAACTTTCACAGTCCAGCTAAGTTCAGTTAAGTCAATTAATTCATATTTCAACTGTTTTCCTCCAAAATTCAGGTATCCTTTTCCTATCTAAACTCATCACAAAGGAAGATTGATTCTTTTGGGCTTGATTGTTTTGAAGTGATGGGCAACATCTTTGTGTGTGCTCACGATCCACCCAAATTACAGTTGCTTTCAGTAACCTTCTGTGTAGGAGTATGTGATTCAGAACTGCTGTATCAATTTTTTTGTGTAAATAATTAGCTGAAAAGACTCCTGCAATGTTTTTCTTTCTAATTAGTTGCACAGGGCTCTTTGTATTCCTCTTCCTTCCTCGCTGTTTCTCTCTCCCCCTCTCCTTCTTTCCCTTGCTCCCTCTGCTTAAATAAATGAACCCATGAAGGTGGACTGTAAACAAACCCCACGATATACACAATGAACATGCACTTGTTCAATTTTGTTTCTGCCATTTTGTGAAGGAAATGGAGTGTGTATATCCAGTGATTAAATAAACGGCATTCATGGAAAATCTTAATTTGGGATCTCATACTACCACTGCCTTCTTCCCTAGCTGAAATACACCCATCTGCTCATTTTATTTGGAGCTTGCATCCTTTTGCTATTGTTGTTCTTCGGCAGTGACTAAACCTACCACTGACTGGGTAACTCTGCCTTCTTTTACCTCAAATGATAATGTTTTCTCTATTTTATTACAGTCTCTTGAGATTGTGACTGATTTGCATATTCTCTAACACTTAATTAACGATGTCACTTTCCCAGTGCCTTGAAAACAGTTTTCATTTTTTCCTCGGCAGGCCTCCAACAATTACCTCCCACATTTTCTGCTGCAGTCCTTTTTATTACTTTAATGACAAATAATTGGACAGATTCTGAGTAATGAGGGTGAGAGCCAAAGGACTGTTGCATAGGAGACGGCTGCTTGTTACAAGACACTTTTAGTGGTCTCTAAATCAGATAGACAAGTAGAGTAATGATCATCTTGCAGTAATGAGACACAATTAAGAATCACTGCAGCAAATGACAGAGCAGTTCATTGAACAATAACCTCCCTCTTCCTTTTTTCCAAAGAAGATCGAAGCTTAATTATAGCATCGCCATTTGCAATGCTATAGTTAAAGTTGTGTCAGCATTTCCATTATAAACCTGCTACTTTCAAGGGTTTATAACTTGCTTGAAAAAAAAATTTGCTTTGAGCTGGAAATTTCCTTGCAAAGCCTTTCAGCTTGTTATTTAATTTTTATGATTTCTTTATTTATTTTATGAAGTGGATCACATCCATGTGTGTTCTAAACAGGTATAGCTTCATTGGTGTGACTGAAGCTATATTAATTTGCATTTGCTGAGGATCCTGCTCAGATGCTATATGAGCCCACATGTACCAATGCACAAAAACCTGGCACTTAAGCTGAGGAGCAGCAAATGCTGCCTTTGACAAAAAGACTCTTCTATGCTAGTCTTGTGGTGGGGAGGAAAGGAGGGCATTCAGCGGCTTGCAGAGATAGGCTTGTACAACCATGTTCTCCAGAGAGCTCAGCTCCCATTTAAATATCTAAGTAAGTGGCCAGCTTTTCCATATAATAACCATTTTAAATGTTTGTGAGTGCTCATGTAACTTTAAATGCTTCTGTGAGATTCACCCCTGAGGTGATTCTGATGTCATAATCTGTCATTCAACACATATGTCKTTGGGTTATTGTCATCACTGAATAGACCAGGCAGGAAAGAGAAGGTTGATTGGAAAGCAGGCACTGTTTTACACACAAATATCCTTTATAATGGACATAGATTAAAAGAGAGAGTGAGAAAGAAGTAAATGGCAGCTTAATGAACTTTTGGGAAAATATGCTATGCTTGACTGTTTTCCTGAGTATGAGTGGTTATTTAAGTTACAAGGGTGACAGAAGCATCACAATCTAGTGAATTCCAAATAATGGCTAATTCTTCATATGTGCCTTTGTCCTGGTTTTGGCTGGGATAGAATTAATTTTCTTTCTAGTAGTTGGTATAGTGCTATGTTTTGGATTTAGTGTAAGAAGAATGTTGATAATACACTAATGTTTTTAGTTGTTGCTAGGTACTCTACTTCTCAAGGACTTTTCAGCTCACATGCTCTGTGAGGTGCACAAGAAGCTGGGAGGGAGCATAGCCGGGACAGCTAGGCCAGCTGGCCAATGGGGCATTCCATACCATATGATGTCATGCTCAGCATATAAGGCTGGGGAAAGAAGAAGGAAGGGGGGGGACGTTCAGAGTGATGGTGCTTGTCTTCCCAAGTAACCATTACGCGTGATGGAGCCCTGCTTTCCTGGAGATGGCTAAAGACCTGCCTGCCCATGGGAAGTAGTGAAGGAATTCCTTGTTTTGCTTTGCTTGCATGCGCGGCTTTTGCTTTCCCTATTAAACTGTCTTTATCTCAACCCACGAGTTTTCTCACTTTTACCCTTCCGATTCTCTCCCCTGTCCCACCCGGGGGAGAGTGAGCGAGCAGCTGTGTGGCGCTTAGTTGCCAGCTGGGCTTAAACCACGACAGCCTTGAACCTTTCCACCTTACCTCCACAATGAGTTAGAAGTAGATGTTTCTGCCTTGCTAGTGAATTCACTGGTTGTTGGCCTTTGCTATAATCTTGAATTCATGTAAACAAGAGTAATTTGCATTTTACTATCTGCATGCTTCAAAATTGATTATGGTTCTCTACAAAACCCAATAAGGTGATGGACTTTACTTTTTTTGTGTAATCAGAACAGGTGCTTTGGACACATTATTGACCAATAAACCAATTTTATGAAAACTCCATAATTACACCTCATCAGTTAATGTAACACGCAAGAACTGCTGTTCACTATACAAGCAAAATAAATCTGCTGCAGTATTGGCCAGATCCTAAGCCTGATACAACTGGTTTGATCTTTTGAAAAATATCTGTTAAAGTCAGTTAGATACCTCTGTTTAGCTATTCTGTGGCATAGGATCCACTAACCAACAAGACTGGAATAACTTGGCCCTGTTTTGACCTTTTCCTCTGAAAATTGAGTTCACTGGTAGAAAGGTCTTGGGTTTTCTGGCCGCTATTGAGTGTCATTGCTCATTAGCATTGGGAATAATTGCAGCCTGGTGCAACCAGAAATAACCTGGTGCTATTTGGAGTCTGCTGTACCTGCGTCAGACTGGAGAGTGCCAAAGAGGGCATTCAGGAGAAGGCAATGGTCATGGAGAAAGGGCAGCCAAGAGCATGCATTCCTACTGCATTGCATGGTTCTCCCTAGGGCCTTCTCTCCTGCACACTGAACCCCAACTMTCTCAGCCTTTCTTCATAGGAGAGGTGCTCCAGCTCTCTGATCATCTTCGTGGTCCTCCTCTGGACTTGCTCCAACAGGTCCATGTCCTTCTTATGTTGGGGACCCCACAGCTGAACACAGTACTCCAGGTGGGGTCTCATGAGAGCGGAGTAGAGGGGCAGAATCACCTCCCTCAATCTGCTGGTCATGCTTCTTTTGATGCAGCCCAGGATTCGGTTGGCTTTCTGGGCTGCAAGTGCTCATTGCCAGGTCATGTTGAGCTTCTCATCAACCAACACCCCCAAGTCCTTCTCCTCAGAGCTGCTCTCAATCCATTCTCCTCCCAGCTTGTACTTGTGCTTGGGACTGCCTCGACCCATGTGCAGGACCTCGCACTTGGCCTTGTTGAACTTCATGAGGTTCACACGTGCTCACCTCTCAAGCCTGTCAGGGTCCCTCTGGATGGCATCCCATCCCTCCAGTGAGTCGACTGCACCACACAGCTTGGTGTCGTTGGCAAACTTGCTGAAGGTACACTCAATCTCACTGTCCATGTCGCCAACAAAGATGTTAAACAGCACCTGTCCCAGTACTTACCCCTGAGGAACACAACTCATCACTGGTCTCCACTTGGACATTAAGCCATTGACTGCAACTCTTTGAGTGTGACCATCCATCCAATTCTTATCCACCAAGTGGTTCATCCGTCAAATCCCTTTATCTCCAATTTAGCGAGAAGGATGTCGTGGAGGACAGTGTCAAATGCTTTGCACAAGTCCAGGTAAATAATGTCGGTTGCTCTTCCCTTGTCCACCAAAGCTGTAACACCATCGTAGAAGGCCACCAAATTTGTCAGGCATGATTTGCCCTTAGTGAAGCCGTGTTCGCTGTCACCAATCACCTCCTTATTTTCCATGCACCTTAGCATAGTTTCCAAGAGAATCTGCTCCATGATCTTGCCTCAGTCTTTAATACTAATAATAGACCTTGGGCTGCCCACTCCGCTGAGTCAGAGGACCACGGCTGAGGCAGCAGTGACTTTCCATTTGTGGACACTGAAATTGTAAGGGACGAGTTATATCAATTGAATGTTCATAAGTCTATGGGGTCTGGTGGAATTCATCCCAGAGTACTGAAGGAGTTTGTGAATGTTACATCAGGACCACTCTTGATCATCTACCAAAGGTCTTGGGAGTCTGGGGAGGTCCCCATTGAATGGAAGCTACCCAACGTTATTGCAATTTACAAGAAGGGCATGAGGGAAGACCCCGAGAACTAGACCTGTTAGTCTAACCTCAGTACCTAGAAAAATTATGGAGAAGATTATACTGGTTGATGTTGTAAGGCATTTAAAAGACAGTGCAACAATCAGGCACAGTGAACATGGGTTCACAAGGGGAAAGTCCTGCCTAACTAATTTGATATCCTTCTGTGATAAGGTCACCCACCTAGTGGATGAAGAGAAGGTGGTGGATGTAGCTTTTCTGGATTTTAGTAAGGCCTTTGATATTGTCCCTCACAACATCCTTCTGGACAGAACAAGTTCTTCAACTGTGAGATGAGTGGGTTTACGGCGCACTGGGTAAAGAATTGGCTAAACAGCAGGGCTCAGGGAGTTGTAGTGAATGGGGCTATATCTGGCTGGCAACTGGTCACTAGTGATGTTCCTCAGGGCCCAATTCTAGGGCCAGTTCTGTTCAATATATGTATCAATGATCTGGATGCAGGAGTTGAATGCACTATTAGCAAGTTTGATGATGATACCAAACTGGGAGGTGCTGTTGAGGGACAAGAGGCCTTGCAGAGGGATATAGATAGTTTGGAGCATTGGGCAATGAGAATAGGATGAAATTTAACAAGTCCACATGCTAGATTCTGCACCTAGGATGGAGTAACACTGGGCACAAGTATAAATTGGGAGAGGAGTGGCTGGAGAGGAGCCCTGCAGAAAGGGATCTGGGGGTGCTGGTTGACAGCAGGTTCCATAGGAGCCAGCAGTGTGCCCTGGCAGCCAGGAGGGYAAAYCACATCCTAGGGTGCATCAAACACAGCATAACCAGCCGGTCAAAAGACGTGATTATCCTGCTGTATTTAGCATTGGTGCGGCCTCACCTTGAATACTGTGTGCAGTTCTGGGCCCCACAATGTCAGAAGGATGTGAAGGTCCTTGAATGTGTCCAGAGGAGGGCAGCAAAGCTGGTGAAAGGGCTGGAAGGCATGTCCTGTGAGGAGCAGCTGAGGACTCTGGGTTTGTCTAGTTTGGAGAGAAGGAGGCTAAGGGGCGACTTCATTGCTCTCTACAGCTTCCTGAGGAGGRGAAGTGGAGAGGGAGGTGCTGATCTCTTCTCCCTGGGATCCAGGGATAGGGCACATGGGAATGGTTCAAAGCTGCGACAGGGGAGTTTCAGACTAGATATTAGGAATAATTTTTTTAACGAGAGGGTGTTTAAACACTGAAAGAGGCTTTCTGGAGAGGTGGTCTCTGCCCCAAGCCTGTCAGTGTTTAATAGGCATTTGGACAATGTCCTTCCTAATATGCTTTAACTTCTGGTCAGCCCTGAATATGTCAGGCAGTTGGACTACATGACCGTTGTAGGTCCCTTCCGGCTGGAATTCTCCTCTCCTCTCCTCTCCTCTCCTCTCCTCTCCTCTCCTCTCCTCTCCTCTCCTCTCCTCTCCTCTCCTCTCCTCTCCTCTCCTCTCCTCTCCTCTCCTCTCCTCTCCTCTCCTCTCTTCTCTCCTCTCTTTTCTCTGCTCTTTTCTCTGCCCTACTCTGCTCTTCTCTGCTCTACTCTGCTCTTCTCTGCTCTTCTCTTAATCACTACATTCCCATGAGGTTTTTTTCCTTGATTAAGAAGGGTAAGCTTCAGCCAAAGATTTTTAGAGCTGTGGCAGTTGTTTGATTACTATGTCCCTTGCAGCTTGTTTGCATATTGTGTATTAATGATGCAGATTCTGCTGTAAGGTATTGTCCTGTGACCAGGTTTGTAACACATATGAAAAGCTTGAATAGACTTAACTTTTAATGTTGACCTTGTTTTGTAAAATATGTAACACAGGACCTTATCTGTATATTCAGAATTAAGTTAGATCTTAAGAAGAGAAATCTAAAGATATTAAAGATCAGATATGAAGTCAGTATGTGATTGCAGCTTTAGTTCTTCCTCTAGTGACTTATATATCCTTTCTTTAAACACATGGAAGTTCTCAGGTGTCTCCAGCAACCAGATAATGTGAATCTGAATATGTGAAAACTGTGACGAAGACTGTCATATATTTTACATTTTGGAGGTGATGTAGAACTTTTATTTACAAGGTGAAGGGGAATATTAAAACAAATATATTCCAGTTATTTACTTCTCTTTTTTTTTCTTTTTTTTTTTTCTTTTCTTTTTTTTCTTTTTCATTTTAGCTTTAAAATGCCACTCTTAACAACAGTTTCCTTCTTTCCTTCTTGGAATATGTTCATTTCCCTTGAAACTTTTAATAAGAATTTCTGATCAGCTACAACATAGAGCCTTTCTTTACTTACACAGCTAAATGTCAGCTTTTAGGACAAAGGGAAACATTAAAAGGAAGACCTATGCAAATACTCCAGGGCTAGCAGTGTTTAAATTTATGAACTTGTATCCTCCATGAGAACAGCATTATTGGGAAAATAATGGTAATTTTTTAGTTTTCACAAATGAATCTGAAGTATGATGCTTTGCTCAGTRAGTAGTTATGGACAATTCTATATAAACATGTAAGAGAGAGCTGAAGAAAATATATCTTTATTGTAGTATTTCACACTTGTAAAGAGAGACAGCTTTTGACTACTGATTTTAATGAATCATGGAATTATTTTAGCTCACTTGCTTTGTTTGCACAATTTCACACTTGGAATGGGAAAAATATGAGTTTGCCTCATTTTGTAACGTATGCAGTTTTCACATTGCTTTGGCTGTTTAAACTTTATATTCAGAGTACTGTAAAAAGACCTTGTAGCTCTGTTGTTCTTCCCTTACTTAAGTCTCTAACGTAGGAAAGGTATGCCCAGTAAAACCTGAGAATAAGGCCTTTCGAAGAGTCCATGAACATGGAATCCAAAAAGTGAAGGTTTTTCAGTAATTACTTTTTAAATTTGTGTTTTGCAAATATTGCTACTTGATGATTACAACCATCAACCCAGTTGTACATAAGAACACTCGGTAACGATCAAGATTTTTATTTGCTGCCCCGTTCACAAAATCACAGAATGATTGAACCTGGATGAGACCTCTTGTCGGTCATCTTGCACAACACCCCAGCTCAAGAGCTGAGGGTGGGAAGGGGCTGCCTTTGCTCAGCACCCACAGCTGCTGCTCTCCACCATGCCAAAGCTCAAAGAGCAAGCCAAAGGTCCTGCTGGAGCCTGCACGCCTTGCGTGTGCACCCACAGGAGCTCTGGATAAAATGTGTGGGGACAGAGCCTGCGGCTGCTGAAGAGCAGCAAGGTCACAGGCAGTCACAGACGCTCCCCCATGTCATTAGAGGAGTGTCGGGGGCTGCCTCCCAATGGCAGTCCAGCTAGGAAAGCTGATGCCCTTTCAAAGGGGGAAAGCCTGTTCCACAGGATGGTTGCCACTCTCTCATGGCCTTGCACATGGGTTTTAACCTCAGGCCTGTCAGATTCTGTGATGAGAGGATGGCGCCCCGAGCACAAAGACCCAGCAATGCAGGGGGGGAGCCCTGGTGAGCTCCTCAGTGCCAACAGGGCACCACTACTTGGCTCCTCTGAGGGTTCCTCTCAAGGGAGAAGGACCTTCCCTTTGTCACTGGAGGGAAAGCCAGAGATCACGGAATGGTTGAGGTTGGATGGGACCTCTGGAGCTCACCACA
>JASVER010000257.1:0-89156 GCA_030449065.1 Oceanodroma leucorhoa | reverse complement strand
ATTGGATATTAGGAAAATTTTTTTCACTGAAATGGTAGTCAGGCATTGGAACAGGCTGCCCAGGGAAGTGGTGGAGTCACCATCCCTGGAGGTGTTCAAAAAACGTGTGGATGAGGTGCTTCGGGACATGGTTTAGTGGGCGTGGGTACTGGGTTGATGGTTGGACTCGATGATCTTAGAGGTCTTTTCCAACCTTAATGATTCTATGATTCTATGATTCTATGATTCTTTACAGCCTCCCTTCAGCTATTTGGAAACCTTGATGAGATCCCTCCCTGAGTCTTCTCCAGGCTAGACAGCCCCTGTTTTCCCAGTCTTTCCTCCTATGGGAGATTCTCCAGTCCCTCCATCATCTTTGTGGCCCTTTGTTGGACGCTCTCTAGAAGCTCTATGCCTCTCTTGTAGTGGGGAACCCTGAACTAAACACAGTACTCCAGCAGTGGCCTCACCAGTGCTGAGGAGAGGGRAAGGATGACCTCCCTCGACTTGCTGGCAAGACTTCTTATCCAACCCAGCATAAACTTAACAAACTTRCTGAGGGTATACTCTGTCCCATCATCCAGATCATTAATGAAGATGTTAAACAGGATTGGAACCAGTACAGACCCCTGGGTACTTCACTAGTTACTGGCCTCCATCAAGACTTCATGCCACTGATCACCACCCTCTCTGGACCTGGCTGTTTAGGCAGTTTTCAATCCACCTCACTGATTCCTTATCCAGCCGATGCTTCATCAGCTTCTCTGTGAGGATTTTATGGAAGATAGTGTCACAAGCCTTACTGAAATCTGCTTAGGAAATACATGCTTCCCTCCCTTTGTCTACCAAGCCAATCATTTCATCATAAAAGGTTATGACAGAATCACAGAACGATCGAAGGTGGAAGGGACCTCTGGAGGTCATCTGGTCCAAACCCCTGCTCAAGCAGGACCACTTAGAGCAGGTTGCCCAGCATGGTGTCCAAATGATTTTTGAGTATCTCGAGCAATGGAGACTCTAAAACATCCCTGGGCAACCTGTGCCAGTGCTCAGTCACTGTCACAGCAAAAAAGTGTTTCCTGATGTTCAGGAGGACCCCCCAATGTTTCAGTCTGTGCCCATTGCCTTTGGTTCTGTAACTGGGCAGCACTGGAAAGAACCTGGTTCCGTCCTCTTCGCACCCTCCCTTCAGGTATTTATACACATTAATAAGTTAAGGTAGACAATATCCACTGCTCTCCCCTCCACCTGTCTACCAAGCCAGTCATTTCATCATAGAAGGTTATCAAGTTGGTCAAGGATGACATCTCTGTGAATACATGCTGAGTACTACTGATTACCACCTTCTCTTTCATGTGCCTGGAAATGGTTTCCAGGATTAGTTGTTTCATAACTTTCCCAGGGATTAAGGTGAGGCTGATCAGTCTGTAGTTCCCCAGGTGCTCCTTGCCATTCTTGAAGACAGGAGTGACATTTGCTTTCCTCCAGTCTCCAGGCACCTCTCCCAGTTGCCTTGATCATTCAAAGATTATTGAGAGTGACCTCGAAGTGGCACCAGTCAGCTCCCTCAATACTCATGACTGCAGTCCATCAGGTCCCATGTATTTATGTATGTCCCGTCTGCTTAAGTATTCTCTAACCTGATGCTTTTCCACCAGGGGTAAGTCTTCCTTGCTCTAGGCTATTCCCTAGGTCTCTGGGGCCTGGGACTCCTAAAAATCAGTCTGGCTAGCTAAGATGAAGAAGGTATTCAACACCTCACCCTTTTCCATGTCCTGTATAACCAGGTCCCCTGTCGTGTAGAGCAATGGCCCTACTTCTCCCTAATTTTCCTTTTGTCACCTATGTACTTATATAAGCCCTTCTTTTTGTCTTTGACATCCTGGAAAATTCAACTCCATTTGGGCTTTAGCTTTCCTAACCCCATCCTTGGATGAAGTTTCTCTACTTCTCCCAGGTTACCTGCCATTGCTTCCACCCTCTGTATACTTCCTTTTTGTGTTTGAGTTTGGCCAGGAGCTCCTTGTTCATCCATGCAGGCCTCTTGGCATTTTTGCTTGACTTCGTATTTGTTGGGATGGATGGTTCTTGAGCTTAGAGTGGGTATTTTGAATATTAACCAGCTTTCTTGGGCATCTCTTCCCTCCATGGCCTTATCCCAGGGGACTCTTCAGGGCAGATCCCCAAAGAAGTCAAAATCTGCTCTACTGAAGTGCAGGACTGTGAGCTTGCTTTTCATCCTCCTCCCTGCCCTCAGGATCCTGAACTCCACCATCTGATGGTCCTTGCAGCCAAGGCTGCCTTTGAGCTTCACACCCCCAATGAGCTCCTCCTTACTGGTGAGTATGAGGTCCAGCAGAACACCTCTCCTCATCGGCTGCTCTATGACTTGGAGGAGGAATTTATCATCAATGCATTCCAGTAACCTCCTGGATTGATATTGCCCTGCTGTGTTGTCCCCCAGCAGTGGGGCAGTGGTTGAAGTCCCACAAGAGGACTAGGGCCTGTGAATGTGAAGCTGCTCCTATCTGTCTGCAGAGGGCCTGATTCACTTGTTCTTCCTGGTCAGTGCAGACAGCTTCCTGGACCTATAGCAGATACCCTTTATAATGTTACCTTTACCTGTCCTCTCTTTAATCCTAACCCATAAACTCTCAGTTGGTTCCTCATCCACCCCCAGGAGGAGCTCCATACACTCTAGCTGCTCTCTCACATAAAGGGCAACTCCTCCTCCTTGTCTTCCCACCCTGTCCTTCCTGAAGAGCCTGTATCCCTCCATTGCAAGACTCCAGTCATGGGAGCCATCCCACCACGTCTCCATGATCCCAATAAGATCATAGCCCTGCAACTGCACACAGTCTTTAATTTGTCATGTTTATTCCCCATACTGCATGTATTAGTATACTGGCACTTTAAAGATGCACCCCAGCATGTTAAGTGCCTGGAGAGGGTTTGGGGGATTTCTCCATAGTTATGCCTTGTAGGCACTTCCTTGCTTACATGCAAAAAACCCCATTTTGTTGATTTTGTGATCACTTGCTGTCTGTTCACTCCGTGCCCTTTGCTTAGTGATCCTGTTGGTTGCTCCCTCACAGGACTGCTGGTTACTCTTTCACTCCCCCACCATTCTTAGTTTAAAGTCGTCTTTATAAGGTCAGCCATCTCATTGGTGACAATAGCTTTGCCCAGCTCAGTGAGGTGAATCGCATCTCTCCCAAGCAGGGAGAGATCTGCAAACAGGGTCCCATGGTCATAGAACCCAAAAACCTGCCACAAACACCAGCTCTGCAGCCAGTTACGATTTGTCCTATTAGTGCCTTTCTTCTCAGGACAGTCAAGCATGCTTGCGCTTATAACATTGCTAAATAAAGAGTTTGAACGTCTTCAAAGTATTATTTGATAAACTAAAATTGCCTTTTGTTGTTATATGATATTAATGTATTTTGTGTACTAGGGAAGATATCTTATTTGGAAGTGCCTTTAAGAATTGGGGCTGGAAGAGGTAATCTTTAGGTATGCTTTCTGCATTGCTATAGACAGTTCTGGTGCTTGTTGCCTCTTTTGTGCCCTCTCGAGAGTTCTGTGTACATTTAAAAATACCACTAGACATGTCAAATGCAAATCTTAACATAAAAGTTTTTAAACATAGGTCAACTCTTCAGGAAGAAGGGGAAATGGCATAAAATGTTTTCTTTTTTTCCCAATGGTAGCTTTGAAGACAGTAGGGAATATTTCTTCTTTCTTCTACTATCTGCGTAAGAAAAATGGTTGCCCACTCTGCACTTTCATGGCTCCTTTAACAGCTAAAATGACAAACTCTGAATCATTCTAAGTGTGACGTGATGTGAACAGTGTTGGAAAGGAGCTATATGTGCTATGCTTGGTCTGTGTGGACTGTGTTCATTGACTTTAAATGCATCATTGTCAAAAATGAGTTTGCCTTAGCAGCTATGTAATGTTAGCTCTTCAGCACTTCGTGAATAGCTTGGTTTTATCGATAAAGCCTGAAAATGAAAGGGACTTATTCAGCATATGCTGACACATTTAAAGGTAAATAAAGACTGACTTCATCTTTAACTGCTACTATGTAGGGAAAAGGATGATTAGATTAAAAATAAAATAAAACCCTGCCACAACTTTTAGATTCTACAAAATCTAAAGCATTAGACACATAGCTAACACTATGTCGAGCAAACACTCCTTAAAACTTGTTCTCTCTTTGCCCTGCCTTTTTCACAGGCAGTACATATCTGTATGTGTGCATGTATGTATGTATAAATACACATACTTCTTAAAAAAACTAGAATTTTCAAACCAGGTGGGACTTTCTTTCCTAAGTGTAATGCACCAATGACATTTTAGTCTCAGTTTTCACTGGTAAGGTTTACCTACCTGCCTCCTGGGTCTCTAAGCCTACTAGCAAAGTCTGTGGGAGTGAAGCAAGTTAGGGATCACTTAAGTCAATTAGAGATATAAAACTCCATGGGACGAGATGGGACGCATCCGAGGGTGATGAAGTAGCTAGCTGATGTCATTGTGATGTGGCTCCCTGTCGTCTTCAAGAGGATAAAGCAACTATTTGAATGGAGGTTCCTGATGACTGAAAGAAGGCAAATGTTGCAACCACCTTCAAGAAAGGCAAGAGGTAGGATCCAGGCAACTACAGGCAACCTGGAAAGGTTAAGGAGCAAATCTGCTTAGAATTAATTTGTAAACACTTGAGGATCAAGACGACTATTGTCATATGCCAACATGGGTTTACCAAGGGTGAATAATGCCTTACCAACCTGACTGCTTTCTATGGTGATGTGACTGGCACTGTGAACAAGGCAGTGAGTGTTGTATAATTCGACTTTATTAAAACTTTCAACAGTTCCCAGTCTCATTATCACCAGCTGGTTAAGTGAATGATAGGTGATTGGAAAATTGGTTGGACTGCTGAACTCAAAGAGTTGATACCAGTGGCACAAAGTACAGCTGGCAGCCAGTAACTAGTGGCATCCCTCAGGGATCAATACTGTGAACAAAACTGTCTAATGTCTTCATTAACATCTTGGATGATAAGGTGGAGTGCATCCTCAGCAAGTTTGTGGACAAAACTAAATTGACTTCAGTGGTCAGTACACTGGAGGGCAGGGCCCCTAGCCAAAGAAACCTGGACAGGCTGGAGAGATAGGCTGGCAGGCATCTCATGGAGTTTCAGAAATGCCAAGTCCTGCATCTGGGTGGAATAACCCCATGCAACAATACAGGCTGAGGACCAGTTGGTGGTGAAGCAGCTCTACAGAAGAGGACCTGGGGGTCCTAGTAGACAACAAATTGAACGTGAGTCAGAGAAGCCCACTTGCATCCTCAGCTGTATTAGAAAAGTGCAGCCAGCATGTCTGGGGGAGTGGTCCTCTATTTGGCACTTGTGAGACTATGTCTAGTCTAGTTTTGGACTCCCCAGTACAAGAAGAGCATTGACATACTCAAGGGAATCCAGGGAGGCCACCAATCTGGTCAGGGGGCTCGAGCACACAACGTAGGAGGAGACGTTGGGAGAACTGAGTCTGTTCAGCTCTGAGAAAACAAGGCAAAGGGGAGACTTTATTGCTGCCTTGTAACTATGTGATGTAAGGGTAGAAAGAAGATGGGTTCAGACTCTTCTTGGAGGTGCATGCTGGTAGGATGAGAGGTAACAGACACAAGATGGACTGTGAAAAATGTTGATTTTGATATGTTAAGATTTTTTTTTTCCATCAGTATGATCAAATCCTGGAACAGGCGGACAGAGAGGGTGTGGAATATCTGTCCCTGGAGGTGTTCAAGACTCCACTAGACACACCCCCAAGCAGCCTGATCTAATTAGATCTGCTTTGAGCAAGAGCTTTGTCTAATGACCTCTGGAGGTCCCTTCCAGGCTAAATTATTCTGTAATTCTACAGATATCACTGAAATTTAAGTCCTCAGCTTTTCAAAAATTGGACTCTGCTTAAAAATGCCAAACCAATATGTATTTCTGTGGCATACATAAGAAAACACTCATTGTGTTAAAGAACATACAACGGATCATTTTAAAATTTGGAAGACCCAGTGCTGAGTATTTGAATTTAAAATGTCCAGAAAGATTTAATGTACTGTCCTAGCACTAAGCTCAGCTGCCTTATATAATTTCTGTTCCTTACATTTTCCCCGAACTGATTTCTTTTTTTTTAAATAAACAGCATATACCTGCTGCCAAAGTTCTAAGTAGATATGTGGAACACTTATTAACGATTTGAGATTAAGTCAGTTTTCTACACATTACCAAACCATTTTCTCTAGAACTCTTCTCAAAATTATTCCCTCTCATGTGTATATGTGTATAACCACATGTATCTTCTAAAGACCAGCAATTATCCCCATTTCATAACTTCTTGATACTTTTGAATTTGGATTATAATAAGACAATATTCTTTATTCAGCAGATTTGTTTTAATCTAATTATATAGGTGAATAAAAATTGCTGCATGCTGTTGCATCTAATGTGAGTTATCTATTATTCACACCACATTTACTTTTAATATTCATGCAGATTCCCTTTGACATAACCTACTGTGTCACAGTTAATCCAATAAAGATAAAATATAGCTCAGCAAAACACCAGTCGATTCCAGCATTCTGGTAATTATTAAAGACTATTTCACACTGGTACCTTCAATCAATGCATTTCCCCTTGGATGTGATAGTGTTCCTCTTTGAAGCTTTCAATCCTCCCAGTGGATTCAGGGGAACATTCAGGCACTTTCTTAGTCTCTCGGTCTCCGAGGCAGTTCAAAGAGCACAACAAGCCATCACTGGTTTATCCTCAAAGGCTGACACTGTCTGTTTGATGTATGGTGACTTAAAAAGTCATCTCTAGCAAAGCATGTGTTTGCTACCAGTCTATTGAATCAGCCACTTATCATCTAATCTGTATGCACCCAGCATGCCTGCTAACAGATCCAAGGATAGAACACAGTCTCCGCCTGGACCTACTATTGATTTGATTTCCCTCTCTCATTTCATAGTGTTTTTGGTGTCCAGTTATTGAAGCAACCTTTTATCTTATAAAATAAGCACACATGCAGCATTCTGGTGGTTGTGAGTTTGTGTGCAAGAGCTGAGAGCTAAGATTTTGCAGTGATGCAGATCCAGCAGGACATGCCTTGTGCTTGATCCTCAGTAGTCTGCAGCCCCTGCCTGCTGGGGTTCATGAGACACACATGCGATGCTGTAGATATTTTGTTTTACAAATTTTAACTGTAGAGCTGCYGAGGTTGAGTCAGTAACATCCAAGTATGGGATGACTGGAGGCTTGCCAATGTGACGTCCATCTACAAGAAGGGCCGGAAGGAGGATCCGGGGAACTACAGGCCTGTCAGCCTGACCTCAGTACCAGGGAAGATTATGGAGCAGTTCATCTTGAGGGCGCTCACAATAACAGGACAACCAGGGGATTGGGCCCAGCCAGCACGGGTTCATGAAAGGCAGGTCCTGCTTGACCATCTCCTTCTATGACCATGTGACCCGCCTAGTGGATGAGGGGAAGGCTGTGGATGTGGTCTACCTGGACTTTAGTAAAGCCTTTGACACTGTCTCCCACAGCATCCTGCTAGAGAAGCTGGTGGTTCATGGCTTTGATGGGTGTACTCTTCATTGGGTAAAAAAACTGGCGGGATGGCTGAGCCCAGAGAGTTGTGGTGAATGGAGTCAAATCCGGTTGGCGGCCGGTCACAAGCAGTGTTCCCCAGGGCTCAGTTTTGGGGCTGGTCTTGTTTAATATCTTTATCAATGATCTGGACGAGGGGATCGAGTACACCCTCAGTAAGTTTGCAGATGACACCAAGCTGGGCGGGAGTGTTGATCTGCCTGAGGGTGGGAAGGCTCTGCAGAGGGATCTGGACAGGCTGGATCAATGGGCCGAGGCCAATTGTATGAGGTTCAACAAGGCCAAGTTCTGGGTCCTGCACTTTGGTCACAACAACCCCAGGCAATGCTACAGGCTTGGGGAAGAGTGGCTGGAAAGCTGTCCAGCAGAAAAGGACCTGGGAGTGCTGGTTGGCAGACGGCTGAATATGGGCCAGCAGTGTGCCCAGGTGGCCAAGAAGGCCAACAGCATCCTGGCCTGTATCAGGAATAGTGTGACCAGCAGGAGTAGGGAGGTGATCGTGCCCCTGTATTCAGCACTGGTGAGGCCACACCTTGAATACTGTGTTCAGTTTTGGGCCCCTCACTACAAGAAGGACATTGAGGTGCTGGAGCATGTCCAGAGAAGGGCAACGAAGCTGGTGAAGGRTCTGGAGCACAAGTCTTATGAGGAGCGGCTGAGGGAGCTGGGGTTGTTTAGCCTGGAGAAGAGGAGGCTGAGGGGAGACCTTATTGCTCTCTACAACTACCTGAAAGGAGGTTGTAGCGAGGTGGGTGTTGGTCTCTTCTCCCAAGTAACTAGCGATAGGACAAGAGGAAGTGGCCTCAAGTTGTGCCAGGGTAGGTTAGATTGGACATTAGGAAAAATTTCTTCACCAAAAGGGTTGTCAAACACGGGAACAGGCTGCCCAGGGAAGTGGTGGAGTCACCATCACTGGAGGCATTCAAAAAACATGTAGATGTGACACTTAGGGACATGGTTTAGTGGACATGGTGTTGTTGGGTTGACGGTTGGACTTGATCTTAGAGGTCTTTTCCAACCTTAATGATTCTATGATTCTATAATTCTATAATTCTATGATTTTATAATTGAGATCAACAGTTGTGTTTCACTTTTTTGTTGGTCAGCGATTGACAATAACTGGCTTTTGTTACTTGATGAGGGAGTATGAATAATTTTTATGTATTCCATATTTTACTATGTGCCCCAATCTGGAAGAAATGAAGTAGTACCAGTTACAATGTGGTGCATGTTTTTCTTGGGAATGTTCCTAGTTAGTTGTTGCTAGAGCTGAGAAGGACACTCAAGATTTGTCCCATCACACAAAACCAAACTTATTAAAAATTTTTCTACCTAAGGAAGAACTTGATGTCTTTTTTTGATAAGTGGCTGTTTGCCTCTTAAAACAGTGGTGGTGGTGGTGACTCTGTCCTCCACCATAGCTTCTAACATTCCTTGCAGGTACAAGAAACATGAACATCCGGGGACCCTGTCTGTTTGTCACAGACCAGCAGTCTAATTCTTGATGATGGTGTGTATCAGCCATTTCTGTGATCACATAAAGGCAGAAACAGTTCCCTTTAGCTTTGGAAAGAATATGTCTGAACTCAGTGAACAGTATTACGGTACCTATCAAGACTGTATTTCCCTTCAGTCTTGCCTGAAGCATAGCCAGCGACACAGAGTGGATATGATGGACAGTGCATATGAAGGACAACATGGTGTGATCTTCTGTTATGCATTAAGCTGAATGTGAAAGTGGTGTCTCTCTCTGTTATTGCACTCCTGATGGTGCCAGTGGGACATTTATGAAATTTTTAAACCTGTTTGGGTTTTCGGTGTAGACATACTTTACAACTCTTAACGTGTTATAAAAGTGAGCTTTGGTCTGACTTTATTGGAGGACAGGCCTCTCCATTACAATCATCTCCATAAAACAAATGAGATGTTTGTTTAAACATTAAAAAGTATGGTAAGGTATGCAAACATCAGCCTCTTTCCTTGCTTGCTTTTAACATCACGTGGTTCCCTCCTGACAATTTTCTTCATGTGAACTAAAAACCTTTGCTCCCAAGGTATCAGTCTTGCCAAATCTATTACTGTTTCTACTGTTAATCCATCTGATGATCTAATACTTTTCCCTACAAAAGTGCCTGAGAGTGCTGCTCTGAAGCTTGTGCTTGTACACAAGGTGGGAAAAGCCTATCTGGAGCAATAAAAAATGCTATTGGATGCTTCCAGTGCCAAAGAACGTAGAGGATCATGAATAAAATACCTGAACAGGTTAATGTCAAGAAGAGATTATGCACCACATGCTTCATAGTGAATGCGAAACTGGTGCATTTGACAAAAAAAGAGGATTCAACAGTTTTATTAAACTTTTTTTTTATAATTTTGAGATTTTTTTCCTATTAATTTCTGCTTTTGTTATTATTTTTTTAAATTTTCTTTCTATTTTTACTGACTTTCCACTTGTTTATTTGAGAAGTGTCAGATACAAAGATACAAAGCTATTCCGTGGTATTCAAGAGATTCTGGATTCCAAAACCAGCAGTTCCAGGCAACTGGGRCTGCTGGGATGACTTTTCTAATGCCTTGAGAAATGTAATCTTTGCTGCTTAGGAGGACTGAATCACCAACATCATTGCAAGCACACGCGCCATTTACAAATGTCCCATGTGGACTGCCTTGGCTAACAGATGAGGAATTAAAGAAAACAAACGAGCTTTCTGAACTAGCTCTCTGGGGTTAGGGAATAGTAGAGCTGGGTGTTTATACTATCTCATGTCCTCTGTGGAGTCATAGGGAGAAGATTTGTAATGTGTACTCATATATATAGTACACTTTAAAGCTTTTGAGTATCTTCTTAAAAGCATGCTCTAGACTTAAAAATTTTCTCTCTCCTCTTTAGTATTTCTCAGGAAAAATCTCAGAACTATAAAGAAGTGTTTCTTCCTTCTCCATCTCCTGCCACCTCCACAATTTACTCTCCTTAGTTGGGAGACAAGCAATTGCAAATTTCATCACCTCTCTCAAGTCTGATTCAGAGTTACTGCTCTGGTCTGATGCCTGTTTCTGGAGCTGATTCTCTACAGTGTATGTCTGTCAGTCTAGAAGATGTGTCTTAGAAAGCTGGGCTTGCATGGGGAGATAAAGTGAATGTGCAGCAAAGCAGGACAGAACTGAGAGTTAAGTAAGCATAGTTAAGTAAGTGTAGCCTAAAGGTATGGTGATTTAACTAGCTGAGTGTCAGGGACTGGATCTTAGAATGAGCAGGTGGAACTGCATGAGCACCAAAAAAAAAAAACCAAACACCAGACAGGCGACAAAATCCCATACTTCTCTTTTCTTTTCATATAGCTTAGGTACAGCCACCATGTCACAGATGCTTTTCAGAGAATCTTGTCTACCATTTTTGTATCATTGAAGCCTACTTTGTGAATATTAACAGTTGAGTAAAATTGTCTTCTTTATATTTTACTGTTCTATTCTTTCTGTTTACACAAACAGAAAAWTTTTTTCACACATGCCAACTAGATCTTAAACTTCTACTTAATACAGTAAATATTTATGAACATCTAGTTTATACTACTTTTGTTTCTTCCTTTGTTCCTAAGTTTACATAATTTTTAGAATTAAATGTAAGGTAAGATGGCAGAAAATCTTTTCAAATCCCTCCTTCCTACTGGAGTAAAGATAAAAGTACACATGCTAACTTTACAGAGCTTTTTATCAGCTCCTGAAGTTTCTACAAAAGCTTGTTGCTGACCAGGAAACTAGGTCATGCAATTGTTCTTCAATAAAGATGATCTTTTGATGTGTCTCAGCAGCAGCCTTTCTTTAACAGGAGTCCTGTGGTTTGAGCTCTTCACAAATTGAGCTTCATGCCACAGATATTTCTTTTGTTTTAATGAAAACTTTCCACCTGACTTAAGTTTTGTGATTGATGCGACCCATTCATGCCATGAGGTTATTCTGTGTGGCATTTATTTAATTACTGAAATAAATTTTCAGATGGACTTTCCTAAAGTTCAAAACTATATGTTTACACTGACTTCTGCCAAGTTAACACCTGAGATGTATTATATATTGCCAGTGGGGGGACACTAAACATTAACATGACTAGGAAAATAGCCATAAAATTCAGTTCAGATTGATCTTCTGTGATCACCAGGAGCATTTTGGGAGCCTAATTTCACAAGAAGCCTTGATTTTTAAACTTTATAATGATGAGAAGAAATGAAATATTGTTTTGTTTTGGTGGCTGTTTAAACTGACTATGTTAGCAAATACACAGTGAAATATGTATAACTCATTTTATCAGATATCCCTTAGTATGGATATGAATTATGAATCAATGAAAGAAACTGTCACTAAGTTACCTTGACATTAATAGAATAAGAAGGCAAAATTGGAAGCATCTGGGATAAATTTCGTGATAGAATCCCTTTGCTTTTAAGAATAATACATGCATACCACACACACGAACACAAAGAAATAATTTATGATTAAGTCTTTTGACTTCAGTGCAAATAATCTAAACAGTTTTTGAGGGCTCCCATCTAATAAAGGTCCTGCTCAAATCATTCAACCTGGGCAAAAATAGTTGCTGGCTAGGGTTAAACCACGACAGTCCTTTTTGGTGCCCAATGTGGGGCTCGAAGGGTTGAGATAACAATAGATTAACTAGAGCTTATTAAGGAATTTATAGCTATTAACATTTGCCAGTCACAATATTGATTCATCTGTTCTCGATATTAATTTATTTGATCTGCACCATGCTCTTGTTTTTGCTGTGCCTGTTAAAGATTGGTGTTGGGTTTTGTAGTCTGCTGTGCTCTGCAGTGATTAGTGATGTTTTGCCTGGGAGATTTGTTATTAAAATACTGGCATTGGGGATTATTTGGTATTTGGGATTTGTACGGAAGCCATTGCTATACCTCGGGTACCACCTCATGAAGGCAATTAGCAATTATATCTTTTCCTCTGAGACATTTTTTATGGAGGGAATAGAGAATGGCACCCTCACTACCTTCCTCTATGATGTCGTCTCCTTTGTTAAAGTCACTTGTCAGTACCTTGAGCACCCCTGGGTAGTTAAGATACATCTGTTGCTATTGCTAGGGAATATTGTTTCAGTTTTTCCAAGGTTAATAAGCAATTTAAGAACATCATCCAGAGATCTGCCCCGAGGCTGGATAGTTATGAGTGGCAGGGTGAGTGGGAGAGCATGGGCAAATGCCTAGGGCGGTGGGCATCCCCAATGTTTTGGAACTTCACCCCTGAACAAGTGCAGAATCCTGGAAAATTAGTGGAATATTTGGAAGAAGTGTGCTGTCACCCTGGCAATTCCAGGGAGACACAAATCACTGCCATGTGCTGGGGCCTGGCCCATGCCTATCGAGCCCTGTCTGACACTGTTCAAAACCCTCAAGGGGAGGGGAAGGTCTCTGGATCTGATGACAAAACAACAGGCCCTGTGGCTACCCCACCCCCACGGCAGGTACGGCAGCTCCCCTGCCTGCGACAGAGAACCCGCCCGTGCCGGTGTCAGTCGCCCCTATACAAAAAAGAAAATGCACAAGAAAATCAGCCCGTGTAGTAAGGGATGAAGATGAACCAGGGCCATCACGCGAACAGGAGGAGGAAGAGGCAGAGCCCGTACATGAGGTGGTGACCACCCGATCCCTGTCTCTGGGGGAGCTCCGAGATGTGCGGAAAGATTCCAGCCCCCGCCCAGGYGAGCACATTGTCGCCTGGCTGCTCCCATGCTGGGATAACGGGGCCAGCAGCCTGGAATTAGAGGGGAGGGAAGCCAAGCAGCTGGGATCCCTTTCTAGGGAAGGGGGCATTGACAAGGTGATTGGACAAGGGGCACAAGTCCTCAGCCTCTGGGGGCGACTCCTGTCAGGCGTGAAGGACAGGTATCCCTTCAAGGAAGATGTTGTATGTCACACAGGCAAGTGGACCACCATGGAGAGAGGTATCCAGTACCTGAGGGAACTAGCCATGCTGGAAGTGATCTATGGTGACCTGAATAACGAGCAGTTACCCAAAGATCCAGATGAAGTCAAATGCACCCAACCCATGTGGCGGAAGTTTGTACGGAGCTCACCAGAGTGGCATGCCAACTCATTGGCAGTAATGACCTGGAAAGATGGAGAGGAGCAAACGGTGGATGAACTGGCTGGCCAACTCCGGCAATACAAAGAAAGTCTCTCTTCCGCTCTATGGGCATGTGTCTCTGCAGTGGAGAAACTGTCTTAGTAGGTCCAGCAACTCAAAGAGAATATGTCCTACTCCCCACCTGCATGGTTCGGGACACRTGGTTGGTGAGCAGTTGCATTGTGCATCGCCTGGTTTGTAYATTCTGTTATTGTTGTTGTTACCATTGTTATTATTACTGTTCTACTTTGATTTATTTCCATTATAGAACTGTTTTTATCTCAACCCGTGAGTTTTTCTACTTGGGCCTCCCGATTCTCTCCCCCATCCTACTGGAGGATGGGAGTGAACAAGCGGCTGCGTGGTGTTTAGTTGCTGTCTAGGGTTAAACCACGACATAGCGAAAGGTCAGAGTATTGCTGTAGACAAACAGTGGAGCTGGAGGGTTGGATCTTACCATGGAGAGGTGTGTATAGAAAGAGTCCTTCCAAGCCACATTGTAAGCAGTCATTTCTGAATCAAGCATACTAAGGAAACCTGCCCTACTGAGGGCCAGACCCATGACTATGACTAGTTGCAGAGTTAAAAAGATAGCCCCTGTATTTTGATGGTTCTGCAAATTCATAAGCTTACTGCTAATGTCATTTGGTAAATAGAAAGAAGAACAGGCCTCTTGAAGACTCCAAAACAATGAGAAAAACTTTAATGGTGAATGAAAATTAAAAAAGGATGAGTGGAGCAGACCTTCTTGATTTCTGTTTGTATGACAAATATGGGGTCTCATTAAGTTATGTTGTTATTGAGAGCTTGGGCATTAGAAAATGTCGTCATCCCTCCTAAGTAATAAAAGGAAAAGAGAATCGTCTCAAACTTATATCCATGGAAGTGTCACCTGTGCTGTATGATCTCTTTTTAAAGAAGTTCAAGTGTTAACTGTAGTGGGCTGATCCCAACTGGCAGGTAAACCTCCACCCAGTCGCGCTCTCATTCCTCCAGGAAGACTGGGGGGAGAACAGGAATGGCAAAAGCAAGAAAAACTTGTGGGTCAAGATAAAGACAGTTTAACAAGTGAAGCAAAGCTGCGCATGCAAGCAAAGCAAAATAAAGAATTCATTCACTACTTCCCATGAGCAGGCAGATGTTTAGCTGCTTCCTGGAAAGTAGGGCCTCAGTACATATAACAGGTACTTGGGAAGACAAATGCTGTAACCCCAAAGGGGCTATTTCCCTCTTCCTCCTCCTTTCCCTGAGCTTTTATTGCTGAGCACAATGCCTTATGACATGGGAGATCCTCTGGTCTGTTGAGTTCAGCTGTCCTAGCTGTGTCCCCACCCAACTTCTTGTGCACCCCCAGCCTACTCACTGCAGGGCAGAGCAGGAAAAAGAAAAGACCTTGATGCTGTGAAAAAACTGTTCAGCAATACCTAAAACACTGGTATGTTATTAACTACAGTTGTGAGGAAAATCACATGCTGAAATTATAGTTATGGTAATATTGCATGCTGAGAACATAGCAGAACCTAGCAATTTCAGATACTGTTAGGTAAAATATTACATGGGCCAAATGGTGTATTGGGAATTAAGCATACAAATTCACTTTGGTGGAAGGGAGGATTTTTGGCATATGGCTTCCATCTGCTTTGAAAATTAGGGTTGAAAGGACAGGAAGGAGAAGGAAAAGGTACTGGTTTATCAGAGGCTGTAAAAATAATAAGGGGGAAGGTCAACAACTAGCCGATTCTGCATCTTAATGGCAAAGTCATGAAATCTTGTTCACTTGAAGTGATGGCAAGCACATAAGTGTGCTAATAACAGAGGAGATCTAACTTGCACTGCATACTGTAGCTCCTTAGTAAGGTTAACAAACTGCATTAAACACTCGCTTATCTGTAGCTCATAATTAATCACTCCTTGAAAATTACATTGTATAATAAATGAGGACAGACATGATTCATTAAAACTTCTAATTAATTCTATTTAATACTATTTCATAGTTCATTGGCAAGTGCTGAGAGAAGGATTATGTTATGGGATATTTGATGCATTACTACCAAAGAAGTAAATAGGGCAAACATAATCTAGAATGCAGCATGAATATTTGCAAATGTAAATACTAATTGTTTATCTCCAGTAGTGCTGGATCTATACTTTGTGTCTGTTAACATCTTCACTGCCAATTTAGATTTTCATTGATCTATAACCCAACTGTAGAAATGAATCACAGGCTCAACTTTTTATTCTCTTCAGAGCAAGTATACTGCCTCCTCCCCCATCCAATCCTCTAGGAAAATAAGTTTAAGAATAGCATTTTTACTCCTGGTAGGACCAAGCTTTTTATTGSATCAAGAAAATTTGAATATAATGTTTTCAACTAAATGATAAAAGTTGAGTGATTAATGTGCAGGGGTGAAAAATATTCTATTTAAGTGCTTTAAAAGATCAAAATGGTGATGAAGACCAACTAGGAAGCACAGCTGTCGGAAAATCAATTTTTGTGGGAGGTCAAAAGCCTCAATTCAGTTTATGTGTTTACTTTTCACTTATTTCAAGAATCTGAAGTTCCATCATGGTGAATGCTGTATGAATGTGTAACAAGGGTCTGTGACGGATACATCTGACTCCTAGCCGTACTTTGGTTCAGGCTGACTAAGGAGCAACAGGCCTCACGTCCTTGGGGTGAACTTGCGAGCTGAAAATCCCCTGGCTCACGTAAAAGGGAATGAAGGTTTCTTGAAAAATATTTTGTAAGGTGGTTTGGAAACCTAAAACTGCAAGATAACCAAAGTGCAGAACAAGATACCAGAGCTAAAACAATGACATCTATCTTGCTTATACTGTTGACTAGCAGCCAACYACTTCACTCTATAAACATTACCATCAGGATGGGCCCAGTTGGAACTCTCCCTGAATTGCAGCTGGACTGCATGCCAGGTGACTCTCCCTTTGAGCAGGGATGCCTCTCAAGGTTTGAGATCCCTTATCTGAGACTAAGAGATCCTTCCTTGCCCAAGACAGAGAGATCGCTTACCCACAGCAGATACTCGGTAAGTGACGGATAGCATGCTGAAATAATACCGTGGAACATTACTAATCCATGTAGCTACTCAAAATTATTATAAACATTGTATAGATAACTCCATTAGACATAAAACTTTGACCAAGCCTGAGACTAAGATTGGATCCAGCTGCACCTAGGCTCCAAAAGGAGTTTAGAAAGCAAGGGTCACTTGCTTTGTTTGGATGTTTCCTTAGACCCTTAAGCGCTAGACTTCTCAGAATTTGAAAGAATAGCAGTACGCTTCCTCCCTGGGTTTGCTGTGGCATTTTCAAGGAACATGGTACTCTCTTACCATTTCACAAAAATGGGCCCCTGTGATCAGTGCTGATCCCAAAGATACAGTGGCATTATCCTTTTGCCTATAAGAATTCCAACTATTCTGTCACTGTCTGTTGTTTATGTGTCAAAAGCACAGAAGAGATGTATTGGATGTAAACACAGATGCCAGCAGGCTTCCAACAGATTTTCTGAGCAGGTGTAAATATGTAGATATAAGTAAAAAAAAAAAAAGAAAATGTGTGTGAGGGTTGCTGCATGAAATCTTTCCAACTCAGCTTACTTGACAGTGCCTTATTTAACCCTGGTTGGTCCTGGTGCAAAATCTCTCTAGCTTTACTATGGGAATAAAGATGCAGCTTTACTCTTTATGCAAAGCGTCTTTGGTAAAATTCTCCTTGTCGGTCATTTTACATCCTTTGCCACCAGTTTTTTGAGACATATTTTCACTTCTTTAAGCTTTTATCAGTTTCAGGAGATTGAAGCAACTAGTAAATTCAAAACACTCACACTAGTGATCTCAAAATGTCAAAATACCTAAATTTCCTAATTAAGGCTTTGTTTCACAATTGCTACAAAGTTTCATTTGTGTGGCAAAACTTCTTGAAATGGTATTTTTCTTATAAAACTTAAATTTACAAAGTACCACAAAAACAGAAAAATATTAATGGCAAAAAGTTAAGAAAAAATTTGGGGTTGATTTGAACAAGGTATCTGTTTAGCAAGAAGTCAATCAAACAAAAAAAACCCCAGTAAACCAGAAAATAAATGTCATTGCGTCTGAGACCATTAAAGTATTTTTCCTCTTTTTTTTTTAATTTTAATTTTTTTTTTTTTTTTTTTTAAACAGGCTAGTCCCCTGCCACCAGCCACCAGCTCTGCAGCTTAAAAGAGGTTCTATCTTAAATTGATCCAATAGCAAACTAACTACCAACATTTTCCATTCTTTCAGCAGAGACTGGGCTGGCTGGCACAGGCTCAAGAGCATGCTTACTGTAATTAATTGTTAAATACCTGCTAGATGGTTTGAGTCTAGACCAATGAAAAGTGCTCAGGAAAATAACAGAGGAAATCTTAGAAATTAATTAAATAAGGTCGAATAATTTATAATTGCAATGATTTATTGCTGGGGAGTTATTAATGTGACATATTTGTGATGTACTTTACATTCTTGATTGTTTAGTCTCTCTAAATGCAAAMATTTTAGAAACATTAGAAAGTGTTGGCAAGCTTTTGATCTTTTTGTAGAGACCTCATAAGCAATATGGGTGTAGTAGCCCTGAAAGTCTGCAACCTCTCCTCTTCGAAAGACTGTGTTAGCTGATACATCTGCAAAAATGAAAGGGATCCCAGCCAACTCTGCCAGTAATGAGATGAACCATCATAGCCCAATATTATTTCTATATTTCTTCTATTTCTATTATTTCTTCATGCTATTTACAAATCTAACTTTGGTTTATATCGTAGGATTAAGATGAAACTAAGGCACATAAGGCTGTGGATTCACAGTGCTCCCGTTACATGGATAATATTTTTTCTCTCTGTTTGAATGTGTGAAAATTGCAGTGGTCGACAGAAAAACAGCAAAAGGAAAAAGTTTGATTTTAGTTACTGAGTATCTTGTAAATTCTATTATGTGGTGTAATTTACCTTATCGCATCTGAGTGAATGCACCTCACTGCATCTAACTACACCTGACTGCTCTTAGCAGAATACAAATTTAGTTTAATAGGTATGAGCCATATGGATAAAAAATGTTGAGCTAACAAAACAAAGAAGCACCTGTTCTGCAAAGGTGCAGACTTCAGGATTCCCTATAGAACAGGGAAAGGTTCCTATTGCATTGACTTCAGGAATCCCTATAGAACCAGGAAAGGTATTTGATCTTCAAGTCTTATTTCCAGATACGTCTCTCTCCCTTGAAGTAAAAACCTGTTCAAATTTATTATTGCAAAAGGAGACCTGAAATATAAACMATGAAATCACTGAATTATAGAATTAATGGCATGAGGGGTGCATTAATGAAACACATTTTCAGGCAGTGTCTTCCAGGCTATGGATTTACATAACATGAAAATAAACCACAAAAGGAAAAATAAACCACAAGTTTTTATTGATTTTGTGTGTTTATTAATTTAAAGTTAGGACCTAGAGAATATATGCCAGTTTCTTGAAGACATGGATTCTGATAAATTTAAATAATACATGTGTTCATTTTTCAGCAATGAATTTAGCTGTAACTTCTAATGGTAATATCTTTTTTACTTGTATTATTTCATGTGTTCAAAGTGATAAAGGTGTATATTAAGTTTCTCTGTCTATCCCTTAAATAGCAAAAATATCTTATTCACCTTAAAGGGGGATGCATAGCTCTGCAGTTCCATTAGCAGTTTAGTTTTGTATAACTCATTGCTGTGAAAGAAAGGTGATTCCATTCTGCTCAACATCTCTAGATGCTCATTCATGGCTTGAATGCAGTCACACAGTGAATTAGATCAGGGAACAGCTCCAGTTGAAAATTGACTCTAGGAAAAAAAGTCTTTGTTGTCAGCCAGATCATCTCTCTGATGTGGTCCATCATACAGCTGCCCAACTGCTAGTGGAGGCACAAGAGAGAATTGAAAAGAAGGGCCTTTTAGAAGTGGGTTCATACTATTTCTACTGCTCTCAGTGAGATTTGTGTTATATTAAATAAGTCAGAATATAGACCAGAGATGAAGGTGTAGATCCTCAAAGGGGTTTAGTTCTCTAGCTGTCAGTGATTCAGCTTTCCAGGTACTTGACTTTGGGAATTAGGATCTCAAGAACTTTGGGGCGATCCGTTGCAAAGTGAGCTCAGGGTGAATCAGACTCTGGTGGGAGATCTAAATTCCAAGACTTACATCTGCTTAATCTACCAGACAGCAGAATGTCTTCAAAATGTCAATTTTTTTCACCCATGAACAGTATCTGTGTTCAAGTTCACCCAACTACATTCTATAGGTGGAGTTATCATAGAATCATAGAATCATAGAATCATTAAGGTTGGAAAAGACCTCTAGGATCATCAAGTCCAACCATCAATCCAGTACCCATGCCCACTAAACCATGTCCCGAAACGCCACATCCACACGTTTTTTGAACACCTCCAGGGATGGTGACTCCACCACTTCCCTGGGCAGCCTGTTCCAATGCCTGACAACCCTTACAGTGAAGAAATTCTTCCTAATATCCAATCTAAACCTCCCCTGGCGCAACTTGAGGCCATTTCCTCTCGTCCTATCACTTGTTACTTGGGAGAAGAGACTGACGCCCACCTCTCTACAGCCTCCTTTCAGGTAGTTGTAGAGAGCGATAAGGTCTCCCCTCTCAGCCTCCTCTTCTCCAGACTAAACAACCCCAGCTCCCTCAGCYGCTCCTCATAAGACCTGTTCTCCAGACCCTTCACCAGCCTCGTCGCCCTTCTCTGGACACGCTCCAGCACCTCAATGACCTTCTTGTAGTGAGGGGCCCAAAACTGAACACAGGATTCGAGGTACGGCCTCACCAGTGCCGAGTACAGGGGCACGATCACCTCCCTCCTCCTGCTGGCCACACTATTCCTGATACAGGCCAAGATGCTGTTGGCCTTCTTGTCCACCTGGGCACACTGCCGGCTCATGTTCAGCCGGCTGTCGACCAGCACTCCCAGGTCCTTTTCCGCCAGGCAGCTTTCCAGCCACTCTTCCCCAAGCCTGTAGCATTGCCTGGGGTTGTTGTGACCAAAGTGCAGGACCCAGCACTTGGCCTTGTTGAACCTCATGCATTGATCCAGCCTGTCCAGATCCCTCTGCAGAGCCTTCCTACCCTCAGGCAGATCAACACTCCCGCCCAACTTGGTGTCATCTGCAAACTTACTGAGGGTGCACTCGATCCCCTCATCCAGATCATTGATAAAGACGTTAAACAAGACCGGCCCCAAAACTGAGCCCTGGGGAACACCGCTCGTGACCGGCCACCAACTGGATTTGACTCCATTCACCACAACTCTCTGGGCTCGGCCATCCCGCCAGTTTTTTACCCAGCGAAGAGTACACACGTCCAAGCCATGAGCCTCCAGCTTCTCCAGGAGAATGCTGTGGGAGACAGTGTCAAAGGCTTTACTAAAGTCCAGGTAGACCACATCCACAGCCTTCCCCTCATCCACTARGCGGGTCACCYGGTCRTAGAAGGAGATCAGGTTGGTCAAGCAGGACCTGCCCTTCATGAACCCATGYTGGCTGGGYCCRATCCCCCSGTTGTCCYGCACCTGCCTYGTGAGCRCCCTCAAGATGAACCGCTCCATGATCTTCCCCAGCACCGAGGTCAGGCTGACAGGCCTGTAGTTCCCCGGATCCTCCCTCCGGCCCTTCTTGTAGATGGGCGTCACGTTGGCAAGCTTCCAGTTGTCCAGGACCTCCCCCGTTAACCAGGACCGCTGATAAATGATGGAGAGCGGCTTGGCAATCTCCTCCGCCAGCTCCCTCAGTACTCTTGGGTGGATCCCATCTGGCCCCATAGACTTGTGAGTGTCCAGCTGGCGTAGCAGGTCATTAACCTCTTCCTCTTCGATTATGGGGGGTTTACTCTGCTCCCCATCCCCATCTTCCAGCTCAGGGGGGTGAATACCCAGAGGATAATCGGTCTGAATATTAAAGACTGAGGTAAAGAAGGCATTAAGTATCTCAGCTTATAAATGGAGACTTTTTCTCTAGAGGTTTGTTCTCCCTAGTGGAGGTTAACAATCTTCATGTTGAACATTATTTACACTAAGCAACTTAGCAGCAACTTCAGAATGTTTAGCAATGAGTGTTGGATGTAGACATTGTTTGTTTTTCTCTCTCTGATTCCTTTCACTTAAATTCCCATGCTCACTTCAATTCCCATGGTACTACTGGTGGATCCTTGGGCAATGGGGAAGAGCATGACATGCTACAGTGTTATGCTCTGAGAGAAAAAACACTACCCCAAACACAAGTTTTGTTAGAAAAATCCCTCTAAAATAGCACATAAATTGTATAAACTTCACTGAATAATGTCTTACAGCAGTTGTATGATTATCATACAACGATTGTCCACGTGAGGACCGCACTGCGTGGCCACTGATGCACTGCAGACAACTTCAGAACTTTGTTCCTCTGTATTGAATCTCAGTGACTGGATTAGAGTTTCTCACAGTAACCTGACAAATAATGTACAGGTTTTGTTGTCCTGACATTGACAGCATAATCTGTCTGTAAAGCCAAGTGAGTTTCAAAGCACATAATACCTTGAAAGTAGACCTCTGGGGAATGTAGATTCCAGTTTAGTTGGCTTGGGATCACTTCTTTTCAGGAAGGAAAGTAGCATCATAAACACTCTGTAGGAGGAACCAAACATTTGATTTATAGACTGCATTGTTCTCTTCTTTAAGAAAACAGATAGAAACAAGGAGTCAGTCAATGCTAATGCTGAAGAAACCTCTCTTTTCTCCCTACTCTTTCAAGAAATTATTCATTGTTTTGGATAGAATGAGGACAGTTCAAAGGATAGTATAAGAGGACAGAGACCATGGACTATCAGCTGCCTTGTATAGATGACAATTCTGATGAGTTAAGGCCACATCAGGTTTACTCAGCAAAACTTAGACTTCTTAAAACATTATTTCAATATTCTTTTTTTTTTTTTGTGGTTTAGTCATCCTTCCTGTTACATTGATCTTATGTCAATTTGATAAGAGTGCTGCATTCTATCCTTTGTCCATTTACATTAGGAGAAACAGACATGTCATTGAGTGTTAAGATCCATAGAGAAAATGGAGGAAAAAAGCTTGGATGTTTATTTCAAAATCTAGAATAAAGTCCACTTGCTCATTTAAATTATGCAAATGTTTATGAAACACGTTTCAAGGGTAGCTTTTGACCAGTGTTCTGTGCCTTGAAAATGAAGAATGAGGAATGCAAATAGAAATCATCTGCACATAATATTAAGGACTAGACTTCTAAAGTCAGTTCAAGGTAAAGAAATGTACAATTGCCTATGCTTAAAAATTCTGTAGCCTATTTTATGCTATATCTGATAACAATAGACACAATCATTCACCTGTTAAAGGTAAAACTTATTGCTTAGCAATGCTGGGAAAGCCTGATAAAAGAGCTTTGCCTGTACACACAAGATACTTTTGAGGATATTGCTAATGATATCACAGGTTTTCTGTAGGTGTCCTGGTTTCAGCTGGGATAGAGTTAATTTGCCTCCTAGTAGCTGATATAGTGCTGTGGTTTGGATTTAGCATGAGAATAATGTGATCACACACTGATGTTTTAGTTGTTACTAAGCAGTATTTATACTAAGTCAAGGTCTTTTCAGCTTCCCATGCTCTGCCAGCGAGAAGGTGCACAAGAAGCTGGGAGGGAGCATAGCCAGGACAGCTGACCGAAACTGGCCAAAGGGATACCCCATATGATATGACATCATACTCAGTATATAAACTGGGGGGAGTTGGCCCGGAGTCAGTTTTCACCGCTGACGGACTGGCTGGACATTGGTCAGTGGGTGGTGAGGGGTTGCATCACTTGTTTTTCCTGGGTTTTGTTTCTCTCTCTCTTTTTGTTGTTTTCATTACTATTATTATTATTGTTATTATTGTTATTGTTATTGAGGGCGGGAAGGGGCTGCCTTTGCTCAGCACCCACAGCTGCTGCTCTCCACCATGCCAAAGCTCAAAGAGCAAGCCAAAGGTCCTGCTGGAGCCTGCACGCCTTGCGTGTGCACCCACAGGAGCTCTGGATAAAATGTGTGGGGACAGAGCCTGCGGCTGCTGAAGAGCAGCAAGGTCACAGGCAGTCACAGACGCTCCCCCATGTCATTAGAGGAGTGTCGGGGGCTGCCTCCCAATGGCAGTCCAGCTAGGAAAGCTGATGCCCTTTCAAAGGGGGAAAGCCTGTTCCACAGGATGGTTGCCACTCTCTCATGRCCTTGCACRTGGGTTTTAACCTCAGGCCTGTCAGATTCTGTGATGAGAGGATGGCRCCCCGAGCACAAAGACCCAGCAATGCAGGGGGGGAGCCCTGGTGAGCTCCTCAGTGCCAACAGGGCACCACTACTTGGCTCCTCTGAGGGTTCCTCTCAAGGGAGAAGGACCTTCCCTTTGTCACTGGAGGGAAAGCCAGAGATCACGGAATGGTTGAGGTTGGATGGGACCTCTGGAGCTCACCACAYCCAAGGTCCCCACTCAAGGGTGTTCATGTAGAGCAGGTTGCCCAGGACCCTGTCYAGATGGCTTTTGAAGGTCTCTGAGGATGGAGAGTCCACCAGCTCTCTGGGCAACCTGTTGCTGTGCGAAGACCAATGCTTTGTCCTTCCAAAATTTCTCTTTTTAACTGGAAGGGATTTTGGAGATTTGGTTCTACAAATGAGGTAGAAATATATTTTTTCCTTTTTAAATTATATGTAAGTATATATACTTCCAAATGAATTTTCACCTCAGGTTTAGTAGGAGTGTCACTTTCTTTAATATGCAGCAGAGATTGGAATTGTCTTTCATGTAGGATCAAAACTGAAATCTGAATTTGTTCATGAGTAGGAAAGCATTATAAAAAAATAACTCCTGAATTTTTATTTTAATGGTGCTGTGTATGTACCTTAAAAAAAAAGAGAGTTTGGAAAATAGCTTTGCTTGTTTTATATTTTTGTCTGATGCTTGGTTTTGGATAAGACAAATCTTCTTCAAAGTGGGCAAACTGCTTACAGTGGTTAGAGAAATTTAGTGGAACATCCTTTCTCAGCTTGAGAATAAGGCTTTCTCATGGCATATTGGCAATTCAGTATCCATTCAAACAGAAATAAACAGTGTAGAACTTCTCTGAATTACAGTTAAAGTAGACCAGAAGAGTGAGACTGAAGCTTTGGGAAAGTTTGCTTTGGCTTTGGTTGTAAGACTGAAGTAATATTACCAAGCTTGCTCTTCTTATGCCAATATCAAATAATTATTGTTCTATCATAAATTCTCTTAAGTTACAGGGATCTAAGATTAATCTCATCTTTGGAAAAGGGAGAGATACATATACTTCATTCATTCTTAATTTCTAATGAAGATAAAGCATTTTATTTTTTTCAGAAGAGTTAGCAGATCAAGGTGTATACTGTTGTCCTCTTTGCAAGCTTTACTGTGGACTTCTAACTTCTGAAGCAAGAAAATTTCAGACTGCAGTGTCTAATTCAGGATTTACTTTATTTAACCAGGATTCAAGGTGGTTAAAGTTAGGAACAACTGTGAAGTTGCATCTATTTATATTAGGTATGAATATCATTAATAGTAATTGAAATTAACTAAAGAGTAACTTTGCTTACTACAAAATAATATCAACTAACTGAACAGAGATTTAAAAATTTGTCCTGAAGTAACATGCATGTTTTAAGATGCATCCAAGTGTCATTTACTTTGAAGAATCTGATGGATGAAATACTCTTACATATGCAGGTCTTATAAATTTCTCAAAGATGCTGGAAGGCTTTCATGTTTTTCAAATTGGGGTTTCAGATTAACATGCTCAGAGTTATTCCAAGTCCTTTTACTAATGCGCAGCACAGCATGAGCTGACATCCTGTGGTCCCACAGCTCTGCTCCTCATTCCTAAACATTGCGAAAAAATTCAAAAATCTCTTTGAAACATACACAGGTATCTGGAGATTTGTAGATGTTGTAAATTTTACTCCATGTATTAATAAGTATATGTGCTTCCTCTCATTGGACTTAATTCTTCTTTGAGATTAATTTTTGCAGACATCATTATAAGAATCTAACCAAGAAGATAACTGCAAGAGTAGCATTTAAATGTGTAAAGTCATAGTATCATAGAACCTTTAAATTTCGTCTAGTCCAACTCCCCCCTGCAATGAGCAGAGACACCTTCAACTAGATCAGGTTCTCAGAGCCCCATCCAACCTGACCTTGAATGTTTCCAAGGATGGGGCATCTACCACCTCTCTGGGCAACCTGTTCCAGTGCTTCACCACCCTCATTGCAAAAAATTTCTTCCTTATATCTAGTCTAAATCTACCCTCTTTTAGTTTAAAACCATTAGCCCTTGTCCTATCATTACAGGCCCTGCTAAAAAGTCTGTCCCCATTTTCTTAGAAGCCCCCTTTAAGTATTGAAAGGCCACACTAAGGTCTCCTTGGAGCCTTCTCTTCTCCAGGCTGAACAACCTTTCTCTCAGCCTTTCTTCATAGGAGAGGCATTCCATCCCTCTGATCATTTTCGTGGCCCTCCTCTGGACCTGCTCCAACAGGCCCTCCTGTGCTGAGGGCTCCAGAGCTGGACGCAGTACTCCAGGTGGGGTCTCATGAGAGCAGAGTAAAGGGGTAGAATCACCTCCCTTGACCTGCTGGCCACACTTCTTTTGATGCAGCCCAGGATACGGCTGGCCTTCTGGGCTGCGAGTGCACATTGTCGGCTCACGTCCGGCTTTTCATCCACCAGTATCCCCAAGTCCTTCTCGGCAGGGCTGCTCTCAATCCCTTCATCCCCCAGCCTGTATTGATACTGGGGGTTGCCCCGACCCATGTGCAGAACCTCCTGAGGTTCACACGGGACCACTTCTCAAGCTTGTCCAGGTGCCTCTGGATGGTATCCCACCCCTCAGGTGTGTCAGCCACACCACTCAGCTTGCTGTCATCTGCAAACTTGCTGAGGGTGCACTCAATCCCTCTATCTATGTCATTGATGAAGATATTAAACAGTACTGGTCCCAGTACAGACCCCTGAGGGACACCACTTGTCACTGATCTCCATCTGGACATTGAGCCATGGACCACTACCTTTTAGATGCGACCATTCAACCAATTCCTCATCCACCGAACAGTCCATCCATCAAATCCATATCTCTACAATTTAGAGAGAAGGATGTTGTGGGGGACCGTGTCAAAGGCCTTACAGAAGTCCAAATAGATGACATCCATAGCTCTTCCCTTGTCCACTGATGTAGTCACTCCATCGTAGAAGGCCACTAGGTTGGTCAGGCAAGACTTGCCCTTGGTGAAGCCATGCTGGCTGTCTTGAATCACATCCCTGCCTTCCATGTGCCTTAGCATAGCTTCCAGGAGGATTTGTTCCATGATCTTCCCAGGCACAGAGGTGAGGCTGACAGGTTGGTAGTTCCTAGGTCCTCCTTTCTACCCTTTTTAAAAATGGGTGTGATGTTTCCCTTTTTCCAGCTGCCAGCGACTTCACCTGACTCCCATAACTTTTCAAATACCATGGAGAGGGACTTGGCAACTACATCAGCCAATTCCCAGGACTCTGGGATGCATCTCATCAGGTCCCATAGACTTATGTATGTTCAGGTTCTACAGCTGGTCACAAACCTAATCTTTTCTTCCAGTGGGAGGGACTTTGCTCCCTCCTCCCTGTTTTGCAGTCCATCCACTCAAGAGGTGTGGGAAGAGAGGCTGCCAGTGAGGACTGAGGCAAAAAACTTGTTGAGTCCATGCTATATGCCCAAACATCCATTCTCTTGTCAGCCTTAGCCATTTTGGGAATTGTAAGCAATATCAAGATAACACCAAAGAGGTAATGTCGCAGCTCTGCTGGGAATCTCAGATTTCTGATTGTGGGATACTGTAATGAGCCTGGGAAGAGCTGACAACATATAAATTAGCSTTTTCAAACCTGAAATATGAAAAACAACGTCTGACACAATCAAGCAATATTTATCATAAAACTTCTTTAAAACTGAAGTTTAAATTTTATATACTAGATGAAAATAATCTGTCCTATTTGGGGGCATATTTTTCCAAGAAAGGTGTCTGACCACTTTATATAGTTTCTTGTTGAAAGATGGAAGTAAGCCAGCTCTTGTCTTGATAACTTTGAAAAGCAACAGCCACTTCTTTTTGAAAACTTCCAAAGGGCACACAGAACTGTTCTGCCTGCTGTTATTGCAGTAAGTGGTATGTGGCAGTGACATCTATTGAACTTTTGTAGTCACCAAAGAAGGTGAGGAAAGTTGGGGGCATACTGTTCCTGCAATCAAATGGAAAAGAATTTATATGTATTTTATTTCCTTCCCACAAAGCTCTTCGGGATATTGCTGATTGCAATGGATGCCAACGCAGTATGAGGAGCACCAGCAGCGGCGGCAGCAAGCARCAGCAGGACACATGAGGAGGCACACACGTGGACAAGGAGAGGCTTGTATGTATTATATGTATTCTCAGTGGGCAGGCACATGGCAGTATGGTGACCACCCAGCAAAAAACCGTGTCCTCTGCTTCTCCTGAGCTTCTAGCACGTGGTAGAACCAATGCAGCCACACAGACAGAACTCCTGTTCAAGCATGTGACCACCCAGGTTTCCAGCTGTGGGATGTGTGAAGGGGTATTACTAGAGGTGGAAAGTGATTGCAGGCAAGCCTGTGGGAGTTGTGACCAGATAGATGAACTGCTCTGCTTGGTGACCAAGCTGCAGGAGGAGGTGGGCAGACTGAGGAGTATTTGAGAGTCTGAGAGGAAGATTGATCAATAGAGCTGTACTCTGCTATGTGTGATGCATGGAAGCAAACTCAGCGTGGCCACCAGCAAGTCCTGGATCTGCTTTGTGCCAGAAGGAAGGCAGTGTCACAAGGGATAAGGAGGTGTGGAAGGAGGTTACAGCGCAGAGCGGTAAGAGAAACCCCTCCTTACCCTCTAAGTTACCATCTAAGACACCCTTACATAACAGCACATAATCAGATAGAGGAGGAACCTGTGCAAGCAGTCTTGCCAAGATCACGGAGACCAGCACCTCGAAACAGAACCTGCATTAAGACCAGCGCTGAGAAGAAACAATGGCAAGGTATGGTCATTGGTGTTTCACTCCTGTGTGGAACAGAAACATCCTTTTGCAGACCAGACCCTCATTTCAGGGAAGTTTGCTGCCTCCCTGGGGTCTGAATTAGGGACGTCACCACAAGACTGAAGAGCCTAGTACAACCTTCAGACTACTGTCCACTCCTGCTTTTTCACGTGGGTACAAATGATGTCACAACAAAAAGTCTTAGGTCAATCAAAAGAAATTTCACAGCCCTGGGAAGAATGCTGAAAAATTTTGGAGCACAGGTAGTGTTTTCCTCAATCCTCGCAGTAATGGGGGGAAACTTTAGAATTGTGGAATCACAGAATACCAGGTTTGAAGGGAACTCAAGGATCATCTAGTCCAACCTTTCTTGGCAAAAGCACTGTCTAGACAAGATGGCCCAGCACCCTGACAAGCCAAATCTTAAAAGTGACCAATGTTGAGGAATCCACCACTTCCCTGGGGAGGTCATTCTAATGGCTGATTGTGCTCATTGTGAAAAATTTTCCTCTTTTGTCCAGTCGGAATCTCCCCAGGTGTAACTTTTCCACATGACTCCTTGTGAAAAGGGAGTCTCCATCTTCTTTGTAGCCATCCTTTGAATACTGGAACATGGTGATAAGGTGTCCCCTAACCCTTCTTTTCTCAAGGCTGAACGAACACAGTTCTCTCAGCCTTTCCTCATGTGGCAGGCTTCCCAGTCCTTTGGTCATCTTTGTGGCACTTCTCTGGACCCCCTCCAGCCTGTCCATATCTTTTTTGTATAGCAGAGACCAAAACTGAACACAGTATTCCAGGTGTGGCCTGACAAGCGCTGAGTAGAGTGGGATAATGACTTCTTTATCTCTGCTGGCGAGGCCCTTGTTGATGCAACCCAGCATCCTGTTGGTTTTCTTTGCCGCAGCAGCACAATGTTCATATTGAGCTTGTTGTCCACCAGGATCCCCAGGTCCCTTTCCACAGGGCTGTTCCCCAGCCGGGTAGATCCCAGCCTGTGCTGCACTCCTGGGTTATGTTTTCCCAGATGCAAGACCTTACATTTGTCTTTGTTGAACTTCATAAGGTTCTTGTTAGCCCACTCTTCCAGCCTATCTAGTTCTTCCTGCAGGGTGGCTCTGCCTTCCAAAGCGTCCGCTTCCCCATTCAGTTTGGTATCATCAGTAAAATTCATCAGGGTACACTTGATTCCATCATCCAGATGACTTATGAAGATATTAAATAGCATTGGGCCCAATATTGATCCCTGGGTGACCCCACCTGTGACAGGTTGCCAGTTTGAAAAGGAGCTATTTACCACCACCCTCTGGGTGCGGCCTGTCAGCCAGTTCCCCACCCAGCACACAGACCACTGGTCTAGACCGTAACATGTTAGTTTCTCTAGGAGGAGGCTGTGAGAAACTGTATTGAAAGCCTTGGAGAAATCCAGGTAGACAATGTCCACTGCTCGCCCCACATCAATCGAGCAGGTTACTTTGTCATAGAAGGTGATCAGGTTTGTCAAGCACGATTTGCCCTTGGTGAATGCGTGCTGGCTTTTGACTTGTGATGAAGCATGTGATTGGGAAAAGACCTGCTTGGTTGACGTGGGGCGAGCAGAAGAAACAGGCAAGCACAGGATATCAATATCTGGCTCCAGGACTGGTGCCTCTGCCAAAACTTTGGGTTTTTAAACCATGGCACAGCCCTTGAGAGACAAGGTATGCTGGGGCCTGACAGGATCCACCTGTCCCGATGGAGAAAACGCCTTTGGGCGTAAGCTGGCAAGACTGATTGAGAGAGCTTTAAGCTAGAATTGATGGGGGAAGGGGATACCAACAGGATTGCAGCTGGCATGGCATTGCCTGAGGGTGGCAATGTTACTGGGAACATTTACACTGCTTCTGGGAGCATGGAGGGCTCAGGAACATATCTGTAAAGGTTGTACACCAATGCATGCAGTATGAGAAACAAACAGGATGAACTGGAAGCATTGGTCGCCTCCCAGACCTACAATATAACTGGCATTAGTGACACTTGGTGGAATAAGTCCCATGATTGGAGTGCTGGGATGGAGGGCTACAGGCTGTTCAGGAGGGATAGGCAGGGCAGGTGGGGTGGAGGTTTCGCATGGTACACAAGGGAGAGGTTTGATTGTACAGCCCTTACAGTTAGTGATGATGTGGTTGAGAGCCTCTGGGTGAGGATTAGGGGGATGAAAACAAAGGAGATGTTGTAGTGGGTGCCTACTACCAATTGCCCAGCCAGGATGTAAGCACTGATGAATTAGTCTACAGGCAATTAGGAGAAATTTCTGGATCGGTAGCTCTTGTCCTTATAGGAGATTTCAACTTCCCAGACATCAGCGGGAAATATCATACTGGTGTGATGAGCAGGTCTTGAAAAGTCTTGAAGTTTGTAGGAGATAACTTCTTGTCACAAGTACTCAGTGGGCCAGCTAGGAAAGATGCTGTCCTAGACTTGTTGTTTGTGAATAGAGAAGGACCTGATGTGAGAGATGTGATGGTAGGGGGCTGTCTTGGCCACAGTGGTCATGAAATGGTTGAGTTTAAAATTTTCAGGGTAATGAAAAAAAAAGACAGCACAATTGCTACCCTGACCTTCAGGAGAGCAAACTTTAAGCTATTCAGGGAGCTATTTAGCAGAGTATCCTGGGAATCTACTTTTAAGGCCTTAGAAGTCCACAAGTGCTGGTCAGTCTTCAAGAATCACMTTTTAGAAGCACAGGAGCAGGCAATTCCACTGTGTGTAAGTCAAGCAAGCAGGGCAGAAAATCAGCTTGGCTGAACAGGGGACTTCTTGTGGAGCTCAAGAGGAAAAAGAATTTGTATAATCTCGGGAAGCGAGGTCAGGCTTCGCAGGAAGATTACAGAGCTGAGGTTAGTATATGCAGGGAGAAGACAYGAAAAGTCTAAGCTCAATTAGAGTTGAAACTGGCCAGTGTTGTTTCAGATAACAGGAAAGGTTTTCTTAAGCATGTTAATAGCAAAAGAAGGTCTAAAGAAAACATTGGACCGATACTTGCTGAAGATGGTCATCTGACTTATAGGGGTGAAAAAAACCAGAAAAAATCAATGCTTTTTTTTGCCTCAGTCTTTAACAGGAGGCAGCCCAAGGACTGAGTCAGAGGACTACGCATATGGAAACCGTGACTTTCCATTTATGGACACTGAAATTGTAAGGGACCAGCTGTATCTGCTGAATGTTCACAAGTCCATCGGGCCTGATGGGATTCATCCCACAGTTCTGAAGGAGCTAGCGTATGTTACAGCAGGATCCCTCTCGATGATCTACCAAACGTCTTGGGAGTCTGGGGAGGTCCCTGCTGACTGGAAGCTAGCCAATGTTATTCCAATCTACAAAAAGGGTGTGAGGGAAGACCCAGGGAACTACAGACCTGTTAGTCTAATCTCAGTACCTAGAAAAATTATGGAGAAGATTATACTGGTTGCTATTGAAAGGCATTTCAAGAGTAATGCAACCAGCAGGCACAGTGAACATGGGTTCACAAGGGGAGCATGCTTCTGGACAGAACAAGTTCTTCAACTGGGATGAGTGAGTTTATGGCGCACTGGGTAAAGAACCGACTAAATGGCAGGGCTCAAGGAGTTGTAGTGAATGGGGCTACATCTGGCTGGCAACTGGTCACTAGTGATGTTCCTCAGGGCCCAATTCTAGGGCCAGTTCTGTTCAATATATGTATCAATGATCTGGATGCAGGAGTTGAATGCACTATTAGCAAGTTTGATGATGATACCAAACTGGGAGGTGCTGTTGAGGGACAAGAGGCCTTGCAGAGGGATATAGATAGTTTGGAGCATTGGGMAATGAKRAWWRGRWKRAAWTTAACAAGTCCACATGCTAGATTCTGCACCTAGGATGGAGTAACACTGGGCACAAGTATAAATTGGGAGAGGAGTGGCTGGAGAGGAGCCCTGCAGAAAGGGATCTGGGGGTGCTGGTTGACAGCAGGTTCCATAGGAGCCAGCAGTGTGCCCTGGCAGCCAGGAGGGTAAATCACATCCTAGGGTGCATCAAACACAGCATAACCAGCCGGTCAAAAGACGTGATTATCCTGCTGTATTTAGCGTTGGTGCAGCCTCATCTTGAATACTGTGTGCAGTTCTGGGCCCCACAATGTCAGAAGGATGTGAAGGTCCTTGAATGTGTCCAGAGGAGGGCAGCAAAGCTGGTGAAAGGGCTGGAAGGCATGTCCTGTGAGGAGCGGCTGAGGACTCTGGGTTTGTCTAGTTTGGAGAGAAGGAGGCTGAGGGGTGACCTCATTGCTCTCTACAGCTTCCTGAGGAGGGGATGTGGAGAGGGAGGTGCTGATCTCTTCTCCCTGGGATCCAGGGATAGGGTTCATGGGAATGGTTCAAAGTTGCACCAGGGGAGGTTTAGACTGGACATTTTTCTTTACTGAGAGGGTGTTTAAACACTGGAAGAGGCTTTCTGGAGAGATGGTCTCTGCCCCAAGCCTGTTAGTGTTTGATAAGCATTTGGACTTAATATCATGCTTTAACTTTTTGTTATCCCTGAATTGGTCTGGCAGTCAGACTACATGATTTGTAGGTCCCTTCCAACTGAAATATTCTATTCTTTTTGTTCTATTCTATTCTATTCTATTCTATTCTATTCTATTCTATTCTATTCTATATTCTATTCTATATTTTAGATTTCAGAGTTGTATATAAGCAGCAATGAAAGAAGGAGAGAAAGACCCAGGCTCCAAGGACAGAGATGGGCCTGTGTTTGAGGATGAGAGATTTAATTAAGCCTTATCCACCTAGCTACTAGAAATCCCCAAATGGCAAAGAACTCAACTGTCTTACGAAAGTGTCTTTGTATATCATTAGCCCTTCAGTTAAATAAGACCATGCGTAAATCAGATGGGTGAATGAAACGTCACAAAATAAACTGCTCATGCAATTTTTCCTTTTCATCCAAGATCCTCAAAAAACTGAAGCTGCAACAAGGTTGCTGTGGTTCAGGTGAATAAGAAATAGGTTTTGCCCTGCTCTAAAAAAGGTCACATGCCCATGAGAATATGTATATACTGGTCTTCTTACATCTGCCATAACTTGAAGTGCCAGAGGAGTGGCTAATTTCTTCTATAATACTAGGCACCTAACCCATTTAGTATTTTACTTTAATGTCATGTGTGAGTAGTGTTCCAGTGATGCTGATGTGGAATTATAATAAATGCACAGTGTCAGTAAAGAGATTTCCAAGTCATTTGGGAAATAGAACAGTGACTTGAAAAGAGAGAAAAGTGTATTCTCATGTGGCTACGTGTGGAAGACTCTCATGTTGATTCCATGAAGACCAATGGTGGTTACATGTGTAAATTTCAAATGTTTCAGGCAAGAATAGACTTAATAATTTTTAAGAATTTCTTRACTGCCAAACAAATGTAGTTTATCTCAGAAAAGTTATATTTCTTTTTTTCAATGTACAGGAGAAAGGTAGAAAAATGGTCACTAGTCTTGCTGAGAAATAAAGATCTCTGGTGAAACATCATCAAAACATTCTACATTTTCCTTCTTCTGTATTGATAGGAGATATGTATTATGATACCGTGATGACTATAATTCATATTTATGTATCATAGTATTATGAAATAGTCTGCCTAGAAAGTCAGTCCTAGCTGGAGCACATGTGTGTGGCTTAGATAATCACCCAGAAGGTCAGGCTCACTGGTGCTGGGTATTCATCTCATTTGTATGGCATTTGATGGCTGCTTTGGCTTGAATTAAACAATCATCTAACTTGTCAAACTGATGAGTCCTGTCAGTCTTGAGCATAGCTTTTCTCAGAGTCTTTTCTCATGGGTCTACACGATCTGGGGATAAAAGGAAATAGTTTAAACAGTAATAAACAGGCATGTGAGTTCCTACTAATTGTTTATTAGTTTGAGCAATTGTAGAAGGAAAGTATAGAACGAGATTGCACATAAGGTGCAGGATTGAATGCAAATCTTAAAGGTCTTTTCCAACCTAAATGATTCTGTGATTCTATTATCTATTATTCTATTATTATGTATTACCTATTATATTATTCTATTATTGGAACAGGTTGCCTATGGAAGTGGTTGAGTCACCATCCCTGGAGGTGTTTAAAAGATGTGTAGATATGGTTCTTAGGGACATGGTTTAGTAGTGGACTTGGTAGTGTTAAGTTTACGGTTGGACTTAGTGATCTTAAGGGTYTTTTCCAATCTAAATGATTCTATGATTCTATGAATTGTCTAATAGTGCAGTAACAGTTTCACTAAGTATATTAGTATCTTTTATGAAATGGAATTGTAATTCTATTTGTCCATATTATCTCCACATACTAGATGGTAGAAATGCTGTCTTTGCTGGGAACATTCCTGTGATTTGGCTGTAGGATGATTTGGGTCTGTCCCCCGCATCATTTATATGCTATGACACAAAGCATTGTAATAGCTCTGAACTCCTAAATCAATAGCTATGATTTTGTTTTCTTCATGCTATGCATAACCCACTCTTCTAAGTCTGATCGGTAGGGCTTGTGAGAATTATACTTCAGTGTCCTCCAGTATATCGGCTGAGATACGTCTTGTCATGCATACATATTCTGCAATTGTAACAAGGATGTATTGACTCACGTAGCAAGTCATCTAAATACTTGTTATCCTCTCAGAAACACTAGTTTGTTGAACCTACAGAAGTAGTAGAGAATGACAATCCCACTCAACAGAGTCCTTAACCAAACAGCCTGTCACTGTGCCCTCTTAGGAAGCTCATTCCCCAGTGAAAACTTACTGAGGATTGACTCCCAGGAAGAAAGTTGTGCGCATGTTCCTCCTCCTTCTGCTTTTTGGAGTAAGAGAAAGGCCTTGGAGGATAGGACTTGGGCTGCTGGGAGAGAGGGGAAAGAATATATAAATAGTAGGGGATCCACAAAGATTCAGCTTTTAGAATTGTGTTGAAAAGCCTCAATCCCGAGCTATATGAAAAACTAGAGCTCTCATGGTTGAGGTCTTTCACAAGCTTTTAGAGAAATAGATGTGGATCCCCTATCTCCTCCTCTCACAGGAACAGTGTACTTCTGGGAATAACATCAATAACATTTCTGGGGACTTTCTGACCTCTTTCCCATCCATCATGGCCGGATGTTATAACGGACTAAATGTCCTGACTTTCAATGTAGGCTGCTAGGCACTTTCTTAAAATACAGAACGCTCCTGTCAGGTTGAACATCAAAAATTAAAGCATGTAAAATCAACATTAACTATAAAAATCTTGAACTCTCTATCTAAGATGACTAAGTTTAGTACCCATTTCCTGGCAAGCTATCTTGTTTAAATTGAAGATTAGTGTGGTAAAGGGTCTTTTATATCATTGGCAAGCCCTTCTTTTACAGGTCACTAATGTTTGGATATTGTGCTGGTACAAAACAGACCACCCAGAAACAATTTGGCACAAATATGTGACCTACACGTTATGTATGTAGGCATTTTCTCTAAGATTCTTTTCCTGCCTCATCAAAACCCCTTTTACACCTACTATAAACTGAACTTTTGAACTCACAATGCAGAAATGGATTTAAATTAGAAAAAAATCAAGATAGTCGTCCTTTATTTCCAATGGTGTTCCCCATTTAGAGACCAAAGTGGACACATTCGTAAAAAATATTTTTTCTTTCTCTCTCATTTTTTTTTGTTTATTCATTATACCTGCTACTGATGCTCCAAGGAGAGTGAAATGAATCAATCAGGTCATAGAATATAGCTTTCACAGCTTCTCTCGGGGAGCAAATATGTATAACACTGGAAATACTCTTGATTGCTTTCCATTTATTCCTGCAGATACTAGTTTCTCCTATTGCTTGTTGTAAAGTTTAAAACAACATCAATTTTTAAGGACTTGAAAGTGCTTTTCTATTTAAAATCAAACAAGACAAGCATAATTTTCATTCCTGTACTGTGTGTTTTCTTCCTGAAGTATGCTGAATATATAGACACCCACCAAAAATAATAAAATAAAAAGGAAAAGGAGGGGAGAGAAAAGCTAAGTGATGGATATGAGTAATTGCTTGGCAGCTACTCTGCAGGGAGAGAGCTGACACTGTACAGCACATATTTCATGAATAATGAGAGGAGTCTCAGTGCTGTGCAATCACTGCCTATTGGGTCAGAAATTTCACATTAGTGGATTCATCAGAGCAGATCGGTGTCATAAAGACACTCTTTCCTGAGGTAAACATACCTTTTCCTTCACTGAACTGTCATCTCTTAGTTTGGATAGTGGGTATAGTGTAAAGCCTTATGAGATCTATTAGAGGGATATCCGGAACTGGGAGCACTTTAGCTGTGATTTTACTAGTTTGTTTATTTATACAAGATGGGAATTACATAAACAGACATATCTATAGGTGTAAAGCTCACACACATAATTCCACTTAGTGTAGACAAAAGTCTGTGCATATGTGGTTAATGATGGTTAAAGTACAGCATTTTGTCAAAAGGTAGGAACATCTGGCTTTTGCAAATCCATCTTGTCTATGCTTCCTAGATTACCTTCATGCATTTTTTGCTTTTTCTGTTTACCTCTTTATTCAAACCAAAGTACTCCATTTTATCTTTACTTTCATTTTCAGGGGGTACACAATTGAAATATATCTAATATGAGGGTCCTTTGTTTTTGCTGGAGTAGGAAATAACGAGGAAGGACAAATAAAATTAAAAAGTCAGTTTCGTCTTTGTTGGGGTGAGTGCATTCTTTGCAGCGCCTTCTGTCCCATTTATTCTTCACCTGACATCCTCTCTTCCCAACACTCTGTGTTCTCACTTTGTTTACGTTGTAGTTACAGAAATCCATAAAGCAAAATAGTCAGGAATGTTAAAGTGAAGTAAAGGTGCAAGGCAAGATAAAAACTATCATTTAGGTGTTCAGGCAGTGCAAACAGTTTGATTAAAACATTGCCTTTACCCTTATCCCTGGAAGGGTCATAATTCTGTTTGCTTGAAAATGAATGCTGAAGCAAGTAGCTAAAGCCACTTTTCCTTTGCTAGAGAAGTTAGGAGAGTTTCTTTGCAAATGAAGCCCATTAGGTGCTTTCAATAAACTTATGGTACAGTCTCTGTCCCAGCCTGGAGCACCAGTTATTAACACTTTCCTGATTGCACTAAGTTCCTGCTAAGATTTTTTGTGTGGCTTGGGGAATTTTATTTTTTTTTCTTTTTGGGAAGTTAGTGGAAACAGAGGGCACGTGGGACAGAAGAAGACACTCAGTCCCCATGTCAGTCCCTGTTTGACAGATCTGCCTCTAATGAATTTAAGAGGTTGGATAAATTCAATCCACTTGTGCTAGTCAGCAAAGTCTGTTCAAATACTGAAAACAAACCTGTGGGAGATACCTCTCCTCGGTGATTCTCTTCAGAAATGTGAACTTACAATACACTCTAAGCAAGGTTGAAAGAAGCCCAGACATAGGAAAATCCTGTGCTATATTAAAAAAAAAAAGTATCTTTTTAAGCACATGATGATTAATAGCAGAGCTGTGGCTTTCTGCTTGAAGAAATGATTTAAAGGGAAAACAACATAATTCTGCAGGGGAACCCTGTAATTGGAATCACCCTACTCCTTTTACTTATCATCTTGCAGTACGAAATATGTTGTTTCCAACCTTATGGAAATAATTGATGGGAAGAGCGGTTTGTGAGAACTTGGGCAGACAATTTCTGGTGCAGTGCCTTGATTTTACTAAAACTGTCTTGAAAAATAGTTTATGTTATCAGCAATAGTGAAGTATTGGTATGACTTACAGATAAAGGTTTAATCCAGACTAGGATTCCTTGGAAATCTCACCATTGAACACCTAGCCTTCTACAACAAATGCACTATTGTCATAATGAGAAAAAAAACCCCAACCAACAACAAAACAAAACCCAAGGTGTAAAAGCTCTTTTTCCAATTTCTTCTCTGTAAAAGAGAAAACAGGTACAAAAAGTAAAGTTTATGCTCTAAAAAGTCTCAATTTTTTTATTTATTGGGAAGATAATGCTATGGAGGGCCAGTCTCCTCTCTCCCTTTCTGTTTGCACTCTGTGCAGAAGAGGACTACCTTTTGTGTCTCATGGTAGAAATGAATGGGCCTAGAGAGTGCTAACCTATACAGTAACATAAACAGTGGAAAAGTTCAGGAGGATATCGGCTCATTGAGAGTTTACTGTAGGGAGCAAGAATGAAACATTAGGGCATATGCTTTCCAGGGACAACAGGAGCCTCTGCAGTAGAGCTGTGGAAAAATAATTAAAAAACAGTCTACAGAGAAGGACTGGAAATGAAACATACCCCCCTATAGAAAGAGGGCCAACAACAACATCTACACGGGAGACCTGTTTCTGAAGAGTGGGTCTTGCCCCTAGCATCTCTGAGACTTAAGCTTGTTGATGAGCATGATCTGATGCATGTGTATGTATTGTGCCCTGCAATATAGTCTTATAAGTGGGCTTAGCAAGGCCTTGATTGAAGCTAGCAATCAGTTTCCTTCTGCTTGCTTTCTCCGCGTAGCATGGCACAGCCTAAAATCTTTACGTTCTGATGGAAGGGTCTGAATTATTCATCAGCCAGTTAATGGCAGGTGATGAGATCTTTTCACGCTACAGCCCTGTCAGTAGGTGTTTATTGCTCTGTTTCACCAGCAGCCCTGCTATTACTGTGGGACCAGAAGAACCCCACATAGAGACGTGACATGTATCAGTAGACATAGCTCTTTAAAAACTCTCTTTTTCCTAGGAGGTCATCTGAAGGTTATTACGAACAAATTATTTCTTCATTTCCGCTGACTGAGTAGATAGCCTTAATGATCTGTCACCTAGCAATAGGCTGCCTGTTCAAACATAAAGAATGGCATACTGATGGCTTGTAACTAGAATCAGTTCATTTTAGCTATTCTCTTGTCAAGCATGTTTCCAAGATACATATAGTATTTACATATTCATGAGCCTTTGCAGACATTGATGCCATGAGGGGGCCTGTCTGATAATGTGATACAAGTTTGTACTGTGTCCTGAGGCACTTAAAGTCTATTAAGTGAATCAAATCTGTTCAGTTCTGTTCTTCCTAGGTTGTGTTCTTGGCCTAAAGGAGTGGGACTGCAATCAACATTTGTGTACAGTACCTTACTTTTTTCCTGTCCACCTACCTCTTTTCCTTGTTGAAAGTTAATTCCATTTTATAGAAAGGCATTATGTTGAGCCAAATTACCTCTTAGAAAGCCAGAGCATCACTTTCTTATGCTCCTGATGTTCAGAGATTCAGATTTGTGATTGTTTGGTTGCAGGCAGGGAAGGTGACCTGTCCGAGCAAAAGTGCCTTTCTAAAAATTATTTTTTTAACTCTACTGAGATATTGATCTCTGACCCTATTTCTGATGTGCAAAGGTGGGGGAAAATAAGAATTAGAAATAACAGTATAAGTAGGGTGTAGGATGTGCGGTGGGGAAACAGAAAAAAGACAATGAATCTTCCCCACTGAAACAGCAAAGGACCATGGATTTCTCTTCCCAGTCTGAACCTTCACTATCCTGACCATGTGTCTGCTAACATGCTATTATTTTCAACAGAGATTAAGTTAATGCATGCCAGCTAACAGAAATGAAAGTATGAGCAACAGTAAAAACTGGAATGTGGCTTGGGCTATTTTCTGAGTTTAAAAGAGCTGGGTGAAAAAAGATCATCTTCATTTGCTTCTTCATTTGGAAGATCGTGCCATTTCCTATTCCCTTCTTTGCTTAAGAAAGAGAAAAGTGGGGATACCCCAGAATGTAGGAAAGTAAAGAAAGGATAAAAGAGGCAAACTGCCATTTCCCTCCATCCTTCAGAAGAAGGAAGATCTAAGAGGCAACAAGTGTTCTCACTTCTTGCCACCAAGTACTGGCGTATGGGACTGTATTCAGGAAAGATCAGAGGAAGAGATAGAAGGTTAAATAGAAACTGATATTATAACACATTCTTTTGGTAAATTTTAGTGTTAATTCTGTAAAAAATTTGGTTAGCAGCATAGAGCAATTATTCTTCTGTAAGGACTAAATTGCAGCCTAATATGTGGTGTTAACAGCAAGATAAATAACAAGCTATTTATGACTTGTGTTTGAGCTTGCAAGCTCCACGAAGACAAGGCTTACAAAGGGAGAAGGAAGTGTATTGAGAAGCCATACAGGAGCTATCAGTGTAGATGAAAATATTGCTAATCCTGCCTGGCCCCCAAACAAATGAACCCTTACACAAATGCAATCACATTCACTAAGGAAATTACACATCTGCATATGAAAGAGGTTTTTACATGGACAGGTTGATGTCTTGGCTATCTTTGAAATGACAGTTTTAAGTGCTAAAGTGAAAGTAAGACATGTCATTTTAGGACTTTTATATGGTAGCTAATCAAAATATGGCAAAGATTTTTTTCAAAGAAAAATTTTCCTTTGAATCCTTGCATGGTTTGGTGGTGGGTTTTTTTTTCAGTTAAAGACTTGAACTTGGTTTTGGTAGTCAGAAATTAATCAAAAATCTCAAACAGAGAATGTTTTTTTAAGTCCCAAATGAAAAAAAACTAATGTCCCAACACTTTCTGATTTTTTTTCCAGTTGCTGTTAATTAGAACTTGCCTTTCAAAAAATATTTGGTATGGTGGACAAATTTATTTTTTGGAAAAAATTTACAAGACAATATTTAAATTACTTCTGTCAGAAATGTCTCATTCTTCACATGAAAACAATTCCACAAATGAGGAACTACTTAGAAATGCATCAAATTGAAAGGTGACTCTATGATGGCATCTTGATAAAGTTGACATAATGTTGCAGCTGGAAAGTGTGCAAATTATGTCACTTTAAATGCTTACTGCCACATGGTGAAATAAGGTGAATGCTGGAACCAGGGGCATCTTAGTATACGAAGATAAATACAAAAAGGAACCTCAACTAGACAGCTGAGCTCATCCTTTGATTTAGCCCAGTAGTTTCCTCTCCAATGCTCACTGACTACTTGGTATCCTGAAAGAACAAAAAAAAGTAGTAGAGAAAAGCTTGTTGTCTATGACAAACAGTGTCAGATAGTGATAATTAATGCACACTTTAAATTACTGTACCAAACCAGAGGCACAGCTAGGAGTAGAACTTGCCTCAATGTGTTTCATTTATTCCTTTGCCCAATCACTCTTTTTCACTTTTTGCTAACCTGCATCATAAGTAGGTTTTATTCAGTGTACCACTTTTTGTGTCTATAAAATTCTTAAAGAAAGTTCTGTGCTTTCAGTATCCCTGTTTTTCTCATGATAAAAAGAAAAATCCTGTTACTTGTGAAGAAATTTGAATCAATTTTCCTATGAAGCGCACCTGCTTTAATAAAAGGGGTCACAGAGCAAGGTGCTCTCAATTTAGTCAGTAGCAGGAGGCTGTATGTGGTTGCTTGAAGTTTTACGGAGTATGTATTGTTGGATGCAGAGGAGACAGAAATTTCTTTTAATGTCATCTTTCATTTCTGAAAATGGTACAAACTAGAATTCATTATGCACCTGATTCCACATGCTTCAAATTCTGTCAAAGATGTGATATACTCTCACCCCCTGCTGAAGTGAGGATTTGTGCAAAGCTTTCCATGGATGTATTGAGCTCAAACAGCTTTAGCAGAACGTGGTCTTAGTCATATCCTCTGCAGTTAGAGGATGATGTTGTCCAAAACACTGCTATGAAAGTACATATTTATAACAAGACGTTGAAAAAGAACTCATATTTATTTCTGATCAGAAGTTGAGAGGCCAAACAAACAGTGAATGTGTCCAGTGATGTGAATGGTTCAGTATCAAATGTGGCTAGTAAAACTCCTCTGGTTTCTCRGGAAAGCATCTTTCTTTTTTGATTTTTAAATTCTCTATTTTTAATCTTATAAAATACTATGTGTCTTTTATCTTACTGGATTAAACACAGATTAAATACAGATTTTATGTAGTTGTCCTGAATATATCAGGCCTTTTCAATGAGGCTTTGATCTATTTTGAAGCCTTTGAAACCTGACTTGGATGAAATGTCAATGTATTCATGGTGTAATGCAGTGAGGAGCATGGAAGCTTCTATTACTATCTTTGAGAGTTTATTAGAGAAATGATGCTTGACAAGAACTACATATTATAGAAGAATTGTTAATTTTGAAATTAGCTCTGGCAGATCTGCTTAAGGAAGTTTATAGGGGGAAAAAGTGCTCTCAAAATCATCTGAAATGAAGCCTGCAGTGAAGATACGGCAGAAAGGCTGATGGGGGAATATGTTAGTTCTACCTGCTTTAATCCATTTGTTACCAGGAGGGAACTTAAACTGTGTGCAGATTAATGAAGCATTTGAGTCAGATATATACTGATGAACTTGTGCCTGCTTCTCTACCCTTTGTTGCTACGGAACCAGAGAGATGTGAAATTGCCAAAGAACCTACGCCCTGCTCAGAGCTCCTCTGATAGTCAATTAGAAAATAAAATGGAACATTTAGGAAATGAGGTCCCAGCTTTCTGATCACATGCAATGCATGAAAGGCTGCTTTTTCTGGTGTGTACTTTGCTAATGTGTGTGGTATTGGTACATTAAGTAAACTGTTGAGTATGTCCCAACGTATGGAGTGAAAGTCACTCTCCCCCAAGCAGCCTGRCTAATCAGGTGTTATGTGGGGAAATTTTCAGGTATTCGTCACCTCCCAGCCTGCAATCAGGACATAACTGGAGCTTTCACCACAGCTATTTCAGATTATAGAAACAGGAATGGTACGTGCACTAAAGCTATTTCACACTAGTGTGTGTGGTCCTAAGACCCAGATCCTGACTGAACACTTAGAATCAGTGTCCTTTAAAATCAGCTCTATAATGACCTATCCATGAGTGTTTTACCCCCTCTGCCTCTTCCTCCACAGCATGTAGGAGATACAGAACAGCCTTACAGCTGTGCCACTCATGAGAGGGACAGTCATTCATGAGGCTCTATAGGAGTAGAGCCATTTACCAAAGCTCTTAGTGGCTAGGCAGCATGTGAGTAACAGAGCATCATTAAACTAGGAATAATGTTCAGAAAGAAATGGAAGAACTTGCCAAATGTGTGTAAAACTCAGGATATAGTGAAAAGAAGATATACGTTTTACTACAGATGTAGCTTCTAAAGCATACGTCATKAATTTAATTATGTTCATATCCAAAGGTATAGGCCATATAAAGAAACAATGTCTGTCTTAGTTACTGATTCTGTAAGGTGCAATGCATTCTCATTTTCCTGTTGACTGGTGAGAAAATGTAATGGGTGCTGAGTGTTAGGATATCCCAGAGTCTTACTCACTGGGTGATCTGATGAGTCTTCTCTTGTCTGCTTTTCCTATGTCCTGTAATTTTACATAAAGTTGGCTCATTACTAGAAAACTAAGAAAGCTTAAAAATGCAAACTTTCTCTTTGTCGTTTAAAAGTTGTAACAAGGTTTTTCTTCCTTCTTTTGCATTCAGTGAGGTTTTGCAATTTATTGTATTTTACCATAATTGGTGTTTCATTGTTATAGGGATGTTAAATCATTATTTCTATTTTTATTTTTTACAGTTCAATTTGTTAAATGCTATTATGACATCTTTTTAATGCTTTCTGTTTCTGATGGGAAAACAACAACGGAATAGAAAAGGTAACAGAAAAAAGTTTAGCCAGTGTATTCTTTCTACAGATTATAAACTAGAGACAACAGCTTGCAAATGGTACCCTTTGGGAGGCAGTTTCTGCTGTAATGAAGATTGCAAGCAGCAGATGGAATTCCTAGAAAAACTCTTTGTGTCTCTTGGGAGAATTTCTGTCTTGAAAATCACAGGTCTTTTTGAGTTCAGCTGTGTCTACAAGGCTCTACACTGATCTAGTCTGGGTATTGAGAGCAGAAGGAACTGTATGTCACTGTTGTTGAGTCTACTAAAAGATTGCATCTCTGAAATATAAAACAAGATTTTGGGCTAGAAGAAAACTTGGCATTTTTTTTTTCTGGTAACTAGTCCTTTATGTGTTCTGTGAGCTAGGTAGCTGGCAGAGTTGAATTTCACACAACAGATGCACCAAAAATCAGTAACACTAAGGTAGGCAAAGGAGCTCGATGGGGGACAGGACACTCAAAGACAGGATCTCATATCTGTATTGAACAGTTTCCTGAGGTGGAGATTCTGGTGGTAGAAATGTGAATAATGGTCAGAAGAAGAGAAAGCTGGGGTTTCTGCTGCCTCCCAAACTGCAGGGAAAGGAGATGGTAAAAAATCCAGTTTCAGGATTTTTTTTTTTTTTTTTTTTTGTCTCTAGGTCAGTCTGCTTCCTCTATCTGCCTTCTTTCTCCTGGTGGGAGAATGCACAAACTAGAAGCTGAGATAAAAACCGCATTAGGTATATAGGAGTGGGGTGTTTGGATAGTGAGACTGGCCTTTCCTAGCAGTAAGTGATAATTCTAAATGTCATTTGCACAGAATGTACATTATTGCTAATTCTCAGCTATCTGTCTAACTTGAAGTTAACTTTACAGAAAAGATTTTTAAGTGGTACTCATTTGACAACTTGTGAATGGCAGGTAGGTGTTAATGAGACTGAGAAAAGGGTGCTTTCTACAGATAATGTACTTAGCAAGGAAACAGAGAAAAAAATCTCTGCAAAAGCAGCCTGGGTACTCAACCCAACAACGCAGGTGTGTGAAAAAGATTAGTCTTCAGCATAGGTGCATTTGATGTGTTATTACTAATTGAAAAGCCCTTTCCTGTCTCACCTTCCTCAACAGTCTATTGTGTGATACCTCTGCACCCCATCTCCCTGCACTGGACAGGTACAAGAATTGTATGGCCATATAGTAATGAACTAGGAAAATTATCTATCTGAAAAATATCCACTCTTCCCTTTTTTCACCCTTCATCCTGAAAATACAGAATTTTGGGACTAATTGGAGATGGGACTCCGGGACAGCTGATTCTTAGTGTCAGTAATGTCTTATCTGTAGATATTGCTACCATCTTTGGCAAGCCCATTTTAACTGTAAAAAGATGAGAGTATAACTTTTTCTGCTGCGCTCATACACTGTTATCCTTGGGGAAGCAGAGGTTTGTGAAATCCAAAATCAAGAGAGCTGAGGCAGGGAACTTCAATGGTTTTAAAATAAGCTGTGATGAGACAAGGTTCTGTCTGAGCTATAATAAGAAACGTGAAAATGTCCATGTGGCAAACCCTTGTCATTATAATGAGTATACGCCTACATTTATAGCTTGGTGACAAAAATACTTTCTATGTGCATAGTCCACTGTTTTGTTTTAGCTCTGCCTAGAAAAACTATCTTAGAAGTGTAAGAGAAATTTATAAGAAATATTCTTTTTCTAGTCAAATAAAGATATACAAACTTTTTTTGGTGGGGATCAGTTTTCTCTTTGTGACTTCTTTAGTTTGATTTTACTTTAATTTTTCTCAGACACACCAAACCTTGAAAAATTCTTCAATGCCACTGTTTAAGCTCAGTTCACAGTGCACTTGGCTTATATTTTTGCTTTTTAATCCCTAAATGAAAAGTCCTTTTAGAATGTATTTTCTGTAACACTTTCTGCTACCATCCCAGTGCTTTTCAAAGACCTACTCAGAACTGAGGAGTCACCACTTAAGAGGCCCTGTTCCTTCAGATTTTCATCTTTAACTGCTCTGGCAATTGCAGCCTCGATTTCATCAAGCCAGGGTATTTTTAATCAAGCTAGCAAATACATTTTCTAACCTTGAATTAGATTCTGGTAACTGAAAAAGACAATAATAGGGATGTTCTCAGGATCTAGACTATGTTCACTGTGCTTCTTTTGAGAATGGCATTAAATGCCTTACACATGGGAGTCAAGTGACACTGCCCTTCCCTAAGAGCTTTTATGAAGATAGCGATTTTCTTACACGTATGAGTTACAGGCAAAATACCATTTCCGCTGCGTAGACTAACTCAGCTTTTATATGTATCAGGAAGGAGATAGCAGCTTTTGACCATAGCCAAAAGTATGAAAGCTACCCTTCTTGGAGAGGTCCACGGAGAACTTTATTCTGTGCTTACTGTTAAGAACTTACATGTGCGTCAGGGCTTTAAAGCTCACAGTGCTGCAGTACATCCATACTTTTATGCTCCTCTGCACAGTTTGCATTTACTGTCTTGGTTTGATGCTGCCTGCTGCTTTTCACTGAAGGGGTCRTTGGACTTGTGAACACCACACACATTTATGTTCTGGAAACTGTTGGGTAGGTCAAATTTTCAATCATGCTGACAGTGTCCTACAAATATACATCTCTCGTGCGACTCATTCTGGTCTGAGGAGCCTCTGTTACTTGAATGGCATTATTTCTAAGACTACGTGTCACATTTCTGAATTTTTTCTTCCAGGCAATTTACGACCTGATTCTTTACACCGATCTTGGTTAACTATTCCAAAACAGAGGACTGACTTTTACATCTATAGCTCACTGTAAAGTTTTGTCATTCCTTTCCTTGAGTATCTCTGCTTCTGTTTTTTTGGTCTTTAAAGAAGTATACAGCTAGGATGTTGTCCTATCATTATCTTATGCAAAGTACATATTCCTCATGTTTCTGTGATAGAGTTTCATAATTTGCACACTCTGCCTGACTAATGGGTCATCATCTGAACATCTTTGAATAAAAGACAGCTGTCTAGTAGATTTTCCTTAAGCTGGTATTTATTGCTTGTAGAAACAGAGGAAAATATGATTTAAATTTTCTTGTGTTGTGTTGTTTCCAGAAGGCTTTAGTTTCTATAGAGCTTTCAGCTTTTTTTTAAGAGTTTTTGGCTTTTATTCAGTTTACTTTTTATTTACTCCTGATATCTTGTGTTTATCTCTCTAGGCCCCAATGCCCTGATGAAATAAATCCTTTTTATTCTGATCTCTTCATGATGGGTCTACTTAGGACAAACTTTCTGTTCTATAATATGTTTGCTGGAACTAAATTATTTTATGTCTGGACTCAACTGGCTGTGAGTTGGCTCTAGATTTGGTTCAAGACAGCCTCCAAGGCAGTTTAAAGCTATTAGTTTCACATGAGATACTATTCTTGCACTGCTAGAAGTGAGTGGGACTTGAGGTAAGAGGGACTGGAGCTTGCTCAGCTGGAGTGAAAACTTGTCATTTTTTCTTTGAGAGTTTAACCTTTCTTATTCCGTGAAAAATTCTTCAGTATTCTGAAGATTCTTCAGCAAGCAATATGTGTTTTCACTGTTCAGAAGGTGAGGTAGCTTTCAGTCAGCCGTCCCCTTCAGAGATACCTATAGCTATACTATTCCAAGAAAGAGTTTCAAAATTTTTAGGTTTTGAGTCAAGTAGATGTGTGGATACATTTGAGTCAAGTGGAAATGATAGTGGCAATTGTCCTCTGCAATAGAAAAAAGCACGTATTGTCCATCTCCTTTATAGCTTTCAAGTAGCCAAGGAGAATTTTCAGCTTTGGTAGTAGATCAAGAACTGTCAACAGCAAAATATTTCAAACTTACTGATTTTATTTTATTTTTACTTTTTTTTTTCCCCCTGGAAAAACTTGTCAGTACATCTAAAATCTTCCATCTACAAGCAGTGTCAAAAGGGGAAAAAAATGCAGTTACCAGGAATTATTTACCCTGACTAAATTTGTATTAGTCTTATGTGCTTAAGATCACATACATGTCCTTCCTATTATAATATACCAGAGACAAGGACTGGGGACAAAAACTCTTTTATTCTTTCAGTATGCTAGCATCATGTCTGCCAATTTATTTAGTCATGATGACCTAGATCATCTGGTCTTGCAGAATTTATTTGAAAATGGAGAGAGGTATTAATCACAAATTGTTATCCATTATTTTAATATTCCTTTTATTTAAAAAATCGTATGTAAGTATGGATATTCTTTGAACTGACTAATGAATTGTACAGCTCATCCTCACTGCCTCACTGACATAAATTATAACGCTTACCAGACTGATAATTGAAAGAATATTTGGTATCTTAAAAACTGGGTTTAGATGCCCAAATAAATTTTGTGAAACGTGCTTTCTCAAAATACTTTTTATGTTGTCTTCCTAAAGTACATTAATATTTTCTTTCTTGATTGATATCACACAACAGGCTAAAGTGATAAACCATGATTTAACTTCAGAGGAAGAAGTTATGAATTAATGAGCGTGATCAATATTTTAAGTAAATGAGTTTGGCATACACTTACAAATGGTGCTTCACAACAATCTGGAAATTGTTACTAAATTAATATAACATGTATCCTAAATATCAATATTGTTGCTTTCTGTTTATATTGAAAACTGATCTGCAGTAGAACCCTGAGATAAAATGGTGCAAGAAGACTAGCAGTGAATGTGCACCACTCAGACCATATATTTTGACTAGGGCCATAAAAATGGGCAACCATTCTTGCAAAGAGACCTGTTGCATCTAAACATCATTAGAACTTGATACTGGGTTAGGGGTTTACATGTGGAACATTTTGGACTTTTACAGACCAACCCTTTAACCACTTATGTTCCTAATGCTGAAGTGTTGTGATTAGCTTTTAAAATTATTTACAGTTGCTTAAGAAGGATTTTAACTAGAATTTGAACACATTCTGGATCAGCATTGTTCTCCTATCTTTTAAATATGGCTGGGACCAACTTTGTGGCAGCATCCCTGGAGTACTGCTGAGCTGAATTTTCTTTTTCTCTTACTGATGTTCATAAAGTAAGTTCAGGTGTCTCTATGCTAGGTGAATGTGGCTCTGCCTATACTGCCTATACTTTTTCCAAGCTGTTGATCCCACACAACTTCCTATTTATAAGCATGGTGTTTAAATGATTTTTTTTGAATCAAGATTGTATAAGAAACTGGAATGGCAAGACAGTAGAGATAGATAAAAATCATTACTTTTTTCCTATCAACATTGTGTAGACCATTGCAGGCTGAAGAGCACTACTACTAGTAGTCAAACAGGCCATATACATCAGGAAGGAAAACAAACTTGTATTTGTGCTTGTGTGGGCTTCCTACATGGTGTGGTTAAGGCATGGTTAAATCAGGAAGACATGGCCGTATGTGTATGCTGGAGGCATATGATGCTAACAGTGTCTGTCCCACCCTTTCTGCTTCTGCCTCTTGCTGTCTGTCTTGCTTCTAAGTACAGCTTGTCTCRTCAGCCACTATGACCATTTCAAGGTGTTACCTTATTTCTCCAGAGCTTGTCCATAAAAGAGCATTGCTTTCCAATATTGGGATAAAAATGTGATGAGACTGAAGTCGTATTTCACTGGAACAAGTTACTGTTTTTCTTTGATTGTATTTTGCTCTTCATCACTATAACTAGATGCCAACAAATCTCAATGTATCTCTGAATTCTGTGATCATGAATTATAAAAAGGATCCCATTTTGTCAGAGGCAGAGATTTTAATTTTCATTTTGACATTAGGGTCAGGAGCGTCTCTTTGTTTTTGAAATACCTAAAAATTTTCCAAACTATTAGTATACTCTTAACAGAGAACACTAATGAAACTGGGACGCTTTCAATGACCTACATCCGTGCTGATTACCTGTTTCATTATTGTTTGCCCTTAACCAAAGAAAATAAAAAACACGTCAGCAGTCATGAAGATTGAAAGTAGGTCAGTCTACAAACCCTCTGCATTAAAACCAGAACAGAATATAAGTTTTCCAGAGAAAAATGAGAAATAAACATGTAAATGAAAGGCAATTAAGAGTTTTATAGTATTAGCCAGAACGATTAGCAGAGAATTATCAAATTATCTCTTCCTTTCGTGCTGTGTAACTTACACTCTGTGAAACAACAGACACTACAAATAAATGACTTTTATCTTCCTTGAAAGAATTTGAACAAGATATTAGAATTTACTTGGCTGATTCCTAAATTCTCCTTTCCTTTTAGYGGGCTTGGCAATTAACTGTGAGCAATCAAGACAGGAACCACAAATGTTTCAGCAAAAACTGAAAGAACCTTCATACGTAGGGAGGAAGAACTTTATATTTGGTTAGGCAAATATTTTGCTTCCTATGTGGAGGGTTTAATCCTAGCTCAAAGAGGCATGAATGTATGTAATGACATCTTATCATAATTGGATGTTTGCTGTAATTTATACAAATAAAAGGTATGTTCCACTGATACGTACTTCTGAGGGAATGGATTCTGATAGCAGAACATGTACTTTGTACATGTAAGATCTGAGTTTTAACTCCACTTAGCAGCTCCCTTTTCTGAGGCTGTGATCTGTGAATGTCTGAAACTTTTAGACTGAAATAAATGAGCTAAGATTTTAAAGTGAATTTAACGTATAATATCACTTTAGTCTTGAACCTCACAGGAGCTATACAGGACAGTGGCTTCTCAGTGAACAGATTAATGTTTGAATGGACATCTATTTGAGGGTTTGTCCATCTACATCATTATGTCCCAGAAAGGGCTTCTCAGTCTCTTTATGCCCCTGTAGACTAGTCATCTGAACTCTCACATCCAGGGAAACTTTGCTCTAAATAGTGCTGGTGTAAACTCTTGATTATTTCAGCTGTATGTTTTCAGAGCTCCATTCTCAGTCGCAAGTTTGCTGTATCAGAACTGAAGGGGAAATATGAAGCCTTGCAGAAAAGGCGCTTTCTCTGGGTAAATAAATGAATGAAAAATACATGAGAAGGCTGTAACTGCCTGTAGAACTGGGTCTGGCTGGGATGAAGTTATGAAGTTAACTGTCTTCATAGAGGCCCATCTGGAGCTGTGCTTTGACTTTATGGCTAAAACAGTGTTGAATAACACACCAGTCTTTTGACTACTGCTGAACAGTGCTTGCACAGCGACAAGGCTTTCTCTCTCTCTGCCCCCTCCCCTCATGAAGGCCAGTAAGTTGGGGATGGGCAAGAGTTTAGGAGGGGACACAGCTGGGACAGTGTACCCCAACTGGCCAAAAGGATTTCCTGGAACAGGCTGCCCAGGGAAGAGGTTGAGTCACCATGCCTGGAGGTATTTAAAAGACGTGTAGGTGTGGCACTTAGGGACATGGTTTAGTGGTGGGCTTGGCAGCGYTAGGTTAACGGTTGGACTCCATGATCTTAAGGGTCTTTTCCAACCTAAATGATTCTATGATTCTATGATTCTATGACTTCATGCCTGGCAATAAAAGCTCAAGGAAACGAGGAGGAAGGAGGGACATTCTTGGTTATGGCATTTGCCTTCCCAAGTAACCGCTAGGTGTGCTGAGGTCCTTCTTTCCAGGAAGTGGCTGGACATCTGCCTGCCCATGGGAAGAAGTGAATTAATTCCTCTTTTTATTTTGCTTGCGTGGGCTGCTCTTACTTTTCTTATTAAACCCTCTTCATCTTGATCCATGAGCCTTTTCACCTTCCTTCACCCCAAGGAGAGGGGTGTGTGTGAAAGGCAGGGTGGGTGTTTGGCTGCTGGCTGGGGACAACTCACCGTGGTCCTTTTTGGCACCCAACATGGGGCTTGAGGAATTCAAGATAAGGACAGCAATTGGGAGAGGTAATGGGCAAAACTTGGGCTGGACATTGCTGGAAAGCGAAATAATTGTGGGGGAGCATTTCTTGTTGTAAAGTAGTGAAGGGAGGAGGGGTGGAGTTTCCCTGTGTGTGTAAATCATCCACTTTTGCCAGTGCTGAGATGGTGTTACTTTGATTCTGGTATGCGGAATTTTTTTGTTGTTGTTGATGTAAGTGTAGTTTATGAAGAGTGTGTGATTAATGTATATTTTAACAACAATTCTCAAATGTGTGTTTCACAGAGATGAGGGGTGGCAAGGCACTGGCAGCGGGGGCTGCAGGGTGGCCCCTGTGTGGAGAGGCCGGGGCCACCCCATGCCAGACACATCCAGTTTCAGCCGGTTCCAGCTGGCTCCAACTCATCCACCACAGGGCACAGCTGGGCCCAGCAGCCGAGATGGCGGCACCTTGGGGAAAGCGTATTTAGGAAAGGGCAAAACACTGCTCAACAGAGAATAGTGAGGCAAAACGTGACCGAAACAGCCCTGCAGACACCAAGGTCAGAGAAGAAGGAGGGGAGGAGGTGCTCCAGGCTCCAGAGCATAGATTCAGCTGCAGCCCATGGTGAAGACCATGGTGAGGCAGATTGCCCCCTGCAGCCCATGGTGGAGCAGATAGACACCCATACTGCAGCCTGTGAAGGACTGCAGCCACAGCAGGTGGACATGTCCTGAAGGAAGCTGCAGCCCATGGAGAGCCTGTACAGGAGCAGGGTCCTGGCGGGAGAGCTGAGCTGTACCAAGAAGCATGTTACGCAAAGGGAAGAGGGAGAATGCATATAATAAGATTTAGACAAAAAGATAGGTTCTTTAAATCTTAAGATACCATTGACAGAAAAGAGATTAAACTAGATACTCTAAATCTTAAACTGCCATTGTCAGCAAAACAAACAATGGAGTACAGTTTTAAATAACATAAAACAGAAAAATTAATAGCATTACATTAATCGGTAGAATTTTTTTCTTGGTAGTAAATGCCATAAGTAATTTTTATGTTGCTTTGTTGTGGGCTTGTGCTAGCATAAATAGTTATTGAATTGGGGCATGGATTCATATATTATAATAGATTATAATTGCTGGCACACACAAAATGCCCATTAATGTTTAACAGACTCTGGAGATCATGGGTTCTGCTGACTGTGTTTCATGAAGGCTTATACAGAAAGTGGTTGTATCGTGAACTGTCCTTTTTTTCCCCATGGGTAATCATTTAGGATCTTCATTGTTCCAACATAATAAGCACTTTTTAGGAATAAGAGTCCACCATTTCTCAAGCACAGTAAATGAAGTTTTAGGTTGATTATTATGAATCTTACAAAGAGAGTTTTTCTTGATAAGCCTGCTTTATAAGGTTGCTGAAGGAGTGGTTATTTTCTTTAGGCTCCTGTTTTTCCTTTTAGTGATGCTTCTACTTTTACAGAAGTCCATTTATAAAGCTCCCTTCTGTTTTGCTATTTTTAAGCAAGGAAAGAAGTCCAGAGGTAGAAGATCAGTACTGAATCTATGAATGATTTAAAATTACACCCTTTTGGTCAGCAATAAGCTGACTGGTAAAATAGTGTCAAATGCAGCCTACAATAACCAGATCATTTTAGGAGTCGTTTACTAACACTGATGAAAGAAGAATAAGACAAATTCTAGTATGAGTTTAATAAAAGAGTGATCTTTCTCTTCTAATGAAAATATTTTAGATAAACTCCACTTGCCTGCTTTTTATAATCATATATTTCTGAGCTTAGTACTTTCATGGGACACAAATACTATGCATATGCAACTAAACTGTTGAGTTAAAGAAAACAAAGCCAAACCAATCTTTTGAGAGAATGTGGAAGGGATTGTGGATGGTCTGCCATTGAATTTGAAACTTTGCAGTCATCCCTTTTATGACATCAGTAACCAAACTCTATTTGCCATCAGTAAGACCAGACCTAGACAGAAAATTTCAGCTTTCTGGAGCAGAGCGTTTGTTTGGTCTGTATTTCATTTTGTGAGTCTATATACAGACACACTTAGAAGTGTTTTATTTCTCATAAATAATCCAGATTAATATAATATGTGGTTGGAAAGTCAGGCTGAGTAATGAGTCAAATTCATCACGTAAGCCATGTAGGAGAGAGAGTAGGAGAGATTGCTCATGCAGCTAAGGAAGGGGTAGACCAGATAGACCTTTTGTTAATGCTTGTTAACATTTTTTTTATTCAGTGCATGAATGGGTAGTCAATCCACAAAATTTAGAGAAGGTGTATTAACAGTGGCAGGTAGTGTAATCTTTTGCACTAAATGCAAGTAATTAAGGATATATTTAAAGATGAAGATGTAACAGTAGCATCAAATGGAAACTGCAACACTGGTATTAAATTGAATAAGTAATAGGAACCAGAATTTTATCATGGGTATAGAATAGGCAGGCAATGCAGAGAAGTACCATGTTGTTGACTAAACCTGATCAAGCTGCTTTGCAATGAAGTGGAGCAAGCGGGTATCACGAAACCAGGAGTAGTTAATTTCTGAGTGAAACATGAGATGCTTTTTAGGGGGGCAAGCTGGCTTCAGCTTCTTGCCTGGCTATTAATTCACTACGCTAGCCCATATAAATATGCTATATATGTTGGTATTAACGAATTCTACAGAGAACCTCTTTGTGCAGACCATGGCATCTGCTATGGGCCCTTCTGAATTATAAGTTTTGGTAATGCTGGTAATCAGGTCCGTCTTCTTAAGTCATTGTAGAAATGGGGGTTTTGATATGAAAGTCTGAAAACAATGGCAAAACTCTCTTTGATTTCAGTTGGGATTGTTATTTCCAATCAGGGGTTTATTAAAGTATTTGTTTTGAATTTGGCTTCCACCTCTAAACATCTGCCAGTAAGTAACTTCTTTAAAGTCTGAATAAGCAGGAGACACAGAAAATTTTAAGTTTTTTATTTGTGAGGGGCTACATTTCTGCACCTGGCTCTGAACTGATGGACATGAGCAGACATTGTGGGCACTCTGTCTCTCTTAGACCCATGTTTTCTAATAAACTTGACAGTCTGTTCATGAAAATGCTTTCTGTCTTATGAAAGTTTTAAATTGCTGAGTCTGAGAAAAATGTCTGAATTGGGTTTTCTTTTGAAGTCTGAAAGTGATTTCAGTAGTGGGTTATTGTTATAAACGTGTTTGGATTGGTTTGTCTACAGCTATGAAAGTATATATTGCTTCCAATCCTCTCCCCCATGATTTTCCTGTTGTAATATAATATAAGGTTTTAAAACTACTTTAAATTGATTAACCATTGAGGTCTTTCCCATTCTCTCTTTCTTAGTTCCCCTTTTCCTTTTTTTTTTTTTTTTTTAAATTGGACAGCTGATAAAAACTGCTTTTCTTGAAGCCTTTAACTGCAAGGCATACATACCTTCTCTAGGTATACTTCCTTATACCAAAGAAGTATTTTCTTAAAGGCAGTTTTGATGCATTCTTCAGCAAATTAATTTACTTATAATTACTATGATTATTGTATTCCTTCCTTTCTGGGTACAAAAACCTGTAATAATATAGTTGTCTGTCAGTAATCAGAAAACATGATGGCGGCAACGTAGATCTGCAGACAGAGATGCATACCAGGGAGGTAACTGTCTTTCAGATTCACAAGTCAAACCCTAGTTCCAGTCTGCTCTAGGGAGGAAATAATCTAACCTGTTCTTCTCTGGCTCTGAGGATCAGCAAGTGATGAGGAAGAAACTAAGACTTTGCACAATATTTCATCCTGCCCACATTGATGGAATGGGAAGAATGCTCTTAGAATGCCTGTCTTTTACTAAGATCTATGATCCACAGGCCGCTGTGTCAGGGCAAGAGTAAGGGATAAATAAAACAGGGCAGCGTTAGTCTTGGCCCACTTGTTTTTGCATGTTTCGAAAGAACTTTGAACACGTGTTCTGCAAATACATTTTTTTTGGTTTAGAGATTGCTGCATTTTAGAATGTGTAAGTATTGAAAATCTCATAGTGCTTTGAGTATTATGAATGTTTCTGGTTTTAAACTAATTATATGTGATTGCTCTTTATTTTAGAGGGTTTAATTAAAACAAATCCACCTTTTCTTAATCTAATTGGAAGTCTCTGTAGAGAGAATCTTTTGATGTATATTGGCACTTCTTTTCATTATTAAGTTTTTCATGGTGAACTCCAGCTTCTTAATTTTCTCTTCTCTGTGTTCCATTTTCACAGTTTTTCCATTGGATTCTTTTTTGTGTCCATTCTTTGTTCTTTCCTTGACAATTTCTTCTAAGTTTAATGTAAACCCAATAATATTTTGATACTACAGAAACTTTCAGACCACTGGGGTTGGAGAAGATCAACTTGCCTCAGAACCTGAATCAGGAAATTATTGATTAAATGCTAACACAGATCGCGTATTAGAAATTTAGAAAACACAGGACCTGAAGTCTATGCTGGTTGGACTTCTTTTTGAAGACAGGAAGAGTTCAAATATTTAACATCTTCTTTTGTCTAAAAAAAAAAAACTTATAGTGGCAGGTATTTGTTTTATTGAAGGTAAAGTCAGGTAGCAGCATCAAGAATAAGTAGATATCTGTGGTACTAACAGATCATATGTACATCACCAATAGAAAATCTTGATATAAGCCTCTTCAATAGTTTCCCAAGTCAAGAGAGAATGTAAATTTTGAAGCTATGCATTGAAATTCTCTGTTTGGACCTTTACCAGCCTGATTCTCATTTAAACACTGTCCTTGAAAATGAGTTCCCTTTCCTACTCCACTGAAGCATCAGAAGAGTCTTAATCTAGCAGCTGCATGATGCACTGTGGTGGGTTGACCTTGGCTGGCCACCAGGTGCCTACCAAGCTGCTCTATCACTCCCGTCCTCAGTAGGACAGGGAGAAGAAAATAGGATGGAAAAGAACTTGTGCATSAAGATAAAGGCAGTTTAAGAAAGCAAAAGCAAAGGCCGCATGCAGAAGTAAAGGAAAAACAAAATATTTATTCTCTATTTCCCATCAGCAGATGATGTCCAGCCACTTCCCAGGAAGCAGGGCTTCAGTACGTGTAGTGGTTTCTCCGGAAGACAAACTCCATAAGTAACAAATGTCCCCCACTTTCTCCTCCTTTCTCTTAGCTTTTATTGCTGAGCGGACGTCACATGGTATGGAATATCCCTTTGGTCAGTTTGGGTCAGCTGTCCCAGCTGTCTCCCCTCCCAAGCTCTTGCCCACCCCCAGCCTACTGGCCTTTGGGGGTGAGGGGGAGATAATGGAGAGACAGYGTTGATGCTGCAGGAGCACTGCTCTGCAGTAGCCAAAACGCTGGTGTGTTATTAACAGCTTTCTAGCTACAAATACAAAGCACAGCACTATGGGGCCTATTATGGGGAAAATTAACTCACCCCAGCCAGACCCATTATGTGCACAGATAGGAAAATGTCTGTAGCCTGTTATATGTCCATCCTTTCTATGAAACTTACTTAAACCTACTTGATCAAGAAAGACTGAGACTTGTGTCCTGTGCTTGACAGCTGCCCCGTCCTTTGGTCTTCCACTAATGTGAATATAGTTGAGGCATTCCTTAATTATTCAACCTGGTGGATTATTTTTGAGTTTGGGTTTGTACTTTGAACTTTTTTAGAGAATGCCATTCTCCACTTCTGTCAAGAAAGATGATGACTCTTGCACTCTATGGTCTTCTTGTTAGCCAATTTAACTTGCAGTTTTCTGTTAAGTAAGTTGAGCAGAAATTGTACAAAYAGGAGACTAGGCTGTCTCAGATTATGGGATGTTACAAATTACATTCTTAATCTTATTTGAGCTTCTTACATCTATAAGATCTAACAGAAAATCTTAGTTGGGTTTTCTTGTGAAATTTCTTGACCTGTAAAACTCAAATGTAATAAGAAATATCTTGGTTGAAACTTTTTAGGGCTTTTAACATGGTAGAGTTGGCATTGGTCAAAAAGAGTGAGGCAGTCCTTACTGCACGTATGTCACTGTCTCACAGATATTCTGATCATTCTGCTGTGAGGAGTTTTCTGATCTTAGCTGGAACTGTTAATGAATCTGGGTTTATATCTGTCTAGTTTATCAATCAAGTCACCTGTCTGATGTGACAAAGAGGTGAAGCCGCTCTCTCCTTCAGAGATGTTTCCTGTTCAGAGTAAGAAACAATTTGTGTACATGTACGTGTATTTGATTTTGTAATCCTGATAGTTTTAATTATTTAAGCAGTTATTCATTAAGTCAGACAATTTTAAACTAGTGGACAGTATTTGGTTACTTAAGCAAAGGCATAGAAGTTTTTTCCAAGTGAGCTAGAGTAGCCTTATAGTTACCCCTAACCTGAATTACCACTACAATTAATGTGCAGACAATAAATTACTTAAGCCACCCACTGGTCAGAGAATGGCTCACTCTCATATCTGTTCAATTCTTCTTGCACATCTGTGCTGTAATAATGATGATTATTTAAAAAGCTTTAAAATGACTTTGATGGAAAACCAAATAGGGGGAAAACAATACAAAAGCTAGCAGCCATTCACCACATCTATTTCCCAAACCTACTTAAAAATAGAGATGAATTTGGAAAAATCTTTTATATTAGAGCTTGGGCTCTGGCTGTATAAGATTACTTTTCAACAATATAAGGTGCATAAGTGCCTTTTCATCGTATGAAGAAAGCATGCCTGCTGGCAAATGAATCATATTATAAAAATTGATTGTATCCCAAAAGGGAAAAATGTTATTGAAGATCCAATGGCCTGGGATGATACACCATTGATCATTGTAAGAAATACTTCCAGAAACTGTTTTTAATCTTTCCGCCAGAGCATTAGCAATTATTCTTTAGCCCATGGTGAGTAATGACTTGAGTTTCCCAGTTTCCCAATCGATAAAACATTTACCCTACCACTACAAATGTGCTCTTCGCTTAGACAAGCAGAATTTTTCTTCCAATTACTCTTTTTTCAGTGTGACCTCATAAAGTGTATTTGAACATATTTCAAGGTTTTTTAAAGAAAAGGAACAATACTTTTCCTCCCATGTACTTTTCCTCCCTTTCTTCATTCTGTTTTGAGAAATAAGTCATTAAGCTTTCATAGGACTCAGCCTCTTGTTGGATTGCATATTGGATGCTCTGCACTATTTCCTCAAAATTTGAAGTAATGGATGCAACTAAACTGCCACTTACATTTTTAACTTAGAAAAGAAAAATGATATAAAAAGATACTAACTTCCTTCCAAAAGTGTTTTATATTTCTTAAACAAATGTGAATGCTGCCTTCGCCCCATCCTAATTCTATACACGCACAAAATAAAAAATGTTTAAATGTCCTTGCATCTGTGCTGTAATACTGTGGCTAATGAAGAACAATCACAAAGCACAATATTAGCAGGCTAATGAATAACTTTGCAGCAAATCAAATATGTTGTGATATAAAGATAGATGCTCATAAATGCTCTTTGATGATTGGAAAGTTAATGTTCAATCAAGTTTCTCTTCCCCAGAGATTGCATATTATCTCTCTCTGTATGAAACATGCACAAGCATTTAATGTAAAAAGTTCATAGCCATTATTTCATATTCTATATGCCCTCTGCTTGGAACAAGGTGTATTTTACTGTATTTATTAGAAGCTTCAGCTCTCACATTTGTACAGTGAAGTCTGAGATCTTAAAAGGAGCTAGTTACTTATGTGCTTCAGTGGATTTAATGGAGAGACGAAATTTCACAGCATAAACTTTCCTATGAACAGGGAGGTAAATAAAATGAAGTACTTTTAATCCAGACTGTGTATGCTCTGGGAGTTGTGTTTGTTCTTGACCAGCGCAAATAGCAAGAGGAGACTTGAGGGAAGAGGTGCAGGATGAAAGATAAACAGGTGGTAAAGGTGTATTGGCAATTCAATATAGTAATCCAAATGCTTAGCTATAGTGGGACAGAGTAGACTTTATAGACTTCATAGATTTAAAACATCTGGAGATTCACCCCAAGAAATTATGATGATGTATATCCTGCTCCTTGCAGAAAAAGAAGACTACTGGTTCATGTTATTACATGTAGGGGTAGAAAAAGTATAGCAAACACTTAACAAAAATGTTGGTCAGAATTAAAATCTGGGGTAAATTGACCTTTCAGAGTAGGAAAGATGAACTGGAGCTCGAAACGCCTTTCTCTCCTGTGGTAAACAGGGACAGGGTGATATAAAAGAGTGTAGAAACCATACTGGCTGCTGGAAACCAGTCAACAAGCCACTTCAGAAATGTCCCTTCTGTAAATTATCTATCTGCACTATGTTAGGGATTCAATGATGCAAAACTACATAAGGAAGCAGGAACTACATGTATTTAGCACAAATAGGGCAAAATGTAGTTTTTTGTCAGTCTGTCTTGCTATTTTTATTAACACTGAAGGTGAAGGGCCGGTGTTTTACACTACAGAATTGATGTATTTTATTAGAACAAGTAATAAAATATGTGACTAAAAAATAAACAGCCTAAACCACATTGTTATCTGAAATATCATATAGAAAATTGAGCATCTTATATATCCTTTTCTATGCCAACCACTTGATTCTATGTCACAGAATAACTTTATATGCTTTGTACTGATCTAATAAGGAGTAATCGGACCAAGCTCCACAGCAGCAGGATGCAAGGGTTAAAGACAATATAAAGTTAGGTTGTTTTCATAGTTTGTTCTGAAGGATTGGGTGCTTATCCTGGTTGCCATGAGTCGTGGGACTCAGGGAAGAGGATAGGATTGCTCATCCAGCCATGTTCCTTGTGCTTTGATCAGTCTGGAGGCAGATGCACACTTTGTATACCTGTTCCATTGATCAAGATACTGTGTACTGTTCTAAATATGTTTCCTCTGGTCATCTCTTTATCTACCTCGCTGAATGTCAGATTCTAGGCTCCTAAGCTGCAGTGACTATCAGTGACTCTGAAACTGATACGCTATGCTTAGCATCAGGAATCTATTTTTAAAATGCTAATGCCTGCGAACACTAATGTTCTTACAGCCAGCATGCTAATCTATCTTTACAACCATTCCAGCAGAGGAATTTTGCTTATTGGATTTATTCTAGAGATTACTATGGTTCAGTGAGGGTCCTGTGGAATGATGTTTTTTAAGTCTTCTGTGCTGCTTTTCTGTACCCCTTGATTACTATACAGGTAGTAATGAGACTGAAGGTCCCAGCTCCTAGTGAGATATTATTTTGATTGAAACAACCAGTCAAAATAATGTGGTTTTTTTCTTTTTTCTTTTTTTTCCCCAAGACAAGAATCTGCTTCCTATCAGAGCAAAGTACAGGCAGTCCTATAGTTACAGAAAAGAATCTTCATTTCTATTTYCTTTGTGTTTTGAGCTGTACCAATATCATCATTTAGTTCAAGTTGGAGGATGTGGTGTTATTTAGAGTTTGTACATTCAAAATCCAGAGAAAGCTTATATTTAACATTGATAACTTTCCTTGCCAAATCATACCAGTGGGAAGTGTCACCTGGTAGACCTCCATCAAATATTGCTTTGAAAAGGCCCTTGGCTTCTACTTGTATTGACTCCAAATACATAATAGTGAAGAATATGTGTCAGCACTGTTCTCATGCCTTGTCGCCCAGAGGAATGAACAGAGATTAGTAGGATCTTCAGGATGATGGGAATGTACTGAGCCACCTGTTCCCCAGGAAATGAACAGAGAATATTTGGAGGCAGCCACACATTTCTGCTCATCCAGAAGATAACCTTAAGTGTGACATCCTTGTGCTTCTTCAAAGGAGACAGGTTACTGGGCTTTCTCCTTAGTTTTTATGATGAAGATGAGTGTGAAGACATGCGATATAAAATTTTCACAGAGATGTAAATGGACACCTAAAAGCACAGTTCTCAAGAACAATATACCCAATCTAAATTATTTTATTCCTTTAATGACAATTTATAAAGGAAATCATCTGTTCAGCGAGGTAAAATAATCTGTTTTCATGGAAGAATACCTTACTGTTATCCACAAGTGATATGTAAAATTGTAATATTTTATTCTGATTTATGAAATGGAGTTCTGGCTTCCATTTAGTTTTTGCTGCCGTGGTAATAGCCTTGGTTAGGCTAAGGTCTGGCTCTTACACTTCAGCAATGTCGCAATGAGGTAACTGACCAGAAAAGTTCCATTTAAAAATGYGTCCATCAGGCGTAACAAGACGCAGCTGCTGGGCTGGCTAGTCATGTCAAGTCTCTCAATACTCAGAAGCACAGCTGTCATTGGCAGGTCTGCAGGCAGGGCCTCACTCAATATCATCTTTCCGTTTGAATCTCAGCTATAAGCCCTTTCCTTGTGTTTTCTTCCAAAATTTCAGCTTTCTATTTTTGCAAATTTAAAGTTTTGACACAGTGAGGAGCATCAGTAGAGAGTGGAACCCAAATGATCTAGAAAAGTCCAAACACTGGCCTTTAGATGGCAGTGTGTACCTGTTGAATAGGAATTCTTACTCCACAGGGTAAATCTGTGAAGCAGAAACAATTTTCTAAGGTGGAACTGAGACGAGGTTATATTATTGAACTAAAATGAAGTGGAGATCCCACCTGAGATCCCACCTTATCAGAATTTCGTTGTTGGCTGGCTGCATCCAACTAAAATTTAGTAAACAAACAGGAGGAAATGATGAAATTGGTATGCTTATTTTTTCTTTTAAGATTGAAGAATGTATATTGAAACTTTTGATTTGGATTTACCAGAGCAAACCTAGATTGATAGTTGCCTGTGATACTTTTTGGCCTCTCCCTACTCCTTCATGAAAAGATGCTACAAGGACTTCAAGGAAGTTAATATAATAGTTGCATGTGATGCAATAACCAGGTATCATACACCAAATTCTACCTTTGGACAGACAGACAGAGCCATCAGGGAGAGATCCATAAATATACATAAAACCAGAGATTATCATGTGCACTTACCAGCAAAACAGTAGTCTAATACATGGTGTCTTTGTGCTTTTGGGGAGGAGGCGAAGAAGAGCTAATTTTTTGTAACTGTCTTCAAAGAGTTATTGTGCCTATCACTTTTAATATACACTGTATTTGTACTGTACATAAATATACATCATATTTTATTTATCTGGCAATTACATTACATTAATATTGTAAAGGCCTTTTGATTTTCCAAACAGCTGAGGTTTTGTTGCATTCTGTAATGTCATTACTAAGGGACAGAATGGAGGTAAAAGCTGCACAGAAGTAAAATTACTCAGTAAATTTTACTTCACATTTCACGTGAACCAAATACATTTTGCTTAGAGAGTTTCTATTAAACCTTTGGGGTAATCCTTGTGCACTTGGAAGGAGAACTTTCTCATCTATCTGTAATGGAAAATGAGTAGCTATTTAGAATTCTGTTTGAAATATACCAATTTTTACAAGTGAAGCTTTAAAGATATAGACATATATATGTATTTTCAACTCCAAAAAGCATTAGATTCTCGGGGTTAAAGTTTGTAATTTATTTCTAAAGAATCTCTGGAATGCATATATCCCAGATAGGAATTTCTAGTCCCATCTATCAAAAAATACTCCAAGGATTGCAGATGTTTCCAAAAGCAGTAATTTACTTCAAATCAGTGACAAATAACTGAGTAGCCATGGTTGTACAAATGTGTATCAACAGTGTATGTGGGTAATCTTAAAACTCACCAACAGCTAGCAGATAATTTCAGCAGATAAAGGCTCATGTGACCCCATTTTTTCCCTGAACTTTATCTTTGTTCAAATAAAAGACATTAACGCTGCCTACAAATATTTCATGCCTTATATCCTGTAGCTGTGATGATCTAAGGATTACAAATACTGTGTAAGATACGTACAGACTAGTCTGCATGAGCCACCCAATATCATTTTTTATGGAATTGTATTAACCAACTCAAGAAAACGTGTCAACAAATACATTTACCTTAAAATTAGTGTGACTCTCTACAGACAGAAAATATTTCTATTCCTATTTTTATTCATTTGAATAGCAAACTTCCCATTGGTTTCAGTGGTGAAGGATTAATCATTAAACTACTTAGGGATTTATCTTACTCCTATAGACATTATTGAAAAAAAATTCACTATATTTAGGGAAATCTGATATGTCCTTAGAAATTTTTAGAATTGGGCCATTTATTTAGATTTAGTCATGATAATGAATTTATAAAAGAAACATTAGGAAATGTCTGTTTGAAACTCCAGGGGCCTGCAATGTGATCTAATGCAGACCAGAGTTTCCAGCCCTTTAACCTTTTCAATGTATCACTTCATCTCTCCCTAGACTTCTCTTTGCTGCCTGACAGTCTGTCTCAGGTATTTGTCTGTTATGTAGATCTTTGGGAGTGGAATCTCTTTATGTGTTTTTATAGGGCCTACCGTCATAGCTATCTTCACCTTGATTGTGAAGAAGTAGCAGTAATTATAATGTGGCTGCCCATATAGCAAGATACAGAAGTGATGAGAATCTTGGAAGGTGCGTATCTGTTCTAACAGCAGCAGATGAATGAGAGTCAGTAGATGTGTTAATTTTTCTAGCATTACACCTCAATTCAAGAATTCTTAATGTCAGCACCTGTCCTGCTACACTGCAGGAAAAATTAAAGAATTACAAATGTATCTGGTTCAAAAGACATGACATACCCTCCAGGTTTATTCAGAACAGTTTTACAGAATTGCAGTTATACAGTGACACACAAAACTCCAGGGTAGTCTACACTTACTCTGAATCCAGTCTTCAGGTGCAAGTAGTGTTTCTTTTGAAAAGCCCAGTTTAGCACTTGTCAACCTCTTTGTGCAAAGGTTAAAGTCTGTGATATGTTTTTTTTGTTTACTTTTTTTTAAATTAGTGATTAAATACCATTAGTTTATCATTGACATAATTGGATCTAATTTGATGTAGAAACAGTATGTATGATTACTGCTTCCTCTTGGTCAAATTGGAAATTGAACCTTTCAGCAGCTCTCTCCTATGAGAGTAAATACAATATTATAAACTTCATTTAATTTGGGCATTAATTGTGTTTTTCAGTAGTGTCTTTGATATAGAGTTTACAATATCTTAGCAATGAGGCAAAATGTAAATATTTATACTAATTAATCATAAAAATACTTAAAAAAACCCGAAAACCTTATCACCCAAACTTCATCATGTTATTGACTCATCTTGAACTACACCTGTGTGCATATGTAGTTTTGTATAAGCCTGCCCAACAACATCTGAAAACAAACAGAGCTGCTGTCAACCTTACAGATTTTTGGCTGAGGAGAAAGTAAAAATAAAAAAAAGGCTCTGGAGAGTCGTCTGAAATCTAGAATGGGGTCTGATTTGCTTATTCTAGTAAGAATTAAACAATAACTAATTATTAGATTTTGTAACCCTTTGTCTTTTCTTGTTCCATGTGCCATGAAATTAAATACCCGTCTTCACCATTGCCATGCAAGCACACATTCTTGGCTTAGGGACACACAGCGTTTGAGCAGGCTCTGTAAAAAAAGAGAAAAGTGTGTAATTTGAATGCAACTACTCTGCTACCTTTCATTTACAGAGCTTATTCCTCATGGAGTGCCTCCTGTTTAGGTAAGAATCCAGACAGAAACAAGCACAACAAAGGGAACTAGGGTAAGAAGGCAATTAGCTATAATTTACTGGCAGCTAGTGCAGTATTAGCTCCTAATCTTTGGGTTTTTTTCAGTGTGTGATCCAAGTGGTAGCTGGAGAGCCACATTTGGTACCCAAGACACTTCCACCTGGCCTGCTGCCTTTCCAGGAAATGGAGCTTAACACCTCTCACCATGGCTATGTACCGTGTTGCACTGTGCTATTGCTGCCCCTGCATCAGCGAGGGAGAAGGAATGGAGAGAAGGGCTATGCTGGTGGGAGGAATATTTCCTTCTGCATGTCTATACGCTTCAGCACAGAGRAGCTCCAGATAGATAGCCTCTGAGGGAGAAAATCTCCAAAATCCTATTGATGAAGACCTTGGATCTCCCTGTTTTCCAGATATATCCTGACCAAGTGCGTATGGAATGAACCAATTCTTTGTTTCTCGAAGAATAAACATGCCTAGACTCACGTTTTATCCAGAATCTTTACGTTAATGCTATCACATCTGAGAAAACTATTTAAAAATAGATCTTTTGTGTTGCAAAAGTGAAACTTTTATAGTAAGTATGTTAAATGATGCTACAGTGATGTTATGTCATATTGAACTCACTATTTATGTTACACAGTCTTTGAGGGAGTCAGAAGCAATTAAAGGTACAGTTAAAAAACATTTGTGGATTTCTTGTCAAGCATAGTGCCTCTCTCCTGACATAAGTGCTAGTAGTTCTAAATCCTACAGCAACCATCACAGATAAATAAAAAACTGGTTTGGAGTGAGGAATTCAGTCACCAATAATTTAGAGTTAAAAACAGAATTAATCCTTCTTGAAAGGGCTAGCTTCCTTCTGGTGGATTTCATCACATCCTTTGAGGACACGAGGAGAACCAGACTATGCAACTGTCTATATACTTATATCTAGACATCATAACTTTTATTGAAGGCCTACTGAGTTCAGGTTTCTCTTGCTTTTGATGATTATAACCGTCTGGTCCTGACCTGAAGTAACCAGCACCTGAAGGTAGTGTTATTTTGGAAAACAGAGATCTGAGTGACCTCAACACGTTCCCTGGTGCTCTAACAACAAAACAATTTATGCTGACTGCTTCATGCAAAGGGCAGAGTGAGCTCAATTCACATCTAATTGAAATAGGTATGTTTCTGCCTGCTTGTTTCTTCCTCTTCTAGGCATTTAAATTTAAGTTTATAGAAGTTGTGTCATATTTGAATGACAACCTGTACTCTTTAAAAGTAATATAAAGGTATTCTGCCTAGTTCTGCACTTGTGTCTCTGTACAATAAAGCAAGCATTTGATGAGAGACATGTTTGCAATAGGTTCTAATGCTTTTTTGTTCACAAAATACATGTGAGTAGAGGATAGAGTTGTTAAACTTGTAATGTGTTCTGAGCTGTGAGGTCAATGGGAACAAAAACCTCTCTGTCACTACATAATCATTTGAAAAACTTCCTGCTGATACATACTCACTCCAAGAAAAGACAAGAAGACAGCTACAAACTGTATGAAAATAGATAGGGCCAAGGTGAAGCATGTATATGCATTTTTAAGAGATTACCTCTAAAAAAAATGCACTTTCTGCCAGCATTGTACTGTATTTATACAGAAACTATTCAGGCACATGTGTTTTCAAAGAAGTTGCAATTTCCTGTCAGATTTTTTACAAATCCTTTCTAACAGCTTTAAACAGAAATCCAGCTACTCCTGCAATGAATGACCTTCAGTGTTTGGATCCCAGAGAGTAAACAAACATTTACTCTACAGAGGAAGCCCTGCTGTGAATGTAACTTTAACAGTACAGTGCATTACACTCCTCAGTTGGTTTATTAGAAACTAATCCTATTTCTGAACAGCAATTATGGCTTCTTGAAAACCAAAGCATTTTCCTTAGTAGGCCAATCCTGCTAACACGTCAACGTTAAAGATGATAGTGTCAGTAATAAAGATTACATTAGGTAGAGGTTTACAAGATATGACTTTTCGTTTTATGTGCAAGTTTTGTTTAGACAGTGTTTGTTTTACCTTTCAGAGCATTAGTTTCCATAAATTCCCTATGTCTTAGCTGCATAAGCGATATTTTTAAACCTAGCTCTTACACTGGAGTGTACATTAAATATTTGTTCAGCTGATTAAAACAGTTCAACATTTATTTAATGTTTGAACAGTAAACAGTTTGTTGAGGACTGAAATGTCTTCTTACACATACATATGCACACGCTCAGGTCTCATTAGAAAGGCTTCTGTTGTGAGGGTACTTTACCTAGGTGATACTAGCCATTACAGACTCTCAGATAAACCTTCTCTTTATAAGTGATTTAACCCTAACACTTACTGTTAGTAGATGGGACTGGCAGTAGCAGGCAGCAGAGGTGATAGGAGAGCCTTTGGGAAGGATAACACAAAACTTGTTTCACATCAGTGGAAACACTTACTGAGCATGTAAAGGGAAAGAGTCTCATGTCTTAATAACATTTCAGATGTATTTCAGCCTTAACAGCCATCTCCTTTGCACTGTACCCTTAGCACACAGTGTTTTAACAAGAAAGAAACTGAAAAAAACTTCTAAGATTATTTGGAGGAATACTAAGGCTGGGCTTGATACTGGTTGTACACAGAGATTAACAGTTTTGGAGCAAAATGTTTCCTCTCACAGACCTTTGCTAAAGTGATGAAGGAAAACAGAAGAGCTTTCTGTATTGTTTGTTTTGTCCAGAAAAGTTTAAACTGCAATTCCAGTCTGAAAAAATAGCATTATAAAAAACTTTCCATGAGGTACAGCATTTGCTTTGAAATGCTTTCTGAACCAAGCATATGCAGCAAGCAAATATATAGTAAACTGTGTTTTCCCTTCTGCTTCTAGCTTGTGCAAGCACCTCAGCCTTGGAGAACAAGAAGGGTTCCTTCATCTTGTTCATCGCTAGTAGTAATAAAAATTCTGCAGGTCATATTAGATCCAGTCCTTGAGTATCCTGTCATTAACACCCATCCAGCTCCACAGCTTTTGGTGGTTGCGTAGTTGTAAGTGACTGCAACAAGGTCAATAATTTCCTGGTGCCACACAAAGCACTGGCATTCCATATACTTGAATGCAAACTAGCTTTCTCACTTCTGGCTGTATTGGCTCTCTGTTGGTTGATCTAACAGGAGGGAAAAGCAATAAAGCTTCACTTACGTCACTTAAATTAGCAAGTTATGACTTCAACAACGCGAGGAATGCTCTGCATCTATAAATACATATCATTGTTCAAGAAAAACTTTGCTAGCATTGCAAAGGAGTGGCTTTAATCTTACATTGCAGGTTTCATTTTAGGAGTTTAAAGCACTTTATTTAATTCTTAACTGCTCAAGAGTGACATAACCATTATTAGCTGCATTTTTTGGAAGAGAACACAGAACACAGAACAGGAGGGAAAAACAATATCCCCAGGTTGTTTAAGGATAGTCACATGTAGATAGTCACATAAAGATAGTCACATTCTAAGACTAGAACTACCTGCAGAACAAAGAACATGACTTTAGCAGTTGAAAGTAGAACAACATATTGCTTCTACTTTCCAGTGCACTGGAGAAGAAAAAAGTATTCCCTCATTCCCTACCCCAAAATTAATTCAGCAAAGCATTGATTTGCTTCAAAATAGGGCTACAAGTTAGTCTGGCATTGACATGTATATCCAGTTAGGAATTCCATAATTCTAAAAATTATAGAGTATATGATACTTTATTTGAGATCTTATCCCTTTGAAGCTTTTTTCTGTTGTCAGTAAAGAGGTAGAGGATGTACAGAGCACAAGAAAATGGCTAACACTCTTAAATACAATAGTTAGTTCATGCATTTTAAACGGAACTATTTTATGCTCTTGATAACATATGTATGTCCTGTTCTGTGTGCATTCAAAACTGATTTTGACAATGAAAGGAAGCTATCTGCAAATCAAATCCCGTTTTTTGTTTAGGCTGTAGGATACTTACATTTCAAGTGAGGTAGGGAACTCCATTTCCGATGTCTTGAGCACATATCTATCTACAAAGATAAAAGTATCTGCCCATAAGAGATCACAGGGCAAAGACGTGACTGAAAACAAGGTAAAATATATTTTCTATTACAAGATGGAAAGCCAAGACATGGATTTTCAAATTGTGTCCACAGATTCACAAGAAATACGTGATGGAGGTGGATCCCCAGTTAATGTTTCCTGATGCACAGGCCTTTTCCTAATGTATATAAAACAAGTTTTTTCCCTGACACAATTTATGAGCAAGTTTTCAGAACTTCTGAGTTTTCTTAGTCAACTTCAGGTTGCTTTGTGTGAGCTGGAAGTCCTGTAACAGCCTTTTTTAAGCTTGCAGGATCATCAGTGTCTTATGATCTCCCTAATGCAGTCATCTGAGAAGTGTGGTAACTTTTCACAAATTACAACAAATTGTAGCATGCACTGGGTTCAGTTAAAACACTGAACAGTGACAATGTTGTTCTAGGGGGTCTTTAAAAAATTTTCCTAATGAATTGTGCCAAATCATGAGGGATAATGTATTGGGGCATACTTTAGCAACTGAACGCTGTGAGATACAACTTTTTAAGCTAGAAAAGTACAGAAGAAGTTACTCTAGGATCTATGCATGCTAGCTGACAGCTTACTGGTGGGTCTCATCATAGGAAAGTTTTAGGGAGCTTACTGAACTAAATTCTGCTAAAAGTTAGTTCAGGAGAGTCTGATGAAAAAGGGAAAAGGTTAGTAGTTTTCATAGGTTATTCTGGCACAGTAAGTTGCATCAAGTAATAAATAGGGTTATTCAGGAGACAAACTGTGAAAGGAGAGGTGAGAGGAATGACATAAATAATGCTTCAAAAATGTAAATAAAAACAAAGGTGATTAAAGGGATGCTTTTTGAAATAAACCCAGCTACCTAAATTGTACTGAGCACTTATCAATCAACTGCACTATATGACTGGTATAGTGGCAGAGTTGGTAGTGATTTCAGCTTTTTAGCAATGCTGAATCTAAGTTATAAGCTAACAGGTGAATTGGCTCAAAGTTTTCTCTTTTGCAGTCAGTTGGCACGATCACAGAATAATTTAGTTTGGATGGGACCTCTAGGCATCATCTAGTCCAGCCTCCTGCTTGAAGCAGGTCCAGTTAGAGCAGGTTGCTCATGGTTGTGTTCAAATGAGCTTTGACCATCTCCAGGGATGGAGAGTCTACAACTTCTTTAGGTATATGGGCCAGTGTTTGTTCTCATGCTGCAAAAATTTTGCTTATATGAAAATTTACTATTTTCCTACTTCTGGCTACTGGCTTTTATTTTGTCTTCTTATACACCTTCTGTTAACATCTCATTGTGCTCTGATTAGGTAGTTGCAGACAGCAATTAGATGCCTTCTGAACCTTCTCTTCCCAAGGCTGAATAAAACCCCACTCTGAGGCTCTCCTCTTGTTTCAATCACCTAATCCCCTGGGTAACTGTACTTGCTTCTGGATGTCCATACCTCTCTTGTGCTGGTGAGCACTAAATTGAGCACAGTGCTCAGTCTCATAAGTACTGAGGAGAGGGGAATAGTAACTTCTATTGGCATGCTGGCTATGGTCTTGCTAATGCAGCCTACTTTGCTTGCCCTGGGCCTACAGCTTCCTTCTTCTGAACTACCATACACAGCTGTAGTAAAAAATCCTAGATGCTTCTCTGACACATGCTGGAAGGAAGATAGTTCTGAAAAATGCCTAAAGCAAGGCAATGGCTGATACTTTAGCAGATGTGTGCTAGTACCATGAGACTCTATCTCTCTGCTGCTGTTTTTGATATGATGTTAAAAAAAATTTTTGTTTCTCATGAAGTTAGTATTTATCCACTACTTTATCCAAGAACTCTTGAAGATACAAGCAGGGCTTGTAGATCACGGCTAGAATGCCATGATTGTGCATCACTGGGTGCTATTTAAATTTTTTTTAAAGGTAGGACAAATAGACAACACTGCAGAAGAGTTTATGATTGATACTTTCCACTTGCAACCTGTTTCTGATTTAAATATATCTATTACTTTGATCTAATGCAGCGTATTGTGATTCACTATAGCAGTGCCTAGTGCCTGTGGCAATTTTCCCTGGTGCTGCTTGCCATCAGCATTGGAATAGTCTATTTCCTACTTCACTGTGAATGTAAAACCACTATAATCCGTATTTATAAACTGGGGAAGGACAAATTATTTAATACCATGTCATGTATCCCTAAAACATGATTAACTGTGCCATGGCAATCATCCCCTGCTTTTTTACTAGTTTAGACATACAACTTGGAATGAGTTGCCTGTGATTTACAGGCTTCCAGGGATACCTGACAAAGGTTATTTCTTGATCTAGAAGCACCAGAATAACCAGCATTATTTTAAAGAGCATTTTATTTATGGTAGTTACAGCAGAGTAGGCATGTGCACACAGTCATTTCAGTGGAGTAAAAAGCGTACAAAATGGGTGTGAACAATTCCTCTTCTGAGTTAGCGGCATTTTGTACTCATTTTGCAAAGGTATGGGATAATAAATGGTAGGTGTGACTACAGAACTATTTGTTCGTTACCTGTGCCTGATTTAGTAATATGTTGTTTTAAAATCCTCATTGTAAACAACAAGAAGAAAAGAGTCCAGATTGTTAACTTTATGGGGAGTTAGTATAAAAGGGGAGAATTGCCCCCTCAATATGGTGTGATTGCCTCTCTGAGATAGTACTTACGATCTTCAATGTATGTGCAAAGCCAATGCAATAATATAAAATGCTTTGTAACAAATAGTAAAACAGTAAAAAATACATATTTTTTTTAAAGTAAACTACATCAAACCAATATTCTGCATGACAGAATCCACTTTCGTCTGTATTTGTATAATGCCAAGACCTCAATATTTTTAAGGGTCTCTCTGCATACATGCAAAGTAAAATGAAATATTTTTATACAAAATAGATGACAGCATCTAGTGTGATGTGTCCAATTCACACACTGATTTCAAAGACTGTTAGGACCATTTGTCAAGAGACAGAGAAAGAAGTCATAGGCCTCAAATGATAGGGAGAAAAGAATGGAAGGGAAATTAATAAGATGATCCAAATACTTGAGATACAGAACATGAGGGATGCCTTTTAGAATTTGTAAATGTAAGAACTATGCCTTCCTGGGGTAAATGGTTACCTGGACTTCTTTAACGAGTGATTTTTGATGTAGTAAAGTCTTCAATTTCAAAAGTGAATTCCCTGCTAGAGGTTGCATTTAATTTTGTTATAAACTATTCTGCCAGGAAAAGCAGATATTCTCAGATATATGTCTGTCTGATACTCAGTTTTCAAACCCTCAGTCCAGAGTCTGGTTAGTCTTGTGGCCAACAATCGTGGAAGACAGTAGTTGTGTCACGTATAGATGTGATTCAGGTAGGGACAATTACAAAAACCAAGAGAATGAGTGAAGGTCAGCACTGACATACGGTTGTGGTGCCATTAATACAATTACTTGTATGAAGTAGTTGGTAAATTTAAAATATGTGTGCTAGATTATTTTCCCAGATTTAGGGTATATGCAGCCAGTGTTTTAGAATTTTGAAGGGCTAGGCAAGAGCTTTGACTTTGGACCTAAGGTATCTATCTATCTGTCTATCTATCTATCTATCTATCCATCCATCCATCCATCTATCTATCATCACCTTAAATTACCTCTTTGCCTTCTGAATGGACAAGTTAGCAATATAATGTGTGCAAAGTCTCAGCTTTTTGGAAGAACACTGCAAAAATTACTTGCCTATGGTTTACAGGTAGACAAAATTAATTTGCATCAATTAATGAGAAAAGTTTAGCTCCAAGAAACAGATCTTGAATAGCAGTTCTTAATGCATTTTTAACATCTGTATGATAAAACACCCTGGCCCCTTTTCAATAGCAAAAATACAGGTTTTTAAACATACCTTTGCTGTCAGGCATCRGAATCATGCTTGAGTAAGAACAAGATTAAGCTGCATGCGGACTTATATTCCTTCTTCCCACATGCGAAAAAAAAAATCCCACCAAAAATCAAACAAAAAAAAGCACACACAACCCCCAACAAAACAAAATCTGAAGCTGGAATATATTTGGCTGCCTCTTACGTATCAGCAGATATGTAGTTGCTTCATTAATCTAGTTTAGCTTTATGTAAGCCTTTAAGTGAGAAAATCTATTAATACATTTGAAATGCCAACTATAGGAATAATTCACTAACTGTTTAATAAAATTGAAAAAGAGGGGTTGAACATTATCTTCCACTTGCTCTTTCAGTTCAACAAAATTAGTGGAGGATGGGTTTCATACCTTGCCAGTCTCACTGCAGGCATCCTGATTTCTGCTTCGTTCAGTATAGGCCTAAGGGCAAGCCAATGTTTTCTGCAATTTTCTACAACAATAGCAAGACAATTTAGCAGTAATGGATAAGTAGGGAGAAAATTAAGCAGTTTGCTGAGATACAGAAATGGAGCCAGAAAATATTTGGCTTCATGTTAGGCTTCAAATTCATAGTCAATTCATTAGTGTAATTTAGTCCTTGCATAAGGCTTTGAGTGATAAATTTTACTAATACATTTGAAATGCCAGCTGTAAGAATAATTCAAAGATTGGTGAATAAAATTAAAAGATGGGGTAGAATAAATCCTTCATTTTCATCTGCTGCTTGAAGATTTATAAAGGCCCTTGCAAAAATGAGTCTTTCTACTTATGGTAAATGGATAATACTAAAGAAAAACATTATAATATTGCACTTACATTTGTGAATCAGATGTTTTATTGGGTCAGAATATTCCTGAGCCTTAATTGTACTTTTAACTGGCTTGTTTGTGGATGACTTGTAGGCAGATCTCTGTTTTCTGTCAGATGCAAAACACACTTGGAAAACTGTCAAAATTGTAGGGTCCTGATTGGCTGAAATGTAACAGTTTGAATTCAGTCTTAAATAATTGTTTTTGAACTGCTTTGTTTCTTATATTTTAATCAAAGCACAGTCTCAGAAAAATCCAGTTTAAGTGATCAAACCAACAGTACAATACTAAACCACCAAACTCAATCTCTTTTGTTCACTGAACTAAAGCTTAAAGGCCACTCAGGTGAAGTAGCTCACTTAAATTTTTTATAACTCCTATACATGGCAGTCATAACAAACTAAGAAAATCTTAGTTGCTTTGAGAGCCAGCTTCAGTGAATTGTATTTGGATGTGAGAATATTACCTCTTTAGTGAGTATTTTATGGATACAGGAAGCTTTGTTGCGGTCTTGTATCTACTTTGATTCTCTGAATGAAGTCATATATACATGGCAGAGTCCTACAGAAAAACAAAATTGATCAAATTGTCATGATTTATGCTTTATTGGATAGAAGCATATTTTGGCTCAAGTTGTGTAAAAGACTTGGATTCTGTGGTACAAACTGTAGTAGTGGGATTTGCATTCTTGAGTGTTTGGTAGATATGAGGCATTTGAACGCCAAGCTACCACAGTAGCGTATGCAATATTACACATAAGAGGCTGGGAACTGAGTAAAGAGACTCTTCTCTGCTAACCTTCTTGAGAGCAATCCCTGACAGAAGTGGAAGTCAGCAGATTGCAAACAAATCCCAAACAAACAGAAGAATAAAATAGCTAAAACCATCATCAAAGCTAACATTCTCTTGAGATATCTTGAAAGATGTCTCTTTCCAGCTGTAAGAAGGGGGTACCATAGAAAAGAAAGGTGATCTGAAAGTTGCTTTTTCTCACTATCTTAAGTCCTGACATGCTCAATGAACTAAAACTTCAGTTGACTAGTCAAAAAAACCTAGAACTATGAGACCATTAGCAGAATCTGAGCAATGCAGAACTTCCTGTAACAAATTTATGAGAAGATGGTTTGTACTTGAATTCAGAAATTAGAGAAGGGATTTTGATTGGCTTAAGCAGCCTGACCCCAGTTTGGGAGAAGCCAGCTGAGTTCGTATGCCTCAAATGATTTGCTCTCTTAYCAGACACAAAAAACTCAAGGAGAGTGTGCTGGAATAGTCAGAGTCAAGCCTTTGAATTTTCCAATCATCCCATGAGTCAGCCCAGCCAGATTAACTTTGTGTGGGATGTGTATTGCTGGAAGCCTGCGGATCCAGGAGGTCCAAGGCAATAAAACATTTGGATCTCCAAGTCAAGCTAAAACTGCACTTGGAGTGTCAAGACAGTCCTGGGAATACGGAGGAAGATTGTGGAATAGATTATATTACTACTAATGTTCTTCAATGCTAAGGAAGTCAGTCTTACAAGTACAAAGAGAATGACAGTGCTCAGATTGATTATTCCTTCTAGCAATGGGCTTCTTTGAAGAAGAAAATGATGGTGAATGGTAACTAGAACAAGCTAATTTTGCCAGAATAAAATGTTACTTTTAAAAGTAAAGCCATGGATAAGTAAAAGGAAGAAATCTAGGGCTTACTATAGTGAGATTATTCTAATGAAAAGGAAAAATTAAAAGCTGAAGTGCACATGGGAAAGATGTAATATGATTGGGGAAAATAGTACTTGTTGCTGAGTTAGAAAGGTGTAAGCATTGGTCTCCTAGGGCAGTGATGTAAGTGGCTGAGTATATCTTGTAAGGGATGTAGAGATTTCAGCACTGCTGTACTCAAAACAGATGAGAACTAGATGAAGCCACAGACTGCTAGCATGGTTATTGTCACTCTTAGTGGTTAGAAAAAACAGCTATATAGACCAGGTAATCTGAAAAGCAGTTTATCATTGGTTAAACAATATTTTTGTTTGTGTTTGTACCAAAGATAACTGAATATGTAAAACGGCAGAATTATTCCCCTCAGAAAAGTGCTCTTATTTTGGAAGCTGTTGTTATTGCCAAATATTTTTCTATGCTGACTACATTGCTGTGATTTTGGAGGGTCCATTAACAAGATGAAGTAAATGAGTGAGCACTTTTACCACCTCATTAGGAAGGCATTGTGGGGCTTGTTTTTTTATTTGTTTGGGTTTTTTTTTTWAAATAATATACTACTATTAAATAGTAGTATTTTTATATTATTAAATGACTAAAATTAAATAATATACTACTAAATAATACTAGTAATTTTACTAGTATTAGAGTAACTGATGATAGTCTTGGAACATCATTTATGTAGATGATGCTTTTATTTTGGGAAAAATGGTGGAGAGGATCTGGGTAGAAAGACTGCTAACCTATAGATAAAAATCCTCCATACTTGATGTGCATGTATATATACATCAGGGCTGACCACATAAGCATAGCCTAGCACATAAACCTCTAAGTTAAACTAACTAAATAAAATGAGTTCTGTGCACATATATATAGGTATTAGAAGGGAGTCATAAAACAGAAACTCATACATGCAGAGAAAACACTGTGGTGGAAGTGACAGACAACAAATATTAGCCTCAAGTGAGTGTCCAGTAGAGTCATGAACCCGTTCCCAATGGAGGGGTATTGTGGAGGAGAAGGCAGCATTTCTGCAGGTCCTGGGTGGGAGGCAGAATATGCGAGTGGGTGTACAAGCAATCTTTGCCTGAGGCTGCCTCTGGCAAGAACAGGATAAGAGCGAATGCCCTGCCAAAAGGAGAGACCTTGTGACTTCACATGGCAGCAGCAATGCTGCTATCATCTCATGGAAAACTTGGGAATCCAAGTAATGTTGAAGGGCACACAGGAATTAATTGAATATTGTTCACAAACTTACTTGGTAAAATAGAAATACTTGACATATTTTAGAATTGTTTTTTAAATGTTGTGATTAATTTTAGTCTGATACAAAGAAGTTGTGGTATTAAGCTTCCATGGTTTTTACTCCCAGACTGGGAAAGTGTGGGGATGTGCCGTTTGGAGGCACTTCATTTCAGTGAGAGTATTGCCTGAGCTGCACCACAAAGGCCACATATGTACTAGCTTGGACTACTATACAGAATATTGGAGACTGAAGCAAGTCTAGTTTTACCTCCCCCTCTCCTCAGGCCTGCTCCCCAAAGTCTTTAGGATTTATGCATAACAAATACGACTGATTTTTTAAAATTTTTTTTTTGAGGTCTTTTGTGAGAAGACCTTGCTCACTAAATGGTGGAGAGCTAAATCACGCTGGGAGGACAAAATACAGTACTGTCCTGTGGGGAACTGAACCTTCAGTTTGAGGCAATCAATTGCTGACTATTTCCCTGTAGTGCAAATCAAGAAGAGAGAAAAAGAAGAAGGTGGGAGGTAGATAGACAGAATGACATATGTGAGCTCTAAGAACAATGAATTGATGTGCTTACGCTTGTGATGATGGTACGTGTGAAGCAAATAGATAAAGTTGTCTCTTTAGACAATGCCACCAAACAAGCCCAGCTGAATCACCCCAGCAGACCCAAAAATTCAGCCTGCCTCCCTCCCATTATTCTTCTATCTTTCAGCCTGATTCGTGCTGAAGTGGCATGCTAGAAATGGCCCTTCTTGTCTGACTCTGCCGCTCCTCCTCTGCCTGCCTCCCCTCCTGCCCACTGTGCAGCCCTGCCAGCTGGCATGCCTCCTCCTCCTCCTCCTGTTCTTCCTCCACCTGGTGCCACCCAGCACAGCTGCTGGCTGCACGATGGTGGGGGAGCTGGCGCTTGTGTTTCTCCTGCCTTTCTGCCTCCTCTTGCTGCTGATGCTGTCGCAGGCAGCTGCCTCCTTTTGTAGGGAGCGGCCTCCCCATAGGGGTGCCTTCTGAGTGCCTGAGGCTGGTGCTTGCGGTGTGGTAGGAAGACACGCTGCAGAGTAGTGGAGACATTTACAGGTGCAGTGGAGCAAGAGGAGGTTCAGGTGCTTGTCCTTCACCAAATAGTGAGGGTCTGGTAGATTCTATTTCAGGCAAAGGGGCATTTTGCATAAGGACTTCGGTATGAAGATATACAGGAGGTCATAAGCCATAGTAATAAACAGGCAGTTTATCTACTGGAATCAAATTAACAATTAAAAAAAAAAATTATTAGATGTTTTTCTCATTGATTAACCACATCGTTCATGTCTAAATCTACTGTCGATGAATTTTTAACTAATACATCTTCATATTAAAAATGCTGAGGGTTTCAGTTCTACACAGTAGTCATAAATACCAGCAAGTGTCAGAACCTCCTTAGGAAATGAATACTTAAATTACAAAAAATAGGGAATTGATTTTGAGATCCTTAAATGTGCATGATGGTTACTTCACTGTTTAATCACTCCTGCCTTCTTTCACTTTACGGCTTAGTCCATGAATGTATCTATAGTTCTATTGAATGAGGGACCTTCTCCTCTTATTGTGCTTTTTTTCTAAAGTGACAAAAGAATAAATAATTCTCTTCAAAGCTAGAAAGAAGATTTTGCTGAAACAACACAGTCATCTGCAAAAAGATCACTTTTTGTCCACATATTTGGACCTGATTCAAATTTTGATCATTTCACATTCTTGTTTTATGTAGGAACTTGTCTTTCCTATGAAGAGCTTGTTTGCCAAATCATGATTTTMCTGCATTATGCAGACTACCGTAGTTAGATCCTGCACATTTCCAAAGCCTTAATATTTTATATAAAAAATATATTGTGTGATGGCTGTCATGCCCTTTGTCTTCACATACCAAGACAAGAATGGATAACTCATGAACAGCATTGGTTGCTGTACCACTCCTGAGTTATTCTATTTCTCTTCACATATGAAGATAAATGTTGCAACAGAGCTCACTCATCAGATGTAATGTATAATGTATGTATTCTTTTCCGCATGCCACTCTTCAGGACTAGAATGGCTTGAGATGACAGGCACAGAAAATTAAAAGCACTTGGGAAGTAGGGGAGTAATGGGTTTTGAAGAGAGTAAAACTTTTGAAGAGTTGACATTATTGCACCAGTGAAATAAATGCAATTTTACTTTAATGTAGTCAAAGGAGGACTATTTATGTCTCCTATGATGTAAATATACACAGCTTGTATATATAAGTGTTTGTGTGAAATTTTTTGACCTAGGCTTACGGCTTTGGAGATGGACATAGTTAGCAGAAGAACAATGCTTGTCCAGTACATAGTACAACGCAGACTTGTGTTCTCAGCGTGACAGTGATATTTCCTAACTGAAACCTCAAGACTGAAGTATTTTGCTTAAGTTTATCTTAAATGCATCAAATGCTGCTTTAAGAAGTGCCCATAAATACTTTGCTGGGCTGAGGCCTTTTCTCAGTGTCTGTCCTGATAATGGATACACGCTCATAATTTTAAAATGCAAAAGAAAAATGTAAAAGACAACTGTAAAATAAAAATTTGACTGTAATCAGAAGTTTTCAAAGCAAAATAAATAGCTTATTTCCATCAAACAGGGAGGCTTCAATACTGTGATTTTCAGGTTTATTATTGCAATGCGTATAGCACTTTTAAAATACCATCGGCTTACAGCGAGTCCTATGAACACATAGCCATGTCACAATTTTTAAGGGGAATAATTCTACTTTTGTTTTTTAGATACTTGTGCTTAAGGAAACTGATTATTTTTTTTTTTTACCATATAATCTATATTTAAGTGTTGCTTTGGAAAATTTCAAAAATTAAAGGTTCTAAGAGATTGAAAGTTCGGTGTATCTGTGTGCAGAAGCATAAACTGATTTTATGAATAATTTGTGGTTTAATTGCTGTCTATGTTGGTCTGGCTATTGACAAATCAGTGGTCTTAACTGCTTAACAGAAGGATTTGGCTGTCGCTGTTTGAGGAAATGGAGCCATGTATAAATAAACAATATAGCCTTTTCTTAGGGCTTATGCCATGCTTTTCTTATGAGTCCTCTCCCTTCCTCTACTGTGGGGGGTTAGGATACTTTTTGCAAATTTTTGACAACTTTTGCTTAATCCTAGCCTCTTTACTGTACATATGTTAGCAAGCACTAAAGGATGTTATACTGAATATCATGAAGAGCTTTCAACTACTCTTACAGAAATGTCCGTATTACATCTACTGCATAGAAATTAACTAATGAGCACTCTTGGTCTGTGTTTTTATGTCATTTGAATGCATGAACTTGTAGAAATAGCTTAGGCATCTTTATTTAGCCCTTTCCATTACTTGGTTTCTCATATTTAACTGATTGTATGCGGTCCAATAATTATAAAATAATAGTTCTCCACTCCTAATTTCTTGCACTTTAGAAATATTAATTTAAATGGATAAAACCGTTATAAAGCAGTAAAAACCCAGTGTAAATACACCTGTATAGATGAAGAAATTGAGGCTGATTTTTCAGCTGTGGCAAGCTGCAGCCTGGATAACAAGCCACAGTTGACAACGAAGTGTGTGGGCCTCTCTCTCTTCACAGGATTGTGCTTGTGTCACCAAACACCAAAAGCTTCCTCATATTTTGTATAATGCACTAGGCTGTGTTTTCTGTCACAGACTGCTCTGAAACAAGAATAATCTGTGTTTCTATTTAATGTGCCACTGGAATGTTCATGTGAACCAACCCATTATTTGTCAGATGAAACGCAGTATTCACATTATCTATCCTCAGTGAAAATGGAAGGAATGACTGTCTATGGTAGCACAGGATCAACCTCCCTTTCAGAGGCATGAACCCATACATTAAGCCTGAAAGCTGGGTTTTGTACATAATACTTTGAGCAGTTGAAACGCTGGAGTTTTTCATCCAGCTAATAGATGAAATATGTTCATAATATCATACAATTTTTAAAACCCTTTCTTTCCTGTATTACATGTTAGGCACCATAAAAAGCATCAGTTCTGACAAACTTATGATTTTTGTTATAAGTGTACTAATACACATTATCCTTAAGATAACCACCTGCACCCTCAGATAGGTCTTGGCCCTGTACTTGCTCAGTTTTAGAGATTCCTTGTGCCATATATAATAGGCACGTAATACTGGAAGCTACCCCTTTTTTTAAATCCACCTCTGTAGTAAATATGACCTCATATTCCCTGTCAGTGCTTATTCCTGAGCAAGAACATTTGGATTTTCAAGGGGGCTGGCAGGGGAATGTTCCTATTCTGGCCTATGGTCTGCACGCATGAAGAGTGGCCTCTGACACAGGTTAATGGATGAAGTGGAAACCTTGTCCTCCTGCAGGCAAGTGAGAATGAACCATTAATTTAGTAGTAGTCCCAGCACACAGCTCTTTGTGTGGCAGCCAAACAAAAGCTTGGTCCTCAAACCTTGCTCCCCCCCACACAACAGGTTATCATCTTCCTAGATTCTGCTGCATTTGGGAAGCTGCACATCTGTGACATATGTTGATAAAGGAGGAAAACATCTTTCTCCAGACTGAGAGGCATTTTTGTGTATCAGCACTTTCATATGGTGCGAGGTTTTTTGACCCAAATATTTATCTTAAAAAACGGAAAGGAAGCAGAATTGTCTGGATACAGAAAAAAAATGTTTTTTATAACCCTACACAATAGCAGCACAGAACAAATGGAAGGACTAATCATCACCTAGTCCATATAATAATTATAGAATGTATTTATTGAAACAAAAGATTGGATTAAGACATTACTTCATTTGGCAGCACTTCCATGGGCAAAAGGGACATATCTTTGTATTGATTTTCAGATGCAGTTCCCCATTCACCACAATTTGGTTCCTCTAGTAATTGGTATGAAATCAATATTATTTTATGTACCTCTCAGCCCACATCCCAAATTAACTTGTCTAAATAGACAGACCCTGTAGTCCAAAGGATACCTAAACTCTTGGAAGGGTTTTATATGAGCAGGAATCAGAAATGTTTCATTCCCTGAAATTCAAACTAGAATAAACCGTCTCAAAGCAAGAGTGAGGAAACCACAGGTTTATTATAAAATCATTCTGGTTTGTATTCCATAATGGACTTTGATGGAAAACTAAATGAATCATCTTATCTTTTATTTGTGAGGAGAAGCTTGGAGCAGCCGCTGAGCTTTCCCCAGACACAATGTATGTCCTGAATGGTCGGACACTTCTGGTCGTTTTGCAGGCTGGCCTGCAGTTGTTATGCTGCCTACAAGATGTGTTTGCTCAAGGGGTCCAGTCATCACGCTAAATAAAATCGTTCACTTTGGTTGGCAAATATTGACTCAAGCTGTTACGCTTTTATGTATTTCAGAGACTCACAATGTTTGAGAGCTCAGCAAGCAAACAAGAACAGGTACAGGAAGTTATTGTGATGTTTTGGACTCATGTTTGTTTTTCTACTGCTGATGTATGTTCTCCATTGTATGTGGCTCGTTACTAATGACCTTGTTATATAGTGCACTGCAGCTGATAAGGCCAAAGTCTTTAATAGAATACAAATACATTTCACATTTCCACTTGAAGAGTTTATTTTAATTGTGTTTTGAAATGTACTGTACCCTAAAGGCGCTCTCTCCTCCATAAAGTACTTTCTAGAAATAAAATCCTGTGAAGAATGGAATGTATAATGGGTGAGGTGTAATGGACAGTTTTGTATTCAATTGGAGCTGTATCTGATAGTACCATTCAGCACAAATCTAAACAATCCTGAGCTATGGAAGAAAATTAAACAGGGGGTCAGAAGTAATGGCTTTTCTGAATGTCTGGTTTATTCATTTCTCTGAGAGAGAGAAACAAAGCAAATACTGAAAAGCCTTCTAAAGTTTCTGAGCTTTTACTGTTTGGTTTTTTTTTTCCATTTTTTGCCCCTTTTGTACAACAGCAGAATCACAAGCACGCAATATTTTTTTTTAACTGAAGGATGTATTTTTCCAAATGACTGACTTACCGAGTGTTTTGTTTATCAGTTACATCACCCCAGAGGTAACGTGACTGTAATCTGAGTTGAGATTCATCTTCAGAACTCATTGCTGGAGTCAGCATTGTGCAGTAGTGATGTGGAAGAACTGTTGCTGAAACAGCACTACTTCAAAAAAAATTGAGGAGAAAATCTGTCAAGGAGTTTAGAAAATGCTGGATGTTTTAATATGTTTGATACTTCAACAAAAATCAAGCCATGATTTCACTTCTTCATCAGTTCTTTGCAAGTAAATGACAGTCAGACTGCTCACCTTGGTAAAGCTGGCAGGAGATGGCAAGAGATGGAAGAGATGGGATGTTTTGAAAAAATTCTAGCCAGTCCTGGCTGTAAGTTCCTGGTCCTGAAATAAGATAATTTATCTCACTGAGGGTTTTGTTTGTTTGTTTGTTTCTAACTATAGCAAATTACTGTGTCAAAATAGGTTGAAGACATCTATCAGGCTTCTACTAGTATCGCTAACTTTTTCCCACTTCCCTGTTGGGGTGAAAATTTCACCTTTTTGGAATATCTAAGCTAACATTTAGATACAAGTGAAGGAGTTTACATACGTTCAAAGGGAGAGTGGGCAACCACTTGAACAAGAGATCCCTTGGGAATTACAAAATACATAGCTCACATCAAGTTCAGGAAAACCCCCAACCTGAAAATAGTTGGAGATTAGGGGAGAAATATTGCCTATGCTTGCCTTGTTCTTACTCTTCTCTGAGTGTCTATTTTGGATGCTGTTCAAGACAGAACACGGGCCTATGTGACCCCTTGTTTGGAGCCAGGGAATTGACTCTTAATGCTCATGCATGTTGTCTTCAGAATATAAAGGATGATAGGATCTGCCTGCAACAACTCCTGTGTCATAACAAGAGCATGAGAAGGATTTTGTGTCGATGATGTGCTGGGCATAGCTCAGCAGAACAAAACGTTGCAGGTGTCATAATCACAGGAAAGATATCTAAATGAAAATCCATGAGTGTACTCAAGTTACTGAGTCCCATGAGAACTACCATGCCCTTCTAGAAGACAGTCCCCAGAATATTGAACTAATAGGCAACAGGATCCTCTTGCACATTCTAATCTATGAAGAACAAAAGACAGACGTCAGCTGTCTTGAGCTTTTAACCATAGCAAGACCTCTTCTAGTCTAACCTTAAAAAAAGATGGACGGATCTACCTGAGAAGATTAGTGATAGACAAAGCATTTAGTTTCTTCTTAAAAGATCTTCTAGTTTCTTTAATATAGCTGCCTGGGTTATACTTGGGCACAAAAAAGTGAACAATCCAAGAAGAACCCATTTATTAAAGACCTGACTGCAGAAAGATGGTCATTCTTTTTCAGCGTATTTGCTCTTCTTATGTCCAAATAAAGAATGCAAGTAGAGTGATGTGCTAAGTGTGTATCCTCCAGTGATAAAGTTGAGCTGTGATATTTAAGCAGAATTACATATTTTAATTTATATTATATGGGCTGATATGTGTGCAGCACAGAGCTGAGACATATGCCTGCCCCCGTAATTTTGGAACATCACAAAAGGAAGTAGCTTAATTACTGGGGTGAATGTGGCTAGTTAAATCTTACCTGTTGTAAAGATGGTTGAAGTGGGCATCTTGCCAATAAAAGAATTGCAATGGAGAAGTTCAGAAAGAAATAAACTGAATCTTGTTTCTAAGACGATTCCAATTTATCTTCCTAATAGATCTTGTAAAAAATTCAGAATTGTGGAATGGTTGTAAGAATCGCATGTTGAAATTCTATGATCAGTGTACACGCGTCAGTGAAAAAGATCACAGTGACTCAAAACTGTTCATTTGATGAAGTTGGACCCATAGGAGGAGGAGAAGCTCTGTTGTGAAGTGTAGTGTTTGTTTGAAACTTTGCTAGTTTATCTGGGTTGTGAACATGTTATTAGCTGTCAGTTAATAACATGCTTTTAAACCAAGCACTTTATCTGTGAAAATCAGATATACTCTATTGCTTATTTCAGCATTTTTAAAATGGCAAGGCTCATAATTCTTTTAGAAACCAAGGAGCTGAACACTGACATTTTAAAATTCACATTTCAAAATATGGGGTCAAAATGAGAAGTTATTTGCTGGTCTCTAGTCAAGTAATTCTTCTCAATCATTGCGAGTGTTTGCTTTGCAACTACAACTGTTTATCTGGCTGAATCTCTGTTTACTAGACAGGTCAGGAGAGTACATAGTTGCCTAAAGCTCAGTGACAGAGGTTAGGTCACTTAGAGCTCTCTTTCTACGAACATGCTGGTCTGTTCAAAACCATTATTAGAGCGACTGTTTCTTACCTTGGGGTTTCCACTTGCTGGTTTGAAAACTTCTGATTCTCTCTGAAATAAAACAGAAGAGTGAGGGTATGACTTTGCCCCCCAAAGTGTAAAAATTTCTAGTACAGGACAATTGAAAATGACATGACTTTCTGAAATGAAATGTGTGCAGTACAAAGGAGAAAGTTTTCTTAGGCTAAAACAAACAACTATCAGTACATAATGTAATTACCGACAAACAGTGGCATGTTCCACAGTAAAAGGCCTCTGCGAGAACACAAAACAGTTATTTGCTTTTTATTGTATCTTTAAACTGAGTTCAAGCTCTCGTAAATTTAAGCAGCAGTTAGTGTTTGGAAAAACATCACCCAGGCCTGAGACTCCCAGGAGACAAGGTAAGAGATATGTAGATCTTCAGTGTTGTGTTGCAAAAACACAGTTTTTTTCTCCTCTTAGAGAGCTAAGGTCTGCACTGTTCTGCAAATATGTCAGTTGTGAATTGTAATTCACAATTCTCCAGAAGAACCTGGAGATATAACCGGTGATTGTGAACTTTAACAGGTGTAATCTAGTAAAATGATGAAAACCTTGAAACCAAACTGAAATTCCATAACACACTCAGTATAGGATTCTATGGAAAATATGTTACTGAATTTAAATGTTGAATAGGCCCGATATTTACCCGGACACTGTTCTCAATGCACAGCATAAAATATGGAAACTTTATGAATTTCGCCATTTCGGCGAAGCCACTGAGGCGAAGGGCTCGGGAGCGGAGGACTGCGCCGGGGGATCCTTCCTAAAGGGGCAGCAGCGCGAAGGCAGACGCGCAGGGAGCGAGAGAGAGCCGCAGCACCCCGCTCCCCCCCCCCACCCCCGAGCCGGAGGAGCGAGCTCCTGACGAGCGGACAGCTCCGACTTCGCGTGGGCGGGGCCGAGGGTGACGGCGGCCAAACCCCCTCGCGTACAAGAGCAGCCCCCAGGGAGCGCGGGCGACCAGGAGCGCGGCGCSGCAGTTTGCGCGGGCAGTTCGGGCAGGGCAGGCGTGCGTCCCCCTCCCGGCTCTARAGGCAACTTAACTAGCGGTCATCGCCTCCCCAGGAGGAGACTTAGCCATGGTTTCCACGCGGCCGAAGGCCACCGCCAGGAGGAGTGTGATGACCCAGGCAGAGCTCCCACACAAGCGAGCAGCTGTCCAGACCTCCGGCTGCAGGGAATGCTTGGGCCTGTCACTGGTACCGGAGGGCAGCGGACATAACTCCTGTGTGCGGTGTGACCAGGTGAATGATCTGCTCAGCCTGATGGCAGAGCTGAAGGAGGAAATGGAGAGGTTAAGGAGCATTAGGGAGTGTGAGAGGGAGATAGACTGGTGGAGCCACACRCTGCCATCCCTGAAGCAAAGGCAGCAGGTGGMGGCTCCCCAAGAAGCAGAGGATCCCCTTCCCTCTTGCCAGCAGGCAGAAGGAGGGGACCTAAGAGACGTCGGGGAATGGAAACGGGTCCCYGCGTGGCGTGGCAGGCGAATCCCCTCCCGGCCTCCCTCACCTTCCCRGTTGCCCTTACAAAACAGATACGGGGCTCTGRAGCTTGAGGGCCAGGCAAATGCGGAAGCAGAGGAAGGTCTATCCAGGGGCTTGCCTGGGGTGAGTCAGGAAACCCCACGCATTACGACTGCCACTCTTAAGAAAAAAAGGAGGGTAATCGTCATGGGTGATTCCCTTCTGAGGGGAACGGAGGGCCCCATATGCCGACCGGACCCATCCCACAGGGAGGTCTGCTGCCTCCTGGGGGCCCGGGTTAGGGATGTAACCAGGAAACTCCCCCATCTGGTATGGCCCTCTGACTCCTATCCGCTGTTGGTCATGCAGGTAGGCAGTGACGAGATTGCGGAGAGAAGCCCCAAAGCAATCAAGAGGGACTTCAGGGCACTGGGGAGATCGATTGAGGGATCCGGAGCACAGGTGGTGTTTTCCTCAATCCCTTCAGTGGCGGGGAAGAACACTGAAAGGAACAGGAAAATGCAGCTGATTAACACGTGGCTCAGAGGCTGGTGCCACTGGTGGAACTTTGGATTTTTTGACCACGGAGAGGTTTACAAGGCACCGGGCCTGTTGGCGACAGACGGAGTACATCTGTCTCAAAGGGGGAAAAGGATTCTCACCCATGAGTTGGCGGGTCTCATTGAGAGGGCTTTAAACTAGGTACGAAGGGGGAAGGGGATAGAGCCATGCTCGAGAGAGATGAGCCTAGAGGTGGCGTGCCAATCTCGGGGGTGAGGTCTCAAATGCATCTACACCAATGCACGCAGCATGGGCGGCAAACAGGAGGAGCTGGAAGCCATTGTGCGGCAGGATAGCTATGACTTGGTTGCCATCATGGACTCTCATGACTGGAGTGCTGCGATGGATGGCTACAAGCACTTCAGAAGGGACAGGCGAGGAAGGAGAGGCGGTGGGGTGGCTCTGTATGTCAGGGAGTGTTTCGACTGCATAGAGCTCGACGTTTGTGATGATTGGATTGAGTGCTTATGGGTTAGGATGAGGGGGAAGGCCGGCGAGGCAGATATCCTGCTGGGCGTCTGTTATAGACCACCCAACCAGGATGAAGAGGTCGATGAARCGTTCTRCAAGYGGCTGGCAGAAGTCTYGCGATCGCTAGCCCTTGTCCTCGTGGGGGACTTCAMCTTGCCCGAYGKCTGCTGGAAATACAACACRGCAGAGAGGAAACAGTCGAGGAGGTTCCTGGAGTGTGTGGAAGATAACTTCCTGACGCAGCTGGTGAGTGAGCCTACCAGGGGAGGTGCCTCGCTCGACCTGCTGTTTACCAACAGAGAAGGACTGGTGGGAGATGTCATGGTCAGAGGCTGTCTGGGGCTCAGCGACCGTAACATGATAGAATTCTCGATTCTTGGGGAAGTAAGGAGAGGGGTCAGCAAGACCGCTACCATGGATTTCCAGAGGGCAGACTTTGGCCTGTTCAGGAC
>JASVER010000256.1:272718-298203 GCA_030449065.1 Oceanodroma leucorhoa | reverse complement strand
AAGAAGGTGGGACAGACTGTGGTGATGAGGGCAGGGCCTGGCCAGGCAAGCATACTGACCAGCCAACCGTGCACACGGGACCGGCTCTTTTTATCCCCTTACCCCCCATTTTCCCACACRTGTTCCTTCCCAAATCACCTAGCTCCAYCCCTTTGCCCACTTTTGGTTCCTCCCCTAAACATCCTGTAATAAGCCTTGTGCAATCCCAAACTGCTCTTCCCCTGCATCCCATAATGTGTCCCACCSCCCTAGGCAGCAACCCCCCTCTCAGTCGGGAAGGTGCTTGGGGTTTGACTTGTCTTCATGGGTTTCACACCTGGGCAAGGGCTCTCCAGGGACAGCCCAGGCAGCGGCACCCRGASGGYGTCCCTTCCTCCAAGCYCCCAGTTTGGTTTCCTGGTCTGAYGCCGTGSCCCTGTGCTCCCTCAGGCTTGGGGACATGGGCCTCTGATGGGCTGAGGGCAGTAGCCAGGACAGGGCATTATTTGGGCTCTTCTGCCTGCTACTGTGTCTCTGTTCTCCTTCGTGGGTGTGCAGATGAGCTTCCATCACATAACCTAAAGTTTGTCACAGAAGCCACAAAGGAACTGAGGTACTTGGGTAGTTAACAACCATCATTAACTCAAATTTTATTCACAGATACTTAATTTTTGCTATCCGACATTGTCCTCTATTTTTAATAGCTCTTTTCAGTTTGACCATTGAAATGGCTATAACAACAATCATGGCATCTCACATGTTTTGTTTTGCCAGCTAAACGAACTGAGCTCATCTGTTGTCAGATTTTCYATTTCCTTACTAGAACTTCTGTCTACCTACCATAGTTTCAATTAAATCTATTCCATTCCCCCAAACTATMATCACTCCACCTGTGTCTGCAGTTATTGCACCATTTGTTTCACTGGTTTTCAATGCATGCATTTTTTGCTATTGTTACCCGGGGTTCTTTTTCTGCTCCAGCTTCTGTCATTGCTCTCACCGAAGTCTCTTCTTAGCTAAAGCTCAGAGCACTGCTTCATCTTTATCCTTCTTACACAGACTGGACACATTTCATTGTCTTCTTCTTGACATATTATCTGACCTTGCATTTCCTAGCTGAATCATCAATTCCTGTGTAATTTCTCCTTTTTTGTTTGCCTTTCTGGGGATCTCTTTGCAGAAATGATCTTCTTCCTTCATGTGATGGATCTCCATGGGTCTCTGGCCTCAATTCTCTTTTTGATTTTTCCATGATCTCTGTATGATCTCACCTGCAAACAGATTCAGTGGACTAAAGTAAATCAATGCTGACGACTCAGAGATGAACCAAACCACTTCAGTTTTGCTGAAACCAAACTCTCAGCCCCTAACATTTCCTCTTTGATGCTGACTTGACTGCCTTACAGCTAAAACCAAACTTTCTATTTCCTCACTCCCAACTTCTCCAACTAATTCCTTTCTTATTCATCATAGATATCACCACCACTTCTGTGACCTCCAGTGAGAGAGATGCCATAGTCTCTCCAGGTAATATATTCCCAGTGCTTCATTATTACAAACCTTTTATCCAAACACCATTGTGAGTTGCCCTGTTCACTGGGAAAAATGGGATTTATTCTCCTCCTCTTTGCATCATCTTCTTATATGCTTGAAGACCAAAGGGGGCGTATCCCCATCCTTCTACTAGGCTTAGCTTGTATAGTACACATGGAGACCTGGTACATCCTCCACCTATTGCCCTTTTCTCATTCAGTGTCATACATTCAGCTTCTAATTCTAATAAGCCTTAAAATATAATCTCTATGGACAGTCTTTGGGTTTGGCTTTTTGATGCCTTTTTTTTCCTCATGCTGTGCTTTTACTCTCACAATCCACAAAACAAAAACACTAGCCTCCTGAAAGCAGTTGTATTTTCTTTGTAACTTCTTGGATGCAATAAATTATATTAATCCTGTGTCTTAAGAATCTTGATAACAGCTGGCAAATACTACTCTGAGCTCATTGCTTATCATCATAAATTAGCTTAGGGGAGCTGGGTCAGATTAAGGCCCTGTCTGCCCAGTATGGGCTTCTGGCAATAGTCAGGAGGAGATGCTGACAGCAGGAATTAAGAACTGAGCACATACAGGTGATGATTCCACTGAAACATCTCCAGATTAGGAACTTTTTCTAGGACGAAGGTTTTATCTGCATCTTTCAGTTTAACAGCCACTGATGGAGTCTCATTTCATGAAGTAATTCCAAAACCATTTGGAACTCATTCATGTTTTTGGCCTCTACACCATCCTCTGCCTATGAACTCTAACTATGCCCTGTATGAGAAAATGCTTTTTTTTGTTGTTTTAAACTTCTGCCAGATAATTTTATTCAATGTCTCCTACCTCTTTTGTTAAGAGAAATATAAATAAGCATTTATGTTTGCTTTCTCAACACCATTCACAACTTTAAATGGTTCCGTCACGTATCCCGATTTCTTTTAGAAGACATTTCTTTTAGAAGCTAAGGAATCAGAATCTATTTAATCTCTTCTTACTCAAGAACTCCGACATGTATTTCATAACCATTGTTTTTCCCTGACTTTTTCTAATAGTACTTTATCCCTTTCAAGATGGCAGGATCAGAAGGGCATGAATTCTCTAAAAATGGCTTCACAGTGGACTGCTACAATGCAAAACAATGTTTTCTGCAATGTTGATCATTTGTATATTCCTGGCTTTCTGTAGTCTCTCAGTTTTTTGTTCCACGTTTGAACAGTGTTCAGTGCCATTAAGTCCTGCTAGATGACTGTATAATATATATATAAACACATTATTTATATAAACACATTATGACTGCTACTAATAATAAAGATTCAGAGACTCCAGCCATGCTTCCCCTGAGAAAACATTCTAAAAGTTAAATAATTTTCTAGCTTCAGCTTCCRGTCATTGGATTTGCTCTTCTTCAGTCTGATAAAGAATCCTCTGCACTAGGATACAGAGACAATGCACTTCTGTACTTCTAATCTGAAATGTCCTTAACATATAAGAGGATAGCCCTGCCTCTCTTAACAATTATGTCCCTCTAAGATGTTCTGTATTTTCACCATGATCCAAATTCTCTTCTTGTTTCCCACAAATATGCTGCAACCTGCAAATAAGACCTACGCATTTCTGTTCCAGCTGATCTGTATTTATTATTATTTACTGCTCTGGTTATTGTGTTATCTATAATCTTCATCCACAATGACTAGAAACACTTGTTCAAATGAATGATAAGGGCATGGGAGATAGCAGATTGTTGTAGCATCTGGTCAGAAACGCGTCTGATGAGGTATCAGAATGTAATAGAGATTCAATGCATATTTATTTTAGTTTAGTTTATAGTATTATTGTTTATTATTTAACTAGCATATGTAATTTATAAAGTAGTATATAATGTTCTGAAATGGCAAGGATCTTTACTGATTTTAGCCTGAGATCTCCAGCGTGTATTCTTAGACTAAAATCGCTTCTGAAAAACGCAGGTTTTCCTTTAAACATCCATTTCCTAACAGATGAGGGGGCGCGGACAAAAGACACGGCTACTTTGATGCAGAAGCGACGGCCAGTCCTTCCTTCGGCCTCTTCAGCCTCWCGGGTCCCCGCTGTCCACCTGCGTGTGCCCACGCGCGCGTGTGCCTGCCTATACGTGCCTACGCACGCCCGTGGCCGCGTGGGCGCACCCAGGTGTGCCCGCGAGCACGCGTGCCCGTGCCCACCTCGCGCACGTCTGTGCGCGCGGGCGAGGGTGAGCGACGGGGCCCCGGCGGGCGGGAGGAGGGGACGGGCCCGCGCTGCTGCCCGGGCTGGTGCCAGGGGCGGCCCCGAGCAGCCGCAGCCAGAGCCCTCTGCCCGCCGGGATTGCYGCGCTGCTCCCGGGCGCTGCCGCACTGCCGTGCAGGTAACCCAGCGCCGGCCGCCAGCTGCCCCGCAGGGCTGCCCTGGCAGCACAGGCCCAGCGTGGCTGACCAGGGAGGCCCCTCACAGGCCCGGACTGGGTGCTGCCGGCCGGCAGTCGGCCCGAGCCCGGCGTGGCTGCCGCAGGCACGTCCCCTGCAGCAGGGCCCTGCCCAGCCCTGCGTGGCTGCCACGGGCACGTCCCCTGTGGGCAGGGTCCCCGCGGATGGGCAGAAGCGTGCTTCTGACCCTCCTCCGAGTGTGGGTAGACGTGGCGCTTAGGGACATGGTTTAGCGGTGGACTTGGTAGCGTTAGGTTAATGGTTGGACTCGATGATCTTTTCCAACCTAAATGATTCTATGATTCTGTTTCTGGAGGAGGAGTGGCACAGGCAGTGTTTCACCCAYTTCATCCAGCCTGCCCATTTGTTGTGAAACCTGCCATGTTTTAACCGCACGCCCTTTCCAGTGGGCACCCACCGTGGGCAGAGCAGAGAGGACCTGCCATTACCACAGCATTGCAGCAGAACAGACCCGGCTTGCAGCGGGGGAGGTTGCCTCATTTAGAGACCGCAACAGCCACAGCCACCTTGGCACTTCCTCRTATTCCAGGTGGGACATGCAGTTGAAGTGTGCAGGTTTTACTGTGTCAGTTTTGTGGGCCAGAGGACAAGTGCAGCAGGCTGCTGTGTGCTGTATTCCCTTATTCTGAGTATCTAGTCACAGGGCTTGTGAGTGAGGTAGTATTGCTTTCTAAAGCTTTAAAAAAAAATAGTACAGGAAATAGGAATCTGTGATAATGTTACAATGAGGCTGAAAATTTAGAGACTCRGAGGTCACATCCAGGATACAAGGGGTTTGCGTTGTAGCAGGCGATCTAAACACACAGAACTGTGTTTGTAAGCAGTGGGCATACATTAGTATTCTAGGGATTTTATTCTTGATTAACAAGAATTGTTATTAACATGTCATTAACACATAAATTGTACTTYCTGCCACTTGTGTCCAGTAAAATTTGTTTATTCTTTTATAAAACCTCTCAAGGACAACTTCCAGACTTGAAAAATCCTAAGCTACGCCTTTGGAAAATTGAAAGCCATTGGAAAAATACATATGCTAAATTTTGCACTTGGTTTATCATCTGAGTTTAAAGTATTCCATATTCCCAATTGTCATATATGACAAATGCCATTCAGTAGTAATGGGGAAGTATCAGTTCCATTATAAATTTGTGAGATGCCATCTGAAATGTTTTGTGTAATTTGAATAAAATATGAACGGAAGTGAAATATATACAGAAATGTTCAAATTGGAGCAGCTGCAGAAAGGAGTTACTAGGATAATCAGGGAAACACAGAGCCTGTTTTATGAGCTGCAACTAGAAGAGCCTTGCCTCTTGAAAGGCATGGCAAAGCTGAGCAGGGATATGATTTTTTTTGTCTACAAATATGTAAAAGGTGCAAATAATGAGGCAGGAGAAAAGTTATGGAAGGAACGGATAATGCTAGCCCAAGAACAATGGTGTAAAATGGCCAGACACCACATGTTTAGGATGGAAATTACTGGAAGGTTTCTCATCACTAGAGCACTGAGGTTTAGGAGCAGTCTGTCAATAGAAACAGTGGGACAGGAAGCCCTAACTACCTTAAAAGTGAGTCTTGACCAGTTAACAAGGAAACTGCATGACATGCTAAGTGTGATATTATGGAAAGTTTTACTGACCAATCCCGTATTCCTCATACAGCATGGCATTAGTGTCTTACACATCCTATCATGAGACTGCTTCTAGCATAACCTGAAATCATACTTGAGATAAATTGCAACTGGCTATCAGTGTAATGTGCAACCTTCAAAATAGTGTCACGTGCTTTGGAGGTAGGAAAGAGGAAGAGTAAGATGATGCAGCCCCCTGCTACATTATTCTGCCCAGGAGCTGACAGAAGCCCCTTTGTTTTTCCTTTGTTTCTTGCACTAATTTTTATTTGCTAGAGGAAAGTGGTTTGAAGATGGAGAGATTGGAGCAGGGGACTGGCTGCTCTCCACAGCGTTGTTCCCTGCCAAACTGCGGATTCCCTTTGTAAATCTAGTCATGAGTTTTGCTGTGAAGCAACATTAACTCCTACTAGGTGGGGGAGCTGCATAGGAAGGGAGGCCGTAGCGTCTGGGGAATCAATCTGCACCGCAGGCTGGTGTGTACTTCTGAGGATTCAGGCCTCAGGATCTGTGAAGATGTCTTCCTGCTCTCCTGTACCAGGTTCTGCCTCCTCACAGAGCAGATTTGAGAGGAGCAGCTATTCCAAACCTCTTTCCCAAAACCCTCCCCACAGCAGTTCTGTCTGATTCAGCCTCTTGCTGTCCACAGTCCAGCAGAATTTGGTGTTGATGGAGAAAGAGAAGACTGGCTTCCTCGGTCTGACGTTTGTGATTTCAGCATTGCTTTTGATAGTTCAGGTGCAAGCCCTATTCAGTCACAGCTGGGAAGATCCTGCGCAGAACCAAAGCAGAACCCAGACCACAGCGTTAGATTTCTGGGTCTAACCCTGAGCAAGGAATTACCTCAGCTGGTCAGGTGGAAGTAGAGAAAGGAAGGCAGTATCTTAAACCCTACCCTCTTTGGCATGTAAGTGCTCAGGTCTGGGTTATGGTGAGGCAGCTGCTTCCACTGAGGATGCACATACCAGAGTTCTCTCCTGCTGCCATTAACTAAGTTGCGGCATTCAAAAAATAAGAAGAGATCACTCCTCTGCTGAAGCTAATGTGGTTATTGCCACTAATCGTTTCGTACACTGGATTAATGGCTAGAAAAGACATCCAGAACATGTGAGGTATGGATTCAATGCTGTTCTCAGGGTGAAGAGTTCACATAAGATACTATCTCTCAGAAAAGTGCCCTGACCATCAGGTTAAAGGATATTTCAAGGTGTGATGGAAGGGAAATAGCAGTCCCCTCTTGCTCCATCCTGTTTCATTGCATTGAAAAGGATTCAAGATGCCTTGTGTCAGGGAGTAGGAGGGAGAAAGAAATAAAAGTGAGCCTGTCTGTAAGGCATTACTGTGGAGGACAATTCTAGTCTGCTCTGATACGTACACGTATCTCGCGATTTCATGTGCACTTACTAAAGCATCCTCAGTGATGATTGCCTGTCTACAGTTATGTTTTGAGGCTTATGAATTATGCAGGTTTTTATCCGTTTAATGTGTATATTGACTTCATATCACTCTGGTTTCTTAATCAAGATGCCAGGCAAGATAGACTGTACGCCCTATGAGGCTTCATTAATCATACATATAATCTCATCAAAAAGATATTACAGTACTTAAAAAGTTTTAATTCTGAGAGTTCCAGCACATCACTCAAACAGAAGTCCCTCATGATAACATGGCTTTCCTCAGAGCATTCTTGATGGGTTTTATGAGTTGGCTGGTTGTTCTGTAGGGGCACTTCGGCATATGCATTATGCATCAGTTTGTCCTTGTTTTGCTTTATCTGTTAACACATTGGTTGATAAGCATTCACAATCATTTTCTGCATCATTTTTAGTGATTCAGAATTAGAAAATGCTTTTTTCTGAACTCCTATAATGTTGTAATCCCTCTTCTTTTAAGAAAAAAACTGTAAAGGTTATAATGAGCGATTTTCACACTAAGATAAAGTGACTATTCTTACTAAGATTTGGTGATAATTTGGTAATTTTATGTCAATAAAAGCACAAGCCTAAAGCCACTTATTTATTATTGGTTATAGCACTGGTGTTTAGAAAAACATGTAGTATCTTCTGTTACATAGGATCTTGAATAATTTTCTTTTCAGTAGCTTGATTTTATGCTAACTTTTTTTGTTTGCTTGTTTTTATTCTTCTATTCATCCTGACCTTTTTAAATAAGTGTCTTCCTTTATAGGCTAGCTAGACAAAAAGATAAACACCAGAGGCCATACACACTGCATAGCCACTTCACGGCTCAGGCTTCTCCATGACTTGCTGTTTTTTTTTCTCTAGTAAACCCACTTATTTATGCAGCTTGATCTGTTTTCCACATGCGAATATTCATGTTTCCCAGGGTCTTGAAGCTTAATCAGAAAATGGCACGTTTTTAAAACAGCTAGTTTGAAACTCCAAATGGTAAAGATATGAAAATAGTGACAAAGGGTAAGACCCCAGATCCATCTCCTCCATGAACCTGTGGCAGCAAATGCTTTGGGAAGAGTGTAGGAAGAGGGTGAGTCTACAGTGGTGCTGCTGCAGACTGCTCTCCCTACCTCCAGCTATTTGCAGCTCGGGGACTTCCCGAGTTGAAGGTGACATAAGCTCTTATCTTCCGCTACCTCTGCTGCTCTTTTGGTTAATTGCATTTGGCTATATTAAAATGCATAGTATGCAAATGAGCCCAATTTGATAAGCAGCTGTGTTAAGCCCTTATAAGTGATTCATCTTTGCGATGTCAGTGTTTGTGTCTTCTATAAATTTTATGAAGTAAATTTTTGTGTATCATCTGCTTTCTACCTAATTAAGTAAAAAATAGCTTTCTGCGTAACTGCAGTGGAAACATTTTACTGAATAATCCTCATTTACAGATATCTGCAATTCCTGCATTAACGAGCTCTTAATCTATTCATTGAGGGGATTAATTGCTTTTTATAGTGATACGGTGACTAAAAGCAAGTGTGTTTAAATTGAATGCTTCACAGAGGCAAATTATACTCTGCTGACACTCGTCTTGACCACCTAGGCCTATATGTAATCCTACTAAAATCTATTGATTAATGATATTTATTTTGCATGATTACACAGCTATTTTTTAATTTGTTATTGACAGCATTATATCACTGTTTCTATGAATTTGCCTGGTATGTACATTATGACAAATAGGCTATTGCTATCTGAATCATTTTGCGTGCTCCTTGTTTAAACAAGAACATTATGGTCACTCTGGAACTTGCACATCTCTGAGATGAGTTAAAGGTTCACAGGAATGGTTCGAAGAGCTCCTGGGCACAAAGATCCCCTTTCTGAAATGTAAAACTCACAGTCCTAGCAGCTGCAGGTTAATATCCTCTCTGAACACTAATGGAAAAGAGAATAACTAGTTATCAGTGCTTTTTTCTAAATGCAGATCAAAATATTTATTGAACACTTTTTCTGCATCATTAAAGAAAATCATATCCTTATAAGCTAATAGCAGATTTATACTATTTCGAGACTATATTTGTTCTTGATGTGTTTAAGGAGTAGCTTTTATTCTTTAATAATTTACAGAATAAGCTTTTATTGTCCTTAAACCTGTTGACTGTTACTGTTTGTTGGTGCCTTTTGTTCACCACTTTGTGTGCATTGCCTCGCCAATAGCTTGTATTCATTATTATCGCATCTCAAAGTTTTCTTGGTTCTACTCCCTACTTCTCTGTAAACAGACCACTGTCAAAGTAGTCTTCATAGCTGTAGGACTGTATGGCTTAGCTACCCAGTAAGGCATTCTTAACTTAAACTCATTATTCACATTTTTGTGGGTTTTTTTCTTCCTACTTAGAGTGAGGTTGGATCCAAGTTTTGCTGGTTCTTATATTAGAAAGAAGATGGAGACTACCCTTAGTGCTCTTCAACCAGTGGCTTTGGTGTTGCCTCTCATTTACACTTTTTTAGACTTGGATATTATTTAATGGTTTTGTATAACTGGAACAAATTAAGCAGATAGGATAATATGCAACTGCACAATGTCATCAGCACTCACAAGTCACTCAATATGTCAAAGTTTTCTTTCTGTCCCTGTCTTTCTAATTCTGAAAAATATATGTCTTCTTGCATTGAGCAAAATGTACATCACCTTTAGCAACTAGCTCTGACAGTTGGTAAGTTCAATTTTATTGAGCAATAAGTTAATGTCATATCAGCTGCTATAACTAACAGTTTTCATTCATGCACACTGAATTATGGTGTAATCCCGTAAGCTAGGTTCTGTCAGTTCATTTGCTGCTTAAATGAAGATGTAATTTTACCATAGCAACCAGTTAGACTATTACACAGAATTCTTCAGTTATCCAACCTCATCACAGCTAAGTGTAACTGGTGTAGGCTGTTAAGAGAGGTGGGCAGTTTACACTGTATGTCAAATATTGTACAGAGAATGGCATATCAATCATATGAATATTGCTAAGCAGAGATTAATTAAGACACCACAATTATTAAGAAATGAAATTCATTGAGTTGATAAAGAGCATAGCTGATGAGGGATCCATTTTACTAAAGCAGTTTAAAATAAGCATAGTCCTGTACAGTGTCTAGAATGAGAGAATTCATTCAGATTTAGGAAAACTGTGTCTTTTTCAGAATCAAGGCTCATTTTTCTCTCTGAAACCAATGCAAATCAAAGACCCACCTCTTTTAGATTTCTGGCTGCCGGATGGGTTTTGTTTCCTTGTTTGAGAAAGCACTGGGGGCTTGCAGAGTTCAATAGTATGAAGCCTCATCACAAAAAATACAGACAGACAAATATTTTCCCAGAGTCAATGAAGTAATTTAGTAAACTCTCCTGCAAATTGTAAAGCTCCAGAAGATACACTGATTAAAGTGGTATGTGGCAGTTTTTCATTTTCCAATGAAATTATATCAGGTTACTAGTCAAAGCAAGATACCTACACATATGTACATGATCTATATATATATATATAACACTTTCACCAGTTCTGAAATGTTAGCCTCAGTTTTGAAATTCAATCTGTGATCACTCTGTTTAGCCTTCACTGACAAACATCTTAGAAATACAGAGGTTTTTTTCTGATGATACTTCAATCAAATTGAATTTTCTTGCTCTTTTCAACACTTACAGAAATTCTTACTCCAAAATGCTGGAGGCTGTAGGAAATATAGTAGCCTGTCTCCTTGGTGAACATAGAAGAGTTATTTATCTCAGCTGAACATACCACACAAATTACAGGAATGCATAGTGGCCTGGGTTCTGAGCAGAGCCCAACTGTGTAAATCCAGGGTCGCTTCAAACTTTTACTAAACCTGCTGGGGATTTACACAGTTGTAGGAAGAAAGAATTTACTCTAGTTCATATTGAGAAGGTACGTACAATTATACAAACACTTTTCTGCGCACAAGTAGACCAAAACACATTGTACAATTATACAAACACTTTTCTGGGCACAAGTAGACCAAAACACATTTTTAAAGCATTTTCTATATCCTTAGAAACAGCACTGAGTGCTTTGTGCAGATACGTTTAGATTTAGTGAAGAGGAGATTTTAGGCAGGATCTTAGTCCATGATGAATGAAGAAAAAGAATTTTTTAACAGGAAAATGCTGGCTCTTGTGCTTAAGATGTATGCATTGAAGGGAAATGGAGAGCGGGGCCAAACGTCATAGTCAAGGTCTGAGGATGAGTGCATGTGAATACTTTGCCTCTAAACCTTTGAGCCAAACTACGAGGTCTTCACTCTGGCCTCAGGGCTGAGCGGTTTCCTCTGTTTCGTACACGAGGCACAGGAAAGCCACAAGACCTGACAGCACTCTTCTCCTGTTTGCTTCTCACTTCTTCTCTGYTTACTATTTCACAGAAATGGTCAAATTTTCTTAAAGAAAGATTGTGGGGAAGTCTCTCAAAACAGCACCAGCTGAGCCTTATGCATGCAGAGATATGTAGTGATACTGCTGGATGAAAGGGCGGATATTTGRAAGGAAACGTACAAAAAGAAGTGGGGCAGAAACGTGGCCTGACTACACACTCTGTTTGTGTGCCTAAGGGATCTGTGGTCTCCCAGGACACTGCAACAAGAACCACCTCTCTTCCCACACACCCAGGACCTGGGAACTGAGGAGTATGGACAATGATTGCTTCGGAGAAAGCTGTAGGAGTCTAATTCATCACTGTCTGCTATGTCTCAGGTTGCTTTCAAGTGAATGGGAAAGGGAGAGTCTCACTCATTGCTATTATTTGTTAATTTTTCCTGTTCAGATGCAGATGGATAACTAGACATCGAATACCCATCTTCAGAAGCCATGAATTCCAGAAAATTACTCTCAGAAGCACGGAGAACATTTCCTGCTACTAAAGTACCTTGCCAGCAGCCATCGCGGATTCTCATTGTGGATGTCACATCACCTTCCTGGACCAACACTTGTTCTGTCCTCTCTGAAGCTCTGGAAAACACACTCTGTTTGGCATGCAGTTTGACAGGCCCCTGCCGTGTTCCCCTGCTGAGCCTCTATGTGGTGCAGAACCAGCAGGAGTGTCTGCTTCCCTTTACGGTATGTGTGAAATTATGTCTCTTGGGATCTAACAAACATGAATGCAATACATTGTTGCAATTCAGTAAAGAAARTTATGATTTACTACAAATGTATATCTAGAAATTAATCATTCTCAAAGAGCATAGTTTCATAGACTTCATGGAAGAGGTGAATTTTATGAGAGAATCATGTTTAAAAGGAGGAGTGTCATACTTTTGATCTGTGAAGTTGCTCATGTGCATGAATTAGGTTTTGTGTTGTTCCCTTCTAAAACACCTGTTGTACCTCTCCCGTTCATATGCTACTTTCTGCACTATCTGTACTGCTTCTCTATCAAACACCACTCTACAGCTGTAATAATTTGGATGGTGAGATGGTCTGTGTACCTGTTGATTACACAAATACTACCACTTTGGGAGAGGTTCCAGACATTTAAGGGGAAAGGATCAGAATTCAAAATATTTTTGCCAAATCTGAGAAATATCCTGAAATCATAGAATCATAGAATCATTTAGGTTGGAAAAGACCCTTAAGATTATTGAGTCCAACTGTAAACCTAGCACTGCCATGTCCACCACTAAACCATGTCCCTAAGCACTACATCTACACGTCTTTTAAATATATAGATCGAAGTCAGTAAGAACAAGTATTTCACTCATCCAGGGATATGCAGCAGAATAAATATAGATGGAGAATGACTAGCAGCTCTACAATAAAAAATTGGGATTACAAAGCATCATAAAGTTCAAAAGAATCTATGAAGTCATACTGTTATAGTCATACTGAGCACTCTCATTTACACTACATTAGTGTAAACACACAGTATTAACCCTTCCACTTTATTCAGCAATGGTGAAAACATTCTGAAATATTTTGTCAAGTTTTCACATCTCAGGAAAGGTAGAGGCCAACTGGGAAAAAAAAATCAAGAGGTCAACAGTAATTTAGCAAATGTGATCTGCAAGACGACTGTGGCTACTGGTGGTGTTTATTTTGTATAACAGGTTATAGATAATGTGACAAGGATAACTAGGGGGATACTGAAGAAACATTTTCTGGAGGTATTATGAAATCAATCTGATTAGGGTCTTTAAGAACAGACACTTTTCTTGCTTCCTAGGATGAATTTGCATGTAATTCATCCTGGCATGTCACTGTAGGATAGACTAGGCAATCTGTTTCACAACTGTTTCCAGGCCTGTTTTCTGTGATTTGCATTATGTCTAAGTTAATTTGTAAGTGTTTGGGGCCAAATACCTAGCAAATACAAAAGCAGGTATGTCCTGACACTGATCCAACATGTACTGGCTGAGAGCAACCTCAGATCTCATTTGGTAATCATGGGTCACCAAAGCACAACTGCACTTTGACACAATCCCTCTACTTGTCCCATCAAATGAATCTTCTGCTCATGACAGGCTGTCTTTTTTATTTAAACAATTCCTTATTTTGATAATTACAGTTTTTAAAGACAGAGGAACCCGTAGATCATTGTTTGGCTTCCTTCATCTTACAGGCTATTATATTTCACTAAAGTACCCATATATCATTAAAGCACTTCCCCCAGAAAGACATCTAGTTTTGATCTGAAGATATTACAAGATGGAGAATCAAGTACTTCTGTTGATAATTTGTTCCAGTGGTTAATCATTGTCATTGTGAAAATTGCACCTGGTTTCTAATTTGCATTTATTGGCTTTAGCTTCTAGGGATTTTCTCTCTTGGCTAGATTGAAGAACCTGCTTGTATTTTATACTTTCTTCCTCTAAATATAAGCAGGTCCCTTCTCAATCTTCTAGCTGGTAAATTAAAGAGGACAAAGTGTAAGTCTAACTGCAAGGCATTTTTTACAGGCCCTTAATAACTTCCAAGCCCTTCTATGTATTCACTCTTCTGGCTTTTTGGATGCTACATTCCACTACTGGACTCAGCAATGCTGTACAGTGAGCTAAAAAATACCCCCTCATCCTGTTTGCATGACTGGTAATCACATCAACTCCTTTGCCGTAATTTTGTGTTTCTCTGGGACTTGTCCAAGACAGCAAAGTTCACACTCAAAGACTTGAGCCAGTAGTGCATACCTGGTTGATAGGCACAACTCTAATGTGAGCCCCCACTCCCCTTCTCCCAGCTTTGCTTGGATGTTCTGCCTAGCGAGCCATCTCTCTATTGTAGACATCTGCTGTTGTACTGAAGGCTGTTTTTCAGAACTGTTCTTTCTCTATTAGGAACAGTAAAGTATAGCAAGATGACTATCTTCTTCAATGGACCTAACTTCACTAATAATGATATGTGGTCCTCTGCAGCTTCTGGAATCAGGAGCAGTTTTACATCTCTATCTGATAAACATCTGTTCCGTTTCAGCCTTCTTCAGAAATACCGGGGCTCCACTGCTTTTTCTGTTCTCCTGAATTTGCCCCTTTGTCTCAACAGGGTATGCTGTTTATCACATTGACTTTCTGATCCAGCTAGAGAAAAACTTGATACTTCTCAGTGAGGAACCAAGACAGAGCTATATTAAAGACTACTTATTAGACAAATCAGATGAACTCAGGAAAGCCCCAGAGCTGAAAATAGAGATTGGGAGAGTACATGGGGAAGTGTCATATACGGCTACCCTTTTCTTAGTCTTTCCTGGGCGCTTGTTTATGGTCTCTGTTCCTACTGGTCTCCCCTATTGGCCTAACTCTAACAAAGTCCAAAGAGCTTGCCTGGAAAGGGCAGGGGGATGCCAAAGAAAAGGAGACCAGGAAGAAAGTAAATAACCATGGAGGACAACAGATAGTGACAAGAGGGGAAGTGAGCATTAAAGCGTCAAAAAATTTTAATGTGGGGCTGAGTAAGGACTCTGAGCAGAGCACCTCCAGCTGATGGGTCCTGTTCCTACTGGTTTTCCCTTGGGATGGGCAGCCATCCCCCACAACTCCCAGACCCTCCCTGACGAAAAAGGCTGAAAAAGAAACAAGGGAGAAAGACGTTAAGTACAGGGAGCAGCAAATTAAGAAAGTGAAGTGGGTGAGAGTGCAACATGTGGAAGGAGCCAAACGGGGCAGTGAGCACAGTGCCCACACCGGCTCGTGGTCAGCTTTGATCTCCCATTTTGGTAGCTTTTCTCTGGAAGTAGTGTAGTGTTGCAGATTAAAATGTTTTGCTGGATGCACAGTGTGGAGTTATGAATTCTTGGAGTTGTGTAATGAAGGGGCAGGGTCACATGTGAAGAGAAATGTCAAGGCCTATGGCACTGGGCTGGGTGTCAGCACCCAGAAGAGGGGTGCAGTCAGAAATAGTTAAACAACCCAATTTGTGCTTAGAAATTTAATGTGTGTCCCAAGCACATTCCAGAGTTGAAACTGCAGCTTGCATAGACTCACCTAAGTTAGCATTTAAAGTAGCTGTTCATATACAAGAGAAAATGTAACTCTGCTGGTGCCAGTTCCAAAAGACAGGTACTTCACTGGACTTCAGGCTGCCCTGCAGCCTGTGCTGAGCCCTGTTCTGCCACAGTTAGGAGCAGTACTTGACCTGAGACAGCTGGTTTACGTCTGTGTGAGCTGCAGCTGCCTTGTGGGATTGCAGGGCCGGCATCTGAACTGCAGGGAATTTTGCTGTAGCACTTTGAAGAGGCTCCTGGCTGCATCTACTTGGTGTGTTTATYGAAGATTGCTAACCTCACAGCAGAACTGACATAATGGGCCAGACACTTCTTGCACTGTAGAATACAAAGTGTGATATCTTCCCTTAAGACTGCTCTCTTCACCATTCTGAGGCGAGGTTTGAGCCATCCCAGCTTTCTTCTCCACGTTATTAGCAGAACCATCAGAGCTGTTTGTGAATAAATGCCTGAGTCCCCTGGTTCATAACTTAGTCACACTGAAAGACTGTAAGCCATCGTGGCTCAGGAGTGGTTCAGTGAGTCAGAGCTCCAAGCATCTGAAGCAAACGAGACATATGTTCATCTGTTGCCTCTCCTGTGAGGAAGGTGACCTCTGGCAGCAGTGTCTTATATTGCTTCAAACAGATTTGGTAGAGTTCACTAATAAACTCTCCTGTGGCCAGAATTTGCCAGTTTACCTGCTGCATATGTCTCAACTCCTTTGAGTTCTTGTTGAAGCTCAGGTGAGCTGACATCTGTGTGAACGCTAGCTGAGATGCTCCACACACCTTTGGATCCTGGGTGCTCCCAGGCATTGTCATGTCTATGCTAAGGAAAGGTCATGGCTTGGTAATAGATACCAGGTAGCCTCAACTAATATTGCATGGAGAAAGAGTATGAGAGGGGTCTACCATGATCCTGGCCAGCCTGGTTCATATTCAGACTGCCTTCTGTTGATTTAGGTGACTACTATAAAGTGATACCAAGTTCAAGGAAGTGCTGAGCAACATATGTGATGTAAACGTTCAGCAGCTCTGGACTGCAGGTAATCTAAATCACCATAGCAGGCAGTGAGAATATGGCCCAATATCCTCCAATCCATGAGACTGACACAAAGCATCATAGTGGAGTGCAACGGGTTAATAATCTGTGCATTTATAATGTTCATCTTGCCATAATGAGTCAGGCCAGCTATCCTCGGGGCAGCCATTGTCCAGTGGTAGCTGTTGCCTGAAGGAATAAAACATTTTTACAAATGACAGCTATATAGTCATTTTTCCTTTCTAACACCTGCTCTGGTAGCTCATCTTTGAAGCAGGAGGGTCCACAGACCTTCCATCAGCATTTGCTTTTTTGATAATCATTACTGTGGTGAATGTACTAAAAAAGCAGTATAAGAACATAAGAAATGCCCTCGTGAGTCAGACCAACAGTCCATCAGCCCAGTATCAAAAGGAAGGGCTGTTATGGGGGCGTGCCCCAGTCCAATCACTTTCTGCAGTTCATTCTCCTCGCACTCCCTTAGTTCCACAGCTGTTATATTAAGAATGATAGAGGATACATTTGAGGCTATTCCTCTTGGTATCTGCTTCTGGACCTGTTACCCATGAGTTTGTGGAAGCCCTTTTTGAACCTGTTGCCACAGTCTGACTCCAAACCCTCCTGAACGCAGGTTCCAGAGGTGCACAGCTTGATGAGTAAAGGAGTACAGATATGGCCTGGGGATATCACACCGTCTCAGTGCTCCTATTTCTGTCCCAAGTTCTGCCTTGTGTTATGCAGGGCCAGAGGAGAGGGGCATGCCGAACTACTACATTTTGGCTAGCAGCAGACAACATGTAGACAGCTGAAAACTTGAGGAGTGATCGTGTGTGTTGTTAGTAGCATAACAATCAGCTGGGTTTGATTCATATCACTGTTCACTGCTTTATGACTTGGCTCCTGCCTCCAGTCTTATCTCAGTGCTGTGAATTCAAAAGCCTCCTCCCACATTACGGAAAAAAATTTTCATATTATCAGCTTGACATTTCCAGTCTTTAAGTGTCATTGAATACTGTTTTGCAGCAAGTGAAAGAAAACTTCGCACGAATTCAAGCCTGCATTTCRGAGCTCCGTTTGCTACCAAGAGAAGGCTGTTTTCCACAGGGGGGAAATGGAGTGGTACAAACTGTGCAGGATGGATTGCAACAGTTCAAACAATACAGCAGACACACAGCAACAGGAGGCTCAACAAGTAGTTCTGTTGAGGTAAGAAAATGTTGGGAAGGTAGTGGGAGCCATCCACCAGACTTGCCACTCGTTAGCACGTTAAGATGATAATCTGTCTAAGATCCATGGGAGAGAGAGAGTAAGAAAATAAGCCCTCCAAAAAAAAACGTGTGGCAATCTCTCAATGCTCATTGAAACTAGACAGCTTAAGGTTTGAGTTGCTTATGGAGACTGACTTACTTTACAGCATGGAAAAATGAATTTAATTTCCAGGTATTTAAGACTGGATGTTTTTTCAGCTTTATTTTGTTTACTTTCACAGAAGAACTCTGTCAAAGGCTGAGACATTCGCAGTACTTATGGACATTATTTTCCTTTCAGCCTACAGTTACATTCTGCGGTTATAGTGTCTGGAACTTGCACTGATACAATAGGATGTTTGTACAAATGTCCTCATTGTGCCTGAAAGCATGTCCACAGTTCATTGAAAGTGAACTCATACAGATGAAAGAAATGCATTTCATCTTGAGAGTAGTTGGTATAGTTGCAAAGGACAGGAAAAGCCTACAGAATGGTCATTGTCTTGGCACAGTGCTTTTCAAATCAGTTTTTAGAGTAAAAAGAAAATATGGTCAGTATTTGGAATAACAAGAGGGTTTGTTTATAATTAGCATTTTTCTTTTCTCAGTGGCAGCTTGGGAGTTCCACAGAGCTCCTACTCTGCAAATTGCGATAGGGGTCCCTTACATTACATCATTGGGAATGGCTGCATGAAATAACTGAAAAGTCTAAAAAGACCATTGTAAACTCTGTACAACAGACAGCCCCTGAAATTCAGGAAGCATCATGTCTGTTCTTGGCATGCATCCCTACATTGGATGAATGGAAAAAGGGTAATCTCTGACACCTTTATGGCAGACACAGAAAGAATGGGGCAGTCCAATTGCTTTGCCCAGGCCCCAGAGAATTACAGGAGAACTGTGCCTGCTGTAATCCTGATGCACTAGTACTTTATCCCCACTCCTTGCACTTTACAAGATCCTGAATAAAGGGCAGCTGCTAATGCATTAAGAGCACTCTCTCTCTCACTTCCCATTTCATGAATCATGCTTTATAAAAGTGTATCTGTTATGTTCCACCTACACTCACATAGTTTAGGAAATTTCATAGAAGACAGCTTAAAAGCAAATTCTACAGCTAAATAAGCATTCCTGCATCATGAAGGGTATTTCTGTTCATCCCAGCTCTACGCTTTGTGTTATGCTGTATCCCATACCACAGCAGTTCCCCAACTTCCTTCTAAGGAGGAAGGCCCTGGGAAGGGGGAGCAAAGTGTTTTGAAACACCACATGCAAATATTTCCTTTCTGCTCAGGTTTTGTGAAGTTTTGGGACTGGCTATTGATGATTTGCCTGGAGAAAGTAGAAAGAACAGGGACTTCACCTAAGTAAGTCTTGTTGGACAGGTTAGTGACGTGAGTTGGTATGGTAGGACAGCCTGATGTTTGTCTGGGATTTCAGTACACATACATACTGCTGTCTTGTTTCCCAGGATTCTCAGTGGGAATGAACATGCACACAGCAGGTGTGTCCAGTGCTTCCTGAGCCAATTGCATAGGTGTGTTGTCACTGTTTAGCTTGACTTGACCCTATGTATAGTGAACATGCCAGAAAATTTTAGGTGTTCAGCAATCTAGCTGTCTCAGAGATCCAATGTCCAGAAAACCTGCATGAATATATCAAGTCCTCAAATCCCTCTGGGCAGATTCCAGTAGAAAAGGGGACATATCTAGGGAAAACTGTATGTACTGCAGCCCTGGAACAGGATCTAGTAGATTTTGGTGCACGCTAGTGGCTGTAGTCTCAGCTGGGTATGTATACTTGCGTAAGTGGGAGGGACGCTGCTAACAACACGTAAGAACATATGTGCAAATGTAGAAAGCAGAGCAAGGTTCACAGGAAGAAGTTTGTTTTTTTTTTTTTTTTTTTTAAAGTAGCATCACGCAATGTGGAAGGACAGGCAGTTATCAAGAGGGGAAGGACTCAGAAGCGGTGTTTTCTTCTGGACATGAGGAAGTATCAGCTCCAAACTATCTTTCGTTTCAGACTTCACAGGCTCCACCTGGTTTTGGAGCTTTGTCAGTCCTAAAAAGGAATCCAGACTCCCATGAGTGAAATTTCCCCAGTCCTTCTGCTTTATTTAGATCCTTAAGCCCTTTCAGAGACATGCTGTGACTAGGCAGACTCTCCCATTAGGCAGACTCTCCCAGCTGTAATTAAGACTCCTAGTGTCTATCCAGGAAGCCTTTCTCCTGATTTACTGCTTCTCTGTGTTTTCTTAGGGCCTTGAGGTATTTTTCCTGACCATTTCAAATGTGATTTGTGCTTTAACTTCAAAGCTGGGAGTTGGAACAAACGGAGTACACTTTTGAGACAAGATCTTTTTTGGCACACAGCAAAATCCAGGACATCTTCTAGTATAGTTGAAGGAATGAGATAGCTACATTCAAAATTAAGTTATTCATGAATATAGGGAGCTTATATTCCACTAAGCAATCCTTGTTCCTCTAGATTATGCAAATATATTATACTTTTCATTGCAAGGGGATGTAAGACACCTGCTGCAGTGATAGGCTGTGGTATTATATACTTATTTGAAAGTGTTGACCACTATTTTTACAATCTACTTTCATTTTCTCATAGGAATAGTGTACATAAATGCAACACTAATTCCTCCTCTTCTGACAATTTATCAACTTGTATTTGCTCTCACATACTTGGACCAGCCTGGAAAATTGGGTGTCCTCCACTCTTCTGGAATTAATCTGGCCACATACCACTTTGTTGATAGTTTTGATAGGTAACCAAATGTTTTTCTTCCTGGTACCAGAAAATAGTGAGTTCACATGGTTTGTTACACTATCCTTGGCCCTGCAAAGGTCCTGGATATGTATACTCAGTCCCATCTAAAGAAGACCCTAGAGGAGAGTTTTTATAAAAATGCTCAGGGCAATCTGAGAATATGTAGAGCTGGCTGTCATGCCTAGCTGGAACAGCAGTCTGACCAACATTTGTATGATTAATTCCAGTATACCCAAACCAGAGAATGATATAGTAGATTCCTGTATTAAAAAAACAAACAGAACAACAGCAAAGCCACAACACTCAAACAACAAGCAAACAAAAACCCACTCTCAGCCATGCATGGATTCCAACTTGAAAGATTTCTTAGGGAGGACAAGAACTCTATAACCCAGGAGATGTGGCCATTCTTCAGAAACTTCATGCAGCAAACTGTACTTAAATTACTGTGTAGAGAACCTCTGCCAGAAAATATCTCATATAGTATTAGAGAACCCTTGCAGAGGGTCAGCTGAACAGGTATGAGGAGCTCCTTTAGAAGCCTCTCACTGACAGCTGAACATAGAATCCCCTTCCCTTCACCACATTCAAAATAACATCCACACTGGAGACTCTGAATTTTCCTGGTTTCCATACAACAGCAAATACCACAGACATCAGTCACATTGCCAGCTCTAGTCTTCCCTCTGAGTTGCTCCATGCTAACTATATTTCATTCCCTGTTTCTGCTGCATTACTTCCCTTTGAGCYGTTTGTGACAGGCATCGAATGTTTCTTACAAGAATGCTTGCCTTATAAAGCAAAGAGAGATAAAAATTAAATTAAGAATAGCTTTTTTTTGTGGCTTCATTAGTGGATACAATTGATAGTGATCCTATTTCATTTGAAAAATATCCAAAATAAAACTAAAGAGATAATGCAAATAACGTAGAGATCTGAAGTATTATAGTACAGTTGATTTTAGCACAAGTACTGGAGAGGGTACTGAGGGCTTCCAAAAGGCAACACATCATACTTGCCTATCTTGATGAAACTTTAGCTCAAAGTTTAGTTCTGTGGAGAATTTCAAGGACAAAGGACTTCTCTCCAAGATAGCAATTCTTCCCGTTCTGCATGCTGCATAAATGTGATCTGTGAATTAAATTCAGTCTTCTGCAAATCCCAGAAGAAGGTGTTTCACAGACCTGAATGGGATCTAAGGGGTGGCCTTGGTCTTTCATGTAAGGGTGAATAAGCACCATCAGATCACTAAGGAGCCAGGAAGTGAGCAGAAGAGCACCTACAATTCTCAGATCTTTGTTGAAAAATAAAAGCCAGGGATCACAGAAAGGCAGAAGGGTATTTCACCCTTACAAAAGGCCATGTTTCAAAAAAAGGCAGCTTTCTGCTTCAGATACTTCGGTGATTGAAATTTTGTTTTCATCACAAGCATTGTTTTTTTTATGCAGAGTAAGTTGGATTTTTATTTCTTTTAACTTTTCACAGAAGGCATTTGAATGTTTTTGCTCAGATACAGTATCTTTTGAAGAAGGAAAAAAAAAGGATACCGTCTTGGAAGTGAAGCCTGGTTAACTAAAGCCAGCTAAAGCAGGCATTTACCCTGCTGAATTCAACTGTATCAGGTAGACCGTGTGTGGTGACCAAGTACTTAACATCTCCCACAAGCATTTTCCACTGTGAAGAGAAATAGCAATTCTGTTTCTGTGATACTTTAAAGCATTAGTGAAACACTGGAACAGGTTGCCCAGGGAGGTGGTAGATGCCCCATCCCTGGAAACATTGAAGGTCAGGTTGGACGGGGCTCTGAGCAACCTGATCTAGTTGAAGATGTCCCTGCTTATTGCAGGGGGTGTTGGACTAGATGGCCTTTAAAGGTCCCTTCCAACCCAWACTGTTCTATGATTAGAAAACATATTAGGAGAAGTATTTCTGCACTGAACTATAAGGCATGGACAAGACAAAATAAGCCCTACTTCTTTATCAAATTTTTGGAACTCTCTAGTTCCATCTGTTTTTCAATGGGATGAATGTCAGGTTCAACCAATACAATTTCCTCCTTCTGTTTCAAGAGCTTCATGCCTTAGTTAAGTGCCCTCATAAATCAGKTGATTCCAGTATTATGCAGTTAAGATTTAACATAAGACTTATCTGGAGTGTTTGTTAGTCATCAAAATTTAACCCTTTGTATGTCATTTTGGTGCATCAATGCCTGATTGCCAAATTGACATCTCGGTGGCACTGTTACTGAGATACAGTAACCAATAGTGCTGGCTGGAACAGCGAATTGCAGGCATATAATTACAGTCAGTAAACAACTGAGGAGTAAATAATTGGCAACAAGTAAGATCACTACCTGTGAAATCCTGCAGCAGAGGGAAGATGCTTAGCAGAGAGAGTGTGCACAGCTGGGCAGGAGGAGAAAAGGCAGCCCATGAGGGGCCAGACCTGTCACTGAGATGCGCTGGCTCGTCTCAGCAGAGAAGGTTACCATTTCTGTTTGTGAAGCCTTCTCTTCTGAAAGAAGTGCTCTTTTCTGCTTTTGCTATTACGCTTCTAAAGCAACACAAGTTAAACCAAAAAGCTTTCCACATGCTTCCATCCATGTGGAATAGACTACCCCGGAGCTGCGCACCAGAACGCATGGCTGCTGTGCTGCCTGCAGCACCATCCCACTGCTGACGCACCGTGGGCAAAGCCTGGAGGGCAGCAGCAGTGAAGCACGCTGCAGCAGGGAGAGGCAGGAAGGACAGGACAGGACTATGAACAGCAGTAGGATGAAGAATCATAGTATGTCGGAAGCTGTTGATGAAGTGTGCTTACACGTGAGCTAGCAGAAACACAAGGAGGCGTTACGGTTATATTAGAAGTACAGTTTCTTTAGCATGAGACCGTGATGGCCGGTATTTGTAGTACAAGAGCACCACTGGCAATTCGCTTGTGCAAATCAGATGTAGTCTTTAGGCAAATGTGCATTTTCCTAACAGTTAAACCGCAAAGAGGCAAGAATATTCCTAGCTGACTAGTAAGCGTAGGAGGCACACTTTGTTACAACCTGCAATCATTTAAAACCTAAATATTTGTTAAAAGTATTGAAAAGCTTACTCTTTTGAGATCCTGACTTCAGAGGGGAAAAACCACCAGCATCAGTGAAGCTAAGCCTCAGCAGCAGCTACAGGGCAGGAAATGTGGCCAATCTGCAATAGGATGAAAAGCATTTTTCAAGTCACCAGTAGCCCATTTTTTGTCAGATTAGGAAATATAATGGCATTAAGGGGTTATATCTGGAAACTGTGGTAATATGAAGGGAAGTCACAGTAGCTACCTCAGGTTTTGTATGTGGTAAAATATTTCTCCTGGTCTCTGACCAGCATGTGCCAGTGTGACTCAAGTTGTGAAAAGGGTAGATTGGAGGTGATAGGCTACAGGTGTAATGCGGCCATGGTTTTGATGAAATAAAGGTGCATCAGTGTAGCAAATGCTCTGTCTATAGCTCTGCAAAAGATAATTATATCTTTTAGACAGTTCAGCTACCCCCAGCTCAAGAACAGCCATTTTCATTAGCTCCTAAAAGGAGCCCATAATAATTTCTGCATTCCTAGTAACTCAGAGGCAAACACTAGTGTTAAGTTCAGTTGGAGAGGTATACATTGTTAGGGAAATTGGGCTTGATCTGACACTGCAAGGCTGCCATAGCTCCATGCCCCCAGGCACAACCAGTTGTGAGGCTAAGCACGTATTCCCAGCAGACAGATGCACACAGAGCACAGGTATATAGCACATACATACGTGCATGGTTGGTCACAGACAGACACTTGGCGCACTCACACGAACACAGGCTGCAGCAATGGCCTCAGCCTGCTCCCCTCTCTAGTTGAGCAGGATGGAGATCCACTAGCAGGAATATATATTTATATGTGTGTATATATATATACACATACACACACACATGCACATATCTCTATCTCCATTCGTACAATGTGGATCCCTCCAGCAGCTGGGCTCAGACACTCAGTCTGCCCAGTAGCTGCTCCTGGATCCCAGTCTCCCCAGTTGCTGGCATCTGGACATACGAGTCCCCAGGGCTGCAGCCCCACTCCAGTCGCCGGCACAGACCATCATGTGCACACACCCACGCACACACAGAACCGGCCAGGGCTCCCCTCATCCCTCTCACAGCCAGCACCTCCCATGGTCTCGCCCCTAGAGACCCTTGCTGCCGGGCCGWTTCACCTACTCACCGGCTGGTCCATCCTGATCTTTGCTACCCATCACATGCTCACCCGCGCTTGCTCCAGCCRCTGCACCACAGACACACGGGCCTCCAGCCCGTGGTGTGGCTCCGGCTGCTGCACCGAGACCCCCACACGTGCACACAGAAGAGAGCCCCCACCCAGACCCGAGCTGGGAAGGAATTTAAGAAGGTGGGACAGACTGTGGTGATGAGGGCAGGGCCTGGCCAGGCAAGCATACTGACCAGCCAACCGTGCACACGGGACCGGCTCTTTTTATCCCCTTACCCCCCATTTTCCCACACATGTTCCTTCCCAAATCACCTAGCTCCATCCCTTTGCCCACTTTTGGTTCCTCCCCTAAACATCCTGTAATAAGCCTTGTGCAATCCCAAACTGCTCTTCCCCTGCATCCCATAATGTGTCCCACCSCCCTAGGCAGCAACCCCCCTCTCAGTCGGGAAGGTGCTTGGGGTTTGACTTGTCTTCATGGGTTTCACACCTGGGCAAGGGCTCTCCAGGGACAGCCCAGGCAGCGGCACCCRGASGGYGTCCCTTCCTCCAAGCYCCCAGTTTGGTTTCCTGGTCTGACGCCGTGGCCCTGTGCTCCCTCAGGCTTGGGGACATGGGCCTCTGATGGGCTGAGGGCAGTAGCCAGGACAGGGCATTATTTGGGCTCTTCTGCCTGC
>JASVER010000256.1:244571-269391 GCA_030449065.1 Oceanodroma leucorhoa | reverse complement strand
GTGCTCATCTCTGCAGGTGATACTGCTTGGCCGGACAAAGGGAGCACCTTCTCCTTCTGACCAGCACCGTTACCACTAACACGGAGAACAGTGAGTCCTAAGGAAGAGGATCAAGGTTCCGTCACTCTGACATGACTTTAGAATTAATTTAATATGCCAAAACCGCGAGTTACAAAATTGTGGAAGGAACTGTYGCCTACAGCTCCATGGCTGAGGTATTCTTTAAAAGCACCGAYCTTGTCCATATGGGAAGAGGGCAGTATTTTGGGTGGCTGCAACTGCTGACTTCTCAAGTGAGGAGGGTTATTGTCAGGACTTTGCATCGAGCTGGTGCTGCACAGAACCCTGCGGGGAAGCCTTGGAAAACTAGACACCACAGAACAGGAGATGCTGTGAGCCTCTTGTTCACAAGACTGCTTTAGAGCAGCATATGTTTTTAAAAGTGAAGCTGTGTAGCCCTTTAACCCAGTAAATGGAATGAAAACATAAATGGGGACACAAAGGCCATTGAAATTTCAGATGATGAAATTCTAATTTTCTGAGTCTTCTACTCAGAGGATGTATTTCTTCTCTAAGAGGAGCACCAGGGAATGGATAGTCCAAATAATTTGAAAAAGGAGCTCAACTGATTCATGAAGAGGATTTTTTACCTGTTGGAGCTCCTTTCCTCTGTTTCTGCAAAAAAAAATCATTGTATTCGAAAAAATACAGTAAAGAACATTGAAGTTGCAAGATCTAGYRWGCAGGAAGTGCAAGGATTAGKGCTGTGTTCAACTGCAGCCCATCCCCCACTACAAAATAAACATTGTGATACAGCACTTAATTATGAGGTTCATCCCAGCRTGGATATTTCTTCCATTAGTTTGTTTAGTGGCTATTTGAACSTACTTACATTTTTAATATGCAGAGCATTGCTGCGACATTGCATCCTGTATTTATATTTGTAGCACATTGAAAAATCATCTCTTTTTAGATCCTCTGCCTGAGAAATTTGTTTTGTGCCCTCTCCATCTCAGCTCATTGGAAGCAAGTGACAGTTTCCAATTTATTTTTTCTGTTATTGTTTCATATATCTCTACCACAGAGCTCAGAGATCTTAAAATGTTGTGAATCTGATTAGCCTGAAAAAATGTAACCGACTTGTAATGGCTTTGGTAAATTGCTCTCAAAATCTCTTCTGACCTGCTCTAGGGCTTTAATGTTAGGTTGCTAGAGCTTGAGCTCTTTTCTTGGTTGGCCCTATCATCCTCTTTTTGAGGTCTTCACAGTTAATGGCCTCCATGTGTACCAATGAGAGTGGAAATATTTTCTGACTGGGTTTCATGAAAAGTCTTTGTACCATTGTAGGCTTCTGTCTCTTTCTGCTGTTCCAGCTGCTGGACCTCATGTCTGCTTTGTAAGGATCAGTTAGCTGTGTCCTGCTAGCCAAACTTCCTCAAGGTTCTTTCATCTCACTGTCCCAAATTTTCAAAAGGGATGGTTTAAATCTGCTCCCCAAATCAGGAAGCTCTCCTATCCAATGCACCTTTTGACCAGACCACACATATTGATTTTTTATCCAACCATTCTGGATATTACTTTCAAAACAGCCTTCCTGTCAGGCAGGAGGGTTGGTAGGAGGCAGCTGCTACTGGCATTTCCCCCCTTTCTCCTGTATGGATGTTTCTTGGGTATGAAGAGGCTGAGTGCCTCCGTATCTGACTTCTGACATTTACTGCAGTAATCCTTACATGTTCTTCCGTAAGCCCAACATTCTGCTTCCCCAGAACCTTCTGTTAAAACATACTTAAAATCAAGGTTTTGTTTCTCTCCTGACTTAATATCCACGACTCCTGATTTCAAGAAGGAGAACAGGAACATGTTGTTTTCCTAGCTTCACCCGTCTTTCATAAATACATCCACCATCTGTCTGTAATGACCGACGTGGACCTTGGTAGAATAGACCAGAATGGTCTGTTTGGTGTTTCACCTTTTTTCCCCAGTTAACTTGGATGCATCGATCTTTTCTTTTTAAGAGACTGCATGTCATATTTCCTCTGGGAGATAACTCTCTTGGCCACTACACAACTGGAGTAAAGGATTTTTTGTTTTGTCTTTTAAATACTGACAGAAGACTTCAAAGAATACGACCTAATTTTGTTCCCTTCATAAGATGAGGGTACAGTTTTATTAGTTTCTGAATCAAGCCCACAATTTCTGGAAAATTAAGAATCTTTAGAAAGACATCTAGTTTTAAGGTAAAGAAATAACATGGAAAAGTCTGTTACAGACCAACAACAGCCACCCATTAGCACGAATGTCAAGTTTGGAAGCAATAGAAAGGTGGACTGGCTCTAACAATGAAGAGCTGTAGCTCTTGATTATTACTAGAATTTTTTTTTTCACCCAAAGACCCAAGTTTTGTTAYTGGCAGACTCCCTGAAAGGAAGTAACAGGTAAGTACTCAGCTGTATTAGTGCAGTCAGGCAGTTCTTTTGCGTGCAACAGTAGTGCTGAGTTTTATTCTCTCCAAACCTCAAAAACAAGCTGATAATTTCTTTCACTATGTGTGGTTACACTATTTAAGGTGACACAAAAGTGAAATTTTAAGCACAGTTTGCAAAAATGTTTACAGTATAAGTTAGGCAGTGATGAACATCATATGTGTATTTAAACCAAACTGTATTAATTTAGTGACTTTCAAAGTGGTGCGGGAAAAAAGGATAAACTACTGGAAATCCCATGCAGGATATGGGATTTCCAAGAATGGCTGATGCTGAAACATGGAGTGATAGAATAGGAAACAAAGCTTTGCCTTTATTACATTTTAATAGCACAGCATACTTCCCTTAAATGACATTTTGAAAAGCATCATAAAAACTTGCTTTTAAAATGGAAGAAGTATCATAACAGCTCACTACATGAACTGAAAACATTTACTAGACAGTCACTGAAGAAACTTGCAACAGCTAATAAAATTGTTTCAGCAAATATAGCAAGAGATGTTATATTGCTTGAGAACTACTATCATGGTGTGATAGGGAAAAACAATCCCATGCTCTCTGATGCTAATAACACAGTTGTTGTTTTAAGACTTTGATAACAAAACTGAGATCATTGGACATATATACCTATATATAAAAGCCATGCCACAGGAAAACAGTTAAGTGAAGAATTAAGGAGCTGGAACTATTTTTATAAATCATGTTTATGTTTAGATCTTTTGTGATCTTCTACATTTAGAAGATCACTGCAATAAATGCAAGTTTGATTATTTTTTTCTTTTTTAGATAAAAGGATGTTTGGAAGCTCTGAAACTTGGTTAACAATTATGGCTTGGTATTCAGGGCATACTGGAATGAAAGAAGTTGCCAAAATTTCCAGGAACAACTAAAATTGTAATTTCATGTACTGTATAAGCCATAGTTATTGAAAGAAACAGTCCTAAGTCCCTCCTCTCCATTCCATTCCTCCATCAAAACTGTTTGGTATCAGGAAACTGTTCTGGGCTCACACTACCCTGCAAAAAGAAAAAATGAGCCTGTTTTCACTTAACTTGCAAATCTGTGCTATAGGGTCTATCCTCTCTTTTCATCTTTAAAGAAATCCTGTAGATCTGCAGACCATCCATGTGAGTAACAAACCTATACTGAGATATAGCTATTGGAATTACATACTCAATTTTTCTTCCTCCTCCTGCCCCAACCCTCTAAGGAATCTTGGAAGTAAAATTTAAGGACATAAGACAAATTCTAATTAATGAACATGAGGAAAAACCAGGGCACGTTTGTGCAGTTGCTCCCTGTCTCTATGAAGCAGTCATCTTTGGCAAATGCCAGATACACAGAAACAGCCTTGTTAAACTGGGCTTGTTAAATATCTGATCAAGGTTCGAAGTTTCCATTTATGCAAGAAAAAAATACCTATAGTGTTGAATATGCTGCTGAGTATCATATTCAAGACAGACGCTTGCACTGGGGAAGGCACAGACAACAAGCTGGAGGTTTAGCCGTTGGGGAGGTAGCAACTGTGACACTTGGCTCAGGCTTTCAGTGAGACGTGTCACTTGATTATCTTGCCAGATAAAACGGACTTGTGTTCCGTGATTTCAAGACACTCTCATGGACAATTCAGTGAGAAGCTTGCATTTTCTTCTTAGACTCCTATGGAGTATATGGGTTTACTCTGCTTCCTTCTCTTTGATCTTCTGTTGGACTGTAAGTCCTTCAAGGCTCAGATCATCTCATTGCCTTGCTTATACTGTAGCTACTGCAGTGAGATCCTAATCCACTGCAAGAGTTCCTACTGCGCCATTAATGAATGTTATCTGTGTTATTTTACTGTCACATAGTACTAGACTACAAATTGCTTCTTCCAAAGCCAAGAAGATGTGGCGATGCAAAATCTGCATCCTGAGAAAGCACCTGATTTTTCAGCTCACCCAGAAAATTTTCTCTCTCATTTACCATAGCAGGGGAAAAAAAAAAAAAGGCAACATACCGTTACAATTTCATGTGGTACTGAAAGAAGGAAGGCAGGATCAGGATATCCCCTCTCATAGGCTCATTTCCAGGTTAATGCAGCTAGAAAAGACTCCAATATTTTGAAGCCCTGCAGTTGGCAAGTCTTAGAATAGCTTTGAATGTGCTAAGAACAGCCTGTGGTGGATGAAAAATGCTTGCTTTTTTCTTCACAAGAGCAACCTCCTTGGGAGAGTGCATTTCTAGACAAACAAGGACCATGAGATGAGCAACAAGGATTGCTTTTTCAAAACTGCAAAGCAGCTCTGTGGGACAGAGACTAAATCTGCAATGTTTCTTTAATGATAAAACATTGCCCGACTGCAGAGTGGAGCAGAGCTCGTGATATAATATAAATCCTGTAAAGAGAACAATGCATACAGCATTTGTGGCAGGAATAGTGTGTGGGAGTATGTGAGAGACTGAGAGAGTTAATGTGAAGTTGATGCCTCAAACATTGTGACAACTGAGTTCTGCATAGCAGTGGTAAGGTGCAAATGAGGAGTGGGATAACACAGGACCCAGGATGGGCAGGGCGTGCCGGAGGGTGCACAGCTCCGTGTCCTGCCCAAGCCGGACATCTCACCATACATGGCAAAAGGTCACACAGAGTTTATCTGAGGAAGGGGCTCGCGACCACCTGAAGACCACCGAGAGACCCCTCAGGACCACCCCTCCCCACAACAGCGCCTGCGCAAAAAAGTTCGAGAAACTGCGTGGCTGACGCATCTGAGAGGTAGAGGATGACTGCAAAAGGGTGCCAACCCGAGGAGCCGGCGTGCGCCTGCCACCGGAGGATTGCTGCACCCGTCATCATCGTCATCGTGGGATCCAAGGGTGGTGATCTCTCTCTCTCTCTCTCTCACTCTCTCTCTCTTGTTTTCCTCTCTTTCCTTTTCTTCTTCTAAATGCTTTAATAGAACCCATGTTGCCTACCGCTCTGCTTTCTAAATTCGGGTTGTTTATTATAATGCTTTCCCAGTTCAGCTTGCTTCTCCCTTAGATAAAACACTTAACCGATCGTTTCACCTTAATTTAGCCCGAGGAAATTTCGAAACCTTTACGACCCCCTGGTCCGATCAGGCCGGGTCGTGACAGAGTAATTGATAGGATGCAAGGGCTGGCCTCTAGTTGATAACATGAGAATTATTATTATCTCTTTCTTGCCCCTACCCCATTACAAACACTTAAAGCATTTCAACAGTAACGTGTTGAAACATGTCCTCTGTGTTGGTCAGGTCTAGGTCAAGTTTTGCTTCTGTTCTTCCCAGGTCTGTGACTAGCTCCTCCTTTAAACACATGTTGAGGATGTTTAGCAATTTAGTCATGGGGCCATATTGCAAAGTAACGTTCATCTTCTGTATGAGGAGTAGTACTTTTCCATCACGACTACAAAATTCCCCATTAGTGTAGCATTTCAGTTTTGCAGTCTCTCTGATTTCTCATAGCATCATGTATCCAGTGTCCCTTACTTAGGGAAGAGGAGGAAATGGTTTAAAATTGTGAGAAGAGTCTCTGAGGCCAGTGCTAAGATGACCACAGCAGAGGATGGTTTGCGTCAGTCACAACTAGTCCTCTGAAGAGGGTAGTAGCCAGTGCACCCACCCCATTGACGAGAAGGGTGTTGGTGTGGCCTGTGGAGCAGCTCAGCTTCTAGCAACATCCTTTTAAGAGGGCTGGCATCACAGTGCTGTGCTGTGATTTGCGTGGTAATGGCTCCTGAAGCACTTCTTATGTGAAAGCACTTGAGGGACTAAGGAGGTATAGTGTCGTGGAAAATGCAAAAGAATGTTCCTTTCTATGGCTGAAAATATTTGTGCTTTTTCACCTTTTTTTCCTGCAGACACTGCAATCCTGGGAATGGACATCGATGTGCAAACCATAGAGGACAATGTCATCAGCTTGGAGATGCTGTTTAAAACATGGCTACACGACTATGGCACAGAGAGAGAACACCTCCATCTCCTCCTTCCATCAGGAGGCTTCAGCCATGCCACTGCACCCAAGGCCACCCTAAGTATTTCATTTTTTCTCAACCTCTGCAAGGAGCTCCTAAATCTCACAGCCTTAGATTACCCAGGCCTGTCCTATGGGCATGTTCCCTCACATTTAGAGACCCAAGTAAGGTCTCTGGGTGACTTTGAAAACTGTCTGGCGTTTCTGTTGTCTCAGGCTGAGATGGGCCATTTGCTTAGAATACTAGGTTGCTGCCATGTCCTGTGGCTGCTGATGCTATAATTAATTTCCATTCTACAACAAAAACATGGCTTGAAGAGTATGTGGATTTATAGCCACTTGGTCAAGGTAAAAGGGGCCTTACATACTGAGAGACAAGGACCTTCTGACTCAGTTGTATAGCCCTAAAAATTGTGTTCCTTCTGTTTGATACTAAAAGTCTGTGCCAGAGCTGCACTTAAATAAAGGCTGTTTTACAAATGGACTTGACTTGTATTTATATCTGTTGATTTAGCACTAAAATAGCTAATGTCCTAGCCAGCGCTGCCAACAGTTATAATAATGCATGGGAAAATTTATAAGGAATATGTGATTTTTTTTCCATTACTAGTCTAAGTCCAAATCCCTAATCCATCCTTGGGTGAGCACTGAAAACACCAAAAGCTACAGCAGACATAGGTGTTTTCTGTAAGTTGTTGTTAACCGTATTGTCACCATTGCACTGCCATGGGAATCTGCACATGCAGTTCTGGCAATCCCCTTTCCTGCCTCTCCAATATGGTACTATGTGCCACTCCAATACGGTACTCACGTGCAGCTTCCCATTGCCATCACAGCAGAAGCACACTTGTTTTCTTCTGGTGATCCACAGGTCATTTCCAGACTGGAAGCAAATCTCATAGAGCATTGCTGGTGGCTTTTGCAGATATGCTCCACAGCAAGGGGATCAGAAAGCCCGGTGTGACTTTTTATTTATGTAGTAGCTACTGTAACAGCCTCCAGACCAGCACCAGCACAGGCAATTACGATATTTTGTTAAAGGTGGATTTTCCTTCATCGTAACACTGAATTTCTTACTTGATGCATTGTCTTATTATAGCTAGCAAGACAAACCAAGTTACACTGCAGTCAGGTTTTTTTACCTTCCCACACTCAAGAAATCTGTAGAAGGCCAGAGAAATTGTAGGCAGCTATACAGCATATTATAGCAGAGTTAGTGTCATCAGCGTGCTGGGTTTCTCCACAAACACAGATAGAAAAGCTGGCAGGATATGTGGCCCTGAACCCAGTGTGGCATTGGGAAACGAGCTTCTGCTCCCTCTACAGCTGGCCACTTCTCGCCAAAACTGGACCTTGCCTGCCCAGTTACCAACCAACCATTGTTTCATTAACATGCCAAGGATGTGGTATTTCCCTTTGTGTGTAAAATGGGGATAGATTGTTGCCTTGTGTCACAGGCTTTAGCATTGTTCTTCCCTTAATAGTTCTTGTTGCTAGAAAACATTAACTTAGTAAGTGCTTTGAGCATGTCATGTGCTAAACATTGCCATTTCCAGCAATCTAAACCAATCTCTTTCTCCTAGTGTGCCTGAAGTGCGATTTGCAGGAGAGATTGCTCGACCCAGCTTTACTTTCTGGGATGGTTGATGGTACCACGAGAGCAGCAGATCTGAATTCACCCTGCCAGATGGCAGCCTGGCCAGCTACAGTGCTGTATAAACTCCGGGTTGTAAAGTAAGTGTTGTTACGTGCTTTGCACTTGGTAACTGGAAGGCTGGTATCATAGCAGCCTTCACTCTTTCTGTGCAATTTCAACTAGGACCTAGTAATATCGCCATAAAGCGCTGGGGGACTCAAAGTGCTAGTGAGCAAAATTCTGATGTAAGATACCCTCAACCCCCGTAACTCTCAGTGTTGTGGAGCAGTACATCCCACACCTGCAGACAGGAGCGCAGAGTCAAAGATGGTGTTACCATGACACTAGCACTTTATGAGTGTAACACCATAGATGTTATTCATGCAACAGTTATTTCCCTCCAGTGTGAAGTTCTGTAGATTGCAGCCATTGCACCATATATAATTCTGCTGTTTTCTCACTACCTAGTGAGGCCACAGCAAGCAATTGGATGTCAGAGCTAACTAGTTGACTAGTAGTAGAAAAGCAAGCAAAGCCTCATAGTTCTGTGTGACTTCACGTAAGAATTTACTCGCTTTCCCATCAGCAGTCTGTGGCTGGTAAGCACAGAGCATAACAAGACGAGTGATGCTCTCTAATGTCTTTTCTGAGGTTTATTCATTGGAAAAATCTTGTGTAATTTCTGAACTATAAAGTTGTTCTCAAAATTATTCTCATCCTGTCAGTAGCTGAAGAGCACTCATTAATTGTGCATAAATGGCCCACAGCCAAAGCACTGAAGCTACTTAATAATGCCCTGTCATGAAGCAGAAGCGTGCTATAGACAGGCAATGTCAAGCACTGTAAAGTCTGTAGTGGTGTTTGTGGTGGGATGTTGGCTCTGTGCAGGAGTCGAGCACATGTCAGTTTAAGTGAAGGATAACCACAATCCAGTAAAAATCACTTAGGAAGAGATGTAATTGCCTGGGTGAGTTATTGCCCAAGAGACCAGATTAACAATCTGTTTTGTATACGAAATGCACAAAGATTGGATTTGCTTCTTGGCATGCTCTTGTCAATGCAGATACAAGGGAATTTGGAAATCAGCAAGAAAGCCTTTCACTGCATTTGGACTTTTCTGCAAGGTTTCATAGTGACAGGCCACAGCAATACAGACATGAAGTGCTTGTAGCAGTATTGCAGCTGACACTGCCATAGCCACTTGAGCTAGTCATCTCCTGGTAGAGTCTTCTTGCTGGTTTCATGTTGGCTGTGCTTCACTAACATGAGCTGTATATTTGCAGGGCTCTGAAGTCTGAAGGGGTCTGTGAGTCCATACTGTATGGCCTGCCCTTCATCATCAAGCCCACAAGCTGCTGGCAGCTAGACTGGGATGAACTGGAGATAAACCAGCACAGCTTCCACGCTCTATGTCATAGTCTTCTGGTGAGTGTGTGAAAATTGCAGTCTCATGGGGAGGGATTGCCATTGAAAGGAATAGTTAGTGCACATCTAGTAAGGTCTGTCTAGCCTGCACCAGAAAACGTGCTTCAAAAGCTGCAGCTTCATCCCATGGACCAGAGCTGGGCTTGTAAATCCTTCCAGCCAGTGCATCCACTGGTAAGACGCTACAGCACATCAAACCTTCGAGAAGACTCTCTAGCCTCTCAGAAATCCAGTGTTTGGAGGTATGAAGTGCAAAAGTCAGGGTTGGAGTTAGACGTGCATCTTTAACTGTGAAAATAATTAACCAAGGCTTGGGATGTGGAGGACTTTCCATTACCGACAAGTCGTGAAGCAAAATTGGATGTTTTTCTTAAGAATTGTCTTGCATTCAATTGAAAAAAAACCCCAAACATACTATCCCCAACCATAATGCAGAATAGTGTTCTTATTCTGATGTGTGTGAATGTCCCTGCTCCTGAATCCAGCAGCCCCTACAGTGAAAGTGCTGAAGGAAGTGGCTATTGCCCATTGTTCACATCGGTTTTGGCTTTTGCCATTTAGAAAAGGAAGTGGATGCTTTTAGCCAAACGTGAGCCACAGAACACTAGTCCAAACTGGAATATCATGGTGCATTCCTACTACATCATTGTCCCTTCCGACTCTGCCACTCTACTTGTCAAAGCAGTCGCCATCAGAGAGCTCTTGCTGCCATCAACGTTCCCAGCCCTCCTTGCTGAACATCCTGAGAGAGTGCATGGCGCTATAGAGGTAAGTCATTGACAATCCTCCACAAATATCTATGGAAAGGATCCCAGTTTTACAAGCAGGGATCAGATGATCGGCCTTTATGCACAGGCCATGCAGCTGCTGCTGAAGATGTATCTATCTCCCTCATTGCTGGGGAACATGGATCTCCTCAGACTGCAGAGAATGATGCTTAAGGCATAAGATAAATCAGTACATAAAGTGTCTCTGTTTCTTCCAATAGATTCAGGCTTCTGCATTTCCTATTATGCATCCATATGTTTTTCTCCTGAGTTGTCTGCCTCTTCTTCAGGTGATGCCAGGAAGGGCAKAGCCCTCACTATAGGTCTTAGCAGATGAGTAGAGGAGGAAACAGCTGTGAAAATGTCTAGTGACAGCTGGAATATGATGGAGCACTCCAAAACTTCTTCCCAGCAGCCAATATATCCTACAGCTTTCTTCACGGACAGCAAATGCCTGTCCTTGGAGCAATGTTGCAYGTCTGTTGGGGGAGAGGGAAGAGGTCTTATGAAGCAGAGTGTTGAGTGACAGTGCCCAGAAAGGATGCTCCAGCTTGTTGGCTGATTCTAGGCATGGGGGAGGATAGAACTGCATCCTGCAAGGGAATGCTTAAATCCATTAAGACATGGTTGCAGAAGCCTCTTGTTCTATACACAGCTAAGAGTGGTCCTTGTGGGTAGTAGCACAGCCAAAGATCCCTTCTCCCATCACTGCAGAGTGGCGTGGAGCATCTGCAACACTCATCCCTGCAAAAAAAGCCCTCGACACTAAAAACAACAACAAACCCCAAGCAAACCCCGCAGCCTCTACCTGTCACATCTCATAGCCACTAGGTTCGTTCTTCTGTCTGAGCAGAGTGCCCTGAACAGCTTGGAAGTGGAAGTTGCTTATAACCCCTTGCACCTAAAAAGCAACCTCTACAAATACCTGAAGAGTATGTTGTACAAACCTCTGCAGAGGCAGCAGGCCCAGCCCAGGGACCAGCGACCAGAGCGGCATCAACCCAAGCAGGTATGTCTCTTGCCTTYGATTAGCCTAGACAGTCTCTCTTCTGCCCTTCCGGTCTGCTTCCTGCAGAAGGGCTGAGGGCAGCTCSCTGATGCTCCAGCGGTACCGGGAAGGCAGCATATGGCAGGGGCAACATTCACTTGCAGCTGGCAGAGCAGAGGCACGGGCATAGCATAAGCTCATGCAATTGAGGAGAGGGATGCTGAACAGCTGGCACATGCAGACACAATCAGACTGTGCTGTTGGACAAGCCAGTGCTTCCTTCCACAAGGTGCATTCGTATTTTGTCCCTGTATTGCAGCATCAGAGCAGAGCCAAAGCCACGGTGGCACCCCTTCTGATGGCTCCTTCTCCTGTCCAAGTGTTCAGACCAGCAGCGGTGAGGAGAGRTTCCTGTGAGCACTCCCTGCTCCCCAAAGAGCATGACGAGTTCCTGCAGTGAACCCCAGAGCGCTGCTTGAGCCCGCTCACGTGCAGTCACGGCTTGGCTTCTGGCTCAGCTGCCAGGTCTTGCGCACTGGGCCGGAAGCGGTCAGGCAAGACACTAAGCTTGGCCGTGGTCAGACAGGAACTTCCCATTGTTTGTTCCTCCTTGTTGTTTTATGGGTTTGTTAGTCACCAAGTCAGTCTGCAGGTAACCTGCTACTCTGGGGCCCTCTGTCCAGAGATTCAGCTGTCCCCTGCAACACCCCATATTTCCCATTCTTGTCAGCACACATCACCAGCATGCCTCAAATTTTGCTTTCTGAGACTAGGCTAGTGCAGACGACAAACCACAGATTGCTGTCAGCGGCTGCAGAAAAGCTGCAAGCAGGGTGGTGAGGAAGTCAGACAGATAGATAAAGTAGGCAGTAATGTCAAGCTGCCCCCATCCTGCAGGAGCAGGTTCAGCAGGTTGTTTGAATAGGCAAAAAACACAGCTTTTGAATTTAATCTTAAAGCCCAGAATGCTGCCCTGCTGAGAGCAGCACTACCCATGATGATGCTGATTTGCTTCCTTCCATAATTGGTCTCACTGTCCAACTCCCCAGCTCATGAAGGTGTTTGTAGCAAGTGCCAAGCCAGCTGTAATGCCCCGGCTGGCTCCTACACAGTGACAGCTCACCACGGCTGGAGCTGTAGCACAGCACCATTCTCCCTGCCAACTGCTGCTTGGATGCTCTGCTCTTTACGGCCTGTCTGTGCCTATAGGGCTGTTCTCCAAGCCAATATGGCAAGTACTTTTTGGCAGGGTTCAGATGATGGGGGGAATTGGCCTGGAGCCTTGCAGAGAGCTTCTGCCCAGTGCTTGCACAGATGCTAGCCTGTTTTTCAGTGCAGACATAGGACAGCTGCCCCTGGCAGGGCAGGAGCTGAGGGCAGCTCGACTGAGCCAAGGTGGGGTGGTCTCACTGGGCTTCCTGGACGCCGAGCACCAGCAGGGGTTTGTGTTCTACTTACTTTGTTCTGACAAGCTGTTTCAAAATAAAGTTATCCACCATAATGTTCACTCACTGCCTGTAGTTTATAATGTATATGGTATGCAGCAATCCCAGCACTGACCTGTACTTCCTGAGAAACAGCTGCAGTTGACCAAGGGCACAATGCAAACACCATGCTCCCAGGGGGACTGCTACAGCACGAGAGCTGAGCCATCAGAGCCATCTCTTTTCCCTGCGATCCTAGCTGAGTTACCAGGCCCTGCTAGCCACCCAGGGCATGGRCCCGCTCTTCCCATGCCCTGGCAGCACTCCACACCTGGCAGGAGGCTGCGTGTCAGGCAGCCACTTGGGGTAAGATGTCAAGGGCAGGTACCTTGAGGACAGAGCAGACACCCCTGCAGGCACAGGGATATGTGTTTGTTAGGGTGTGCAAGCTGGTGGCTAACCGTTGCCTGTCTCTAACAAGCTCACAGCATGAGGAACTGGGGAAGGAGCAGTAGCAAAGGGCAGTAATGCACATACAAATGGCCCAGCCTGGGGCATGCAAACCAGACAACAATATGAAAATGACAAAATCGGGCAGAGTGCGGGGGGACACGATGGGGGATTAGCTTGACTGAACTGATGATGCAGGTGGAAATTACTTTGGCAACCATATCATAAATACCAAACTGGGGTACAATAAAACACCTTGCTGATGGGAAGGGGTAAACAAACAAGGGCTTGTGATTTATTGCTGATAGAAGGAAGCTGCTAAAGGGAAAACTTGCAAAGAGGGAAAAGGGACTATAGGAGGAAGCAAATCACAGAATTGGGGCTGTTTGGGGGTCCCTGTTGAAAAGCCCTCCACCAGATCACCACAATGTGAAGCAGGGCAATAACTGTGCTGKGGCTCCGACCAACTCTTGACAGCCAGAAGGAACTTGGGTGCTTTCCCTAATGCCAGCATGAGAACAGATATCCTGGCAGAACAGTGGTCTCATGCCTGCACCATGCTTGTCCCTAAAGGAGAGGAAGTAGCAGTTATAAAAGGGCTTATCTTTCAGAATGGGAAACAGAAAAAGGTAGCCCCAGCGCAAGAGGTTGGTTGGGCTTTGAGCAGCTCCCAAGTGTCGTGAATGAGTGGTTCAGAGGTCGCTCAAAGAATCACTGTTGAAGGTATTAGCAGAAAGTGATTGTAATAGAAATTTATGAAAGCGCGGCTTAATGTTGAGTTCAGTGGCAAGGTTCACTCTATCGCTTACTACGTGGATGAAGCATACAAAGGAAAAGAGCATGGGAAGCTGAAAAGTCCTTGACTAGTGTAAATACTACTTAGCAACAACTAAAACATCAGTGTGTTATCAACCTTATTCTCATACTAAATCCAAAACACAGCACTATGCCAGCTACTAGCAAGAAAATTAACTCTATCCCAGATGAAACCAGGGTATCATGTTAGAATTGAGTTGGAATGACTTATACAGAGGCCGAGGACAAAAAGGTTAAGGGAGACCCTCYCATTGACTTATGGAGTTCAGAGTAGACCCGTCTGGATCTATCCCTAGTCCCGGACTTGGTCAACGGTATATGTCTAAGGGATTATATGTGTTTAGCAGTAGTCTAAGGTTCATTCCCGATTTTAAGAGAAATCATAAGATTTAAGCAGACTGTATTTGCTAGCGGGTATTTCCATCAATTCACATGCACACAGATACAAAGATAAATATTCAAAGATATACCTGTTAAAAATCCCCCTCAAGTTCAGTGAAATACTCACGTAAAATGTCTTGGCATTTCTCAACGGGCAAAGGGTTGAGCCTCAAGGAGTGTTGCAGCCCAGGTCCCGTGCCAGCCGGCAATGGTCCTCCGAATATCACAAACTCGAGACTGTTTGCAAACTCTGAGGAGCGTTCCACTCAGAGGGACATGCTGGGTGCAGCCCACTGTGGTCCAGGAGAGCTCAAAGGGCCTCACTTGGGACCGCTGCTTATAGGATTGCAAGATGATTGACTTTAGTCATCCGTCAAAACTCTCAAGGTTTCAGTAACAACRGTATCGTTCCACTTGAGCTACAACTCAGATAAGGGTATCAGGGGATGACAATTATCCCCACTGTCGTCCTCCACTCGGGCCAGGCAGCAGAAGTTTCTGGTATGATCGGTACATTCCTCAATCTCAGCTAAGCAAGAGTTCCTGACACGGTGAAGGGACGCTTCACCGCCTGACTCGTTGCACAAAGGCCAAGGTTTAACAGGAGTTTCTGAGATCGTGGAGCAGCCTGGGGGGGGTGTGTGTAATCCACCACCACACCAAGTAATTTTCTCCTGGTAAAAACTGCCACCTGGACTACAGAGACCAAGACTTCTGCTTCTGTCGTATCCCAGCTGTGGCTGCTAGGCCAGTACTTTGACATTTCTCAGCTAATCTGGGGCATGGGTTTTTAGCAGAGAACAGGGAGGCACACAGGCTTTCCTCACATGAGGAAGTCTGACATCCAAAGGACTTYCCATGTACCACCCAATCTGTCCCATAGCACCTGCACTGGGCAGAAGCAAACAAAGCTGCTCGTCCAGGACCATTTCTGCACTGTAAGAAAATGGGCAGAGCGAGCAGCGAAGCACAAGCCATGCATCCCCAAGCACCTCAGCAAAGCCTTGTTCAGGACTGGCTGCCAGGATGCCGTTTTCCAAGCACACAGACTGAATTCAGCCATGGCACACAACCAGCTGTGTTTGAGCTGCACCCAGGTGCTTCACTGTTCAACACATGGAAATTAGTTATAAAGAGACCGTGGGAGTGAGGCAAAGGGAAGGGAAAGAAGGAGGGCCACAAAGATGATCACAGGGCTGAAGCACCTCCCATATGAGGACAGGCTGAGAGAGTTGGGGTTGTTTAGCCTACAGAAGAGAAAGCTCTGGGGAGACTTTATGGCAGCCTTCCAGTACTTAAAGGGGGCCTACAGGAAAGATGGGGAGGGACTCTTTATCAGGGAGTGTAGTGATAGGACAAGGGGTAATGATTTTAAACTGAAAGAGGGTAGATTTCGATTAGGTRTTAGGAAAAAATTCCTTACCGTGAGGGTGGTGAGACACTGGAACAGGTTGCCCAGAGGAGTTGTGGATGCCCCCTCCTTGGAAGTGTTCAAGGCCGGGTTGGATGAGGCTTTGAGCAACCTGATCTAGTAGAAAGTATCCCTGCCTATGGCGAGGGTTGGAGCTAGATGATCTTTAAGGTCTCTTCCAACCCAAACTGTTCTATAATTCTATGAAGGCAGACAGAAGAAATCCTAATCTAGGTAGAATCCAGAAAGATCATCTCCTGGTCCTAAAGTCAGGGTTCATTGCAGACTTTTGCTTTGGCAACAGGAAGGCCGTGACCAGCCAAAGGCTTACTCTGCATTTACCTCTTTTCTTATGCTTTCCCAAAGCATCTATTACACCCTGAACTGCTGCCACAAAGGAGATAAAGTGAAGCACAGAGCAGCAGTCTGAGCAAGGTGACAGGTCTGGGCCACAACACTGAGCCAGGAAAGAATGGACTGTCTAACCTGATCAGCAGAGCCTTCTCCGCTGCACACACTTCTCTGTCATGTGTCAGGGCGCATAAATAACGTTCCTCCTGTCTTGTGCACTTACGTCTTAGTCCCAAGTCAGCTGTTACAAGAGATGATGTCATTGCTGAAGGAAGAAAAATAAATATCCTTTCCTCCCAGCCAAGAGGAGTGCAGGGTTGTGCAGGGACCACTGGTCTGGCACAGATGATGGAGCATTTTCCTTCCTTACCGTCACTCTTTAGTGAAAGCTGGGTCAGCCACTTTGCATGTCCGCCACACTCAGCTCCACGGGACAGAGTGGTCACAGTGCACTGAGATACACTGACCRCAGTGATGGAGCTGCACAAATACCCATGGCTGTATGGAAGGAAGAGCCCCGGGGCTCTGCTCCTGGGAGGCTGCTCTTCATTGTTTGTCTTGGAGCCTCATACTGGAGTCATGAGCAAGGATTATGGACAGGTGGCCTGGGCCCCCCACTAAGCAATGCCCAGAGCTCTTCTCTGGAGCAGGTGGGCAGAACTGCTCTTGGGATGCGTACATGGACCCACCATGGACTGGAACACAAGCACGGGACCAACCAGCAGCCAACCATGAGCAGCAGATGCCTGCTGCTCCTGCCTCTCGTCCCAGGCAGGAACCGCCTCAGCTTCCCTCAGATTTCCAAAGCTCCTTAGGATTTTTCCCTTCTCCTGCAGCAAAACCCCACTGGGGAAAAGGACCCAGCACAGGAGAACAGCCACAAATTGGTCCTGCCTACAGCTGTGCTGTATTGTTACAGGACTGAGGCTTCCCCCCTGCAACCTGGGACCAGACAAATGCCCAGTCAGAGCTCACCACCTTGTCACCATCTCACCAGTCTGGGGACGTGAACCTGATCCTCCAGAATTCCCCAACGGTTTGTGGCTCTCTGGGTCTGAGCTGCGGCTGCAGAAGTCACGCTTAGTCCTCTGCACAGGTACATCATCAGGGCTGCTTGTCAGCTGGCTGTTTTGCTGCTGTCTACATCAACAGGCTGGTAAACCTGCAGAAGTCATCAGCAGCCCCGTCCAGGCTCAGGGACAGCCAATGCCAGGGTGCCTGGTCTAGCCCCCCATAGAAGAGACACAGAATCTCTCAAAACCATTACCAGGGCCAAAAGGACAACCTGTTTTTCCCACGCATAGGTTTCTGCCCAAGGCTGGCCACACAGCAATCACAGCCAAACCCCTGGCCTCAGACCACATAGCAGGGCACAGTTTTTGCCATTAAAGTCAAAAGAATCCAGRCTGGGCCATCCCAGGCCTTTCAAGAGCAGCTGGGAGCAGGGGGAAATCAGCAGAGGGATCAAGCTGGGGAAGGAGAGATCCTGTGACTAATCAACAGTTACTGAGCTGCAGCAGAGCTGAAGCATGGCCCTGCCCACCTTACACTCRGAGGCCATCGCAACATTTCGTTTGCTGATCAGCACATAAAAGTATCTGAGAGCCTGACTCTCATATCCCTTAATCCCGCGGCATCAGGGCATCATAGCCACAGCTGAATCTGGCACCCACTTTTCTTTGTGGTCTCCTCTTAGCTCAATAGCTCTGGTACAGACACGAACGTGCCACCGTGTGAACACGGCTCAGCCGGGCTGCCCTGCTCCGCAGCACTGCACCAGCACCTCCCCATCCGTATGCCCGACAGCCCAGATATGCCACAGGCAAACGTTTCATTCTGAGACATACAGATTTTAATATTAAAATAATTTTGTATAAAAATACTTTTGGAGACTGATGGCAAGCAGTCTTCCATGCACCACAACGGGCACCCCAGCCCTGCGGCCTGGTCAGRGAGGGAGCCAGAGCCGAGCCAGAGCAGCAGGCGCAGGGTGACACAGCCAGCCCTCCTGCCGATCAGGAGGTGGCAGCGGAGCCAGCTCCAGCGCCGGAGAAGCACGCTGGCACCTGCACCAGCCACAGGTCTCTTGCTCTTGCTGTGGAAAGGGCCTCCAGGGAAAYGCAGCCCCTCAGTGCTGGCGAGCAAGAGGAGCTCTGCCCGAGCCAGAACAGTCCCCAGCCCCAAGCCACCCCCAGGACCCACGGAGGACAGCAGCCGGCACTGCTCACGAATGGGCCTGGGCCCCAGTCCCTCCCGGGCAGGTACAGAGCAGCCTCTGTACCTAGTCTCCTAAGGAGACTTAGGAGAGATATAGCAGCAGGCTATATCTCTCCTAAGTCCTCGTAGACAGGTGACAAGCTGCACTCATCCACAGACTGCTCCTTCTTCTGCACGTGCTGGGGCTTCACCACCTGGCTGTACAGCACCTCCACGTTGTTGTTGTTGCTGGTGTTGAGGCTGGGTTTGACAACCGTCTTCTCAGGAGCAGAGGTCCCCCACCACCTGCCAGGGTCCCTGCTCCTCTCGGCACCTTTAGGGATAAAGGCTGCCTGGGGCTTGGGGGCAGGCATCGGCTTGGGGCCCTTGGCCTTGGCCTGGAAGGCAGGTACCGAGTAGTCGTCAGTGCTGGGGTTGTACGGATACTCGTAGCCGCCCCTGCCGTCGTGGCCCTGGGTGCGCCAGGCCTCGCCCGCGGGCCGCGCTTCGTCGTAGATGCAGGTGGGGGTAGGCAGCGAGCAGGGAGCGCGACCCTCGGGCTCGTCGTATATGTGCTCCCTCCGCCCAGGCACCGCGGGGGCCTGGCCGTGTCCCTCAGCCCGGACCTGCTCGTACGTGCCCGAGCACGSCGGCGCCAGCAGCCGGAGTTTCATCTCGTCCGAGGCACTGCTGGGCGCCTTGGCCCCGCTCGCAGGCTTGCTGTCTATGGGGTCCGAGTACAGTGGGTCCAGCCGGGGCCAGAAGCCCTTCACCGAGTCCAGGGGCTCTGAGTACACGCTGGACGGGTCCTCGGCCGGCAGCACAGCACGGGGCACCTTTGGCAGAGGGGAGCGCGGGGGTGTGCTCGGGACCGCGGGCTTGGTCTGTGGCACAGGGAGCTCTGGCAGAGTCCGGGTCTTCAGCAGAGACGCGGCGTCTCTCTCCTCTGCCGCCACGCTGGGCCTGGGCGCCAGCCCCGCTTTAGGTGCCAGGGTGTCATCCCCCTCCACGGGCACCTCCAGGCTCAGGGAGTCGGCCAGGGCCTGGCGGATCAGCACCATGCTGGGGCTGTCCGAATCCAGYGAGTCACAGCTTTGCCGGTTCTCCTCCACCTGCGCTTTCTGCTCCCGAATGGAGGCTTCCACCAGGTGGAAGATCTCGTTGCCCTGCTTGGTCTCAAAGGTGAAGTTCCCTGGGCCAGAGTCGCAGCGCCTGCCAGCTTCAAAGGAGAACATCACCTGCAGGGGAAGTAGAAGGGTCACATCCTGCCCAGCACCTGCCGACCCAGCGCATCATGCAGGCTGTGCTTCCTGCTGAAGGGCGCACGGCTACAGTGCTGATCCTGCACATCCTGCAAGACAGACCTTCACTGAACATCCTGCTCCTTCCGCTCCCCGCAGTGGGGTCACAGCTCAGCGAGCACCCCAGGGGCATGCTGTGCTCAGCAGCTGCACAGCGCCTGGGCAGGGGGAGGCTGTGCTGCCCAGCAGCCCAGAACAAGCTGTGAAATTGGAGCAGGATGGACACTTGAGGGGACATCACTGCGAGATGCCCCAGGGCCAGAGCTGCATGTCCTGCTAGAGACCTGCTGCCTTACCTGAGCAATTCCAGCAGGGTCAACAACTGGCACCAGATAGTCTAGGAAATAATATGCAGTTAGCACTGCTGAGAACAGAGTAGGGTGAGAAGACGAGTGACAGTTCAGCAGGGGAAACTATTATGGGCATCTTGGGTAGGTCACCATTAGTCAGCCAGAAGGGAAGCGATCCAGAGGCGAGAGATACAAGACAGAGGAACACGGCTTTCCACAGGAGAAAGGCCAGAAGAAGCAGCTTGGCTACCAATAGTAAGCAAAGCATTTGCCTTACCAGCATTACTTTGTTAATGGTATAAAATACTTTAAAGAGAAGTCTTGCACCAAGGCTGCGTTCCTCAGGCCTGAACACATGCTCGTGCACAGGTTCCCACCAGCAGATGCCCACACCCTTCCTGAACCTCAGTCCCTGAATCCAGGTGAGATTTTCTGCCTCACTGGTGCGCTCTCACGCAGCAGCAGTCTGTGGGGTTGCTGCAAAAGCCTCTGGGGCCAGAATTCCTTTTGTGGGTCAATGCTGCCAAACACAAGCACAGACAACCTATAACCACTTGAGGACCTGTGGGTGCAGCTGCCTGCTCCTCACACCATGTGGCTCTCATCCTGCCCCTGGCACAGACCCTGCAGATGAGCCAGATGCCTCCCCAAGAGCAGCTGTTTCCATTTCTGTTTTGGTAAAGTGCCACAGAAAGCGCCATCAGCAGACTGCAGCCAACACTGTCACTTCTATAAACAGCCCTGGGGAGACCACCTCCTCCCCATCCAGCATGGCAGGTACCTCTTGCACTCAGGGTAGCAGCAAGACAGATCAGGGACCCGCTGCTGGAGGACACTGGAGAGGAGACAGATCTACACAGGTCAGCCAGGCTAAGAGCAGTACACCCCATAAGGTGAATAAATCTAGAATAACCGGTGTCTCAAACAGCACCTCCTGCTCCGGCCAGCATCTTTCGGGAGGGATGGACTAAATCCAGGGCAGAGCCAGGACTGCAGGAAGCCAAGGTCCCCGGAGGCTGGGGAGAGCTTGTGCACAGCACAGAAGGACATGCCTGCCCACGGCATGGGCTGGGGAGCGCTGGGATGAAGAACGGGGGCAAGCCAGCTGAGGGGATGTCTGGCAGAGGGGCTGTCAGGGACTGCAATGGCCCCAGTGGGAGTGGGACAAGGACCACAGAGAGGGGCTCTGCACAGCCATGCCCTCGGTGGGGACAGGTGTCCTGCTAGCCCACGCTCCTGCACAGTGACACAGGTGGCAGCTGAGGACAGACAGGATCACAGATGCCCCTGGGGACCCTGCCGTGGTCGCTGAGAGCTGCAGCAGTTCTGGCATTTGGCAGGGCCCGCTGCACGGCTGCCACAGGCTGGTCAGGCACGTCAGCTCCTTACTCTTCAGCAAGGGAAAACTTGTGGGGGAACAGGCCTCAGAGCACGGCACGCAGGGCCCCCCCATCCCCCACCTTGTCCCGGCCGTATCTCCGGAGCAGCCGGTAGGGCCAGACATAGAGGATTTCATTTGTCCGTGGGTCCTTCAGGATGAGGCTGTCACGCTCAGCCTTGAGCACGTAGGTGCCGCGCAGCTCGCATCGCTCTGCAGCCTCAGTCCGTTGCACTGTCACCCAGAAGGAGTTCACTGTGGAGACAGGGATGCTCAGGGGAGGGCAGAGGAAGCCACGTCCCCACAGCTCCAGGCGAGGCCTCACCCTGCCCGCCAGAGCCCCGGTGATGGGGCAGCAGCAGGACAGGCCCCGCAGAAGGYGGCCCGGAGTCAGGGCAGCAGCAGGTCCCACCTTCATCTCTCGAATAGTAGATGGAGTTCACGGCCATCTCCAGGGCCGGCGCCTCCCCGCTGCCCTCTCTGACACGCCGGGCTGCCACGCCAGCATCGCTGGGGCCGTTTCTCTGACAAGGGAGAGCAGATCAGCCCCTGGGTCCCCTTGCAGCCACTGCCCCCACAGCCCCGCATCGCCTGGGCCCCGCTGCCCTCCCTGAGGGGCCCAACCCAGCCCCASATAGCTTGGCCGTCCTGCAGCTATACCAAGCCCTTCCCTGCCCAGAGCCAGCAACAGACCCCAGGCCCCCCCCCGCCCCAACCCGACATGAACACAGATGAACAGGGCCAGGCAGCGCAGGACGGGCTTCCCTGGGGCTCCCGGTATGACCCTGGGCCCCAGCTGGGCTGTGCATTGGACAGGGTGCAGAAGAAAGCAGTTACTCCCGGCAGCCCTACGCTCCAGAGCCTGCCTCCCGGTGCAGCACAAGCCAGCACTGAGACACGGACTCCTGCGGGGCAGCACCTGGGGGTCCCATGTGCCCACTCCACTGCTGCTCATCTGACAGCTGTGGTGTGCCCACGGAGGTGCCCTGGTGCCGAGGCAGAGAACAGCTCTGCTTCCTCACCGATGTGCTCCAGCGCAGGCGACATCGGCACCCAAAGCATCGCATGGGCCCAGGCATGCTCTGCCAGCGGTGTGAGCAAGGGAGGGAGCTTGTGAGATGACCCAGTAATGCAAGGGTCTGTGTCCTGCTTCTGCACAGGCAGGAAGGCGGTGCCAGTATCAGCGCACAGCCCGCAGAAGGGAAGCAAGCACTTCTATTTTAGGGCATGCAGAACTGAAAGTGCAACGCACACGCTCTGTCAGCAACCATGTCCCAGCAGCAGGGTCCCCTAAGGGCCTGTGTGGGGGATGCACCCTCGGTGCTACCACTGCATAGCAAAGAACCTCCTCCAGGGAAGCCCCACGCAAATCAAAGGCTCACAGATGCCCTGCAAGAGCTGCTTAGCAGACTTTGCACCGTTGCGTGAGGGTCTGTATTTGCACGGGAGCCGGAAGCTGTTTCTCAGGGTCATGTGGGATGGGGTTGCAGCAGAATGTACGTCTTGCAGAAGGCAAGCTGTCACAGTTTCAGTTTCAAACCCAGCCACATGAGCTTCTTAACAAGAAGCCATCAGGCCCTCTTGTTTGGCTCCTAAATAGAATGAGGACTGCTAAAACCTAGTGTCCTTAACACTGATAGCAGCAGCTCCTGCTCAGATAAAGCATCTAATGCAGCAGGGTTCCAGCCTGGGATCAGGAAGCCAAGGGCCAGCCGATCCGCCAGAGCCCTTTAGGGCTCCGTTTGACTGCACTTTCCCTCATCTTCAACAGAAAAAGAAATTTTATTCTGAACTCCAAACAATCTTTGGCCCCAGTGCCCAAGCTACTGGACCCTGCTTACCCTCTGGGCATCAACAACACAACACAAAATCATGCTCTCCATGCAGATGACCAGAGGATCTTCAGCTTTTTGCAGAGAGGCCACATGCAGCTTCTGTGCCTCTTGCTCCAAGCCAGGCCTTTCTAGAACACATGCCATCCTTGCAGCCTTTTGCTCACCGCTTCCTAAACTGTCAGCTTGCTTCTGGACCTCAAGCACACAACTGACAGCCACCATGTGAAGGAAGGTATGAGCACCCGCTTGCTCTGAGCAGACGCTCCCCTGCCTTGCCACTACCCTGCACCACTCCAAAGGCGTGTGCTGCGTCACTAGCTCAGCCTCGCAAGCCACTTCCAGGACAAAGACTGCAGCACTGTCTGCACTAAACAGACACGGGCATGGACATGGGAGTCATTTCCAGTACCACGCCAGTGCCTCTTGGCCTGGTCAGCAGGGCACTTGCTACACAGACACATCTGGCTTGACAGCGGACTGCAGGGAGTCACAACAAGGACAAAAAAAGGCTTAAGAGTGGTGTGGACAACCGTACTTGTAGGCCRCCTGCTGTCCAAACTGCCTTTGCAGGGAGGCATCGTGGTGGCTGACCACCAGCTCCAGGAAAGGCTGCAGAGCTGCTACAGCGGTGCAGGCAGAGGAGAGGGGAGCCGGGGGGCAGTGCCACAGGCCCAGCACTGATGGGGTGTTCCCAGCAGCAGGCAGGAGTGAGCCCCGAGGCTGGGTGAGGGGGTGCACTGGCCCTGCGGCTGCTGGCGCTGCCGCCCAGGAGCCAGGTGGGTCCTGGAGCCAGGCACTGCAACGCTCTYGGGGCTCTGCTTCCGCCGCTGCTGTGGCAGGAAAGGCAGTGGTGGCKGGGCCAAGAGGAAACGCTTCTCAGTCATCACCCGGCCCCTGCCAGGTCTCTGGAGGGGGCGAGGACAGGCTCCACGCCGGGGAAAAAGAGCCCAACTTGAAACTTGGAGCTGCAACCAAGAATTACTGACAGCATGCCGAGGAGTCCCGTAACCCACCTGGCTGCTGGCACGGCGGGAGCTATCGAGAGGGGACTGGAGTCCCAGGGCCAGGCGCTCTGGCCACCTGGGACCACTCACGTGTGCCTCAGGGTCTCCCTCCCTGCGCTGCCAGGCCCTCCTGCTGGGTACGGAGGGGCCACACACCCCTCCCACCGCACATGCTCTGATGCCTGCCCCCCCCCCGCCGCAGGCTGCCTGCAGCTGCCCTCCTCCCCGGGTGCAGCCGTGGCCAGGCCCCGGCAAGGCGCCCAGGGTGCCCCTCTGCTCCCCGCAGGGCTCACCGGGAAGGCGATCTCGCACAGCTTCGCCACCCACTCCTCACTCTGCTGCCTGTCAGCCGCGAAGAGGTAGCTCCTGTCGCTGGTCTCCAGGCGGAAGACGGCCGTGCCGGCCCGGGGGCCGCTCTCGGCCACGGGGGCCACGCTGGTGCAGTCAGCCAGCCGCACCACCGTCTTGTCCAGCCGCCTGGTGCCCAGCCGCTCCGGCACCGCCGGCTCCTTGCAGTCGAAGAACTCGAGGCGGGCCACGCCGTGCTGGCTGGCCGGGTACAGCACGAACCAGCTCCGCTTCCACCTCTGCAAGGCAGAGGGGTCACGCCGGGCCGGGCGGCGGCGGGGCGCAGGGAAGGCTCCCGCGGGGGCGCCCGCGATGCTCCGCCGGGCGCGGCGGCCGGGCCGGCAGCTCCCCGGGGGTGCCTCCC
>JASVER010000256.1:184711-244180 GCA_030449065.1 Oceanodroma leucorhoa | reverse complement strand
AGGCCCGGCCCAGGCGGCGGTACGGAGACCGCCCGGCCCCCGGGAGGGCGGACGAGAGCCCGCCCGGCCCGGCCGCAGTCCCGTCCCCCCCCCGCGGAGAGGCGCGCGCCGGCGCCCACCTTGGTGCCGAACTTGTGGCTGTGCTGCACCAGCAGCGGCCCCTCCTTGGCCGGCGGGTCCATCCCGCGCCGCCACGCTCCGCCGACACTGCGCGCGCTTCCGCCCGCCGCCAGGGGGCGGGGCCGGGGCGGGGACGCACGTGCCGGGGGGAGTGAGGGAGGCTCTGTGCGTGCGCGTGTGCGTCTGTGCGTGCGTGAGTACGTGCGTGCGTGGCTGGGTGGGTGGGTGTGCGCGTGCACAAGCACATGCACGTGAGCGCGTGTTGACAGGTACCTCCCGCGCACTGKCCGCGTGTGCTTGGTGCCGCACCAGCGCCACGTGTGCACAGGGCCCGCTGCCCGGCGGGTGCCCCACAGTCCGGGGTGCCCGGGGTCTGGCCGGAAGGACCTTTGGGTCCCTGGATGGTTCCTCGTGGCTCTGGCCCAAGTCCCCAGCAGCTGCRTCCCCCCGGCTCACCAGCAGCCCCCCCCCGCCCAGCCGTGCGCGACCTCGCGTGGGCAGGGGTGCGCGGCGGCATGGCCCGTGCTCAGAACGAGGCCGGAGCAGGATCATCCCCACCCCAGAGCCATCTCCGCGGGGCTGCGCCGCGCCGGTCGGGGCACTGTGGGCRGACAGCCGGCGGCCGACCGTGCCCTGGAGGAGGTGGGAAAGCTGCAGCTTTGCGGGGAAGGAGCTGGCCCCTGCCATGGCTGGCTCCGCTCTGCCGTGCTGTCCACATCCCAAGGGAATGGTCTCAGCGTCCAGGTCTGTCGGAGGACATGTCCCACACTGTCCTGAGGCCGGGGAGGAGATGGAGCCTTGGCCTTACCCCTGCCACCCCTTCCCCAGCCACGGGGGCCTTCCCACCCTGCAGCTTTCACATCTCTGACAGCAGCTGCTGGGCGAGGTCAAGCTCGGAGCGGGCACTGTGAGCCACAGCCTGCGACCAGAGCCCACAAGGCACCCCAGGAGGTGCCCATGGTCCAGGGCCATCACCCCCAGGACAGCATGGTCCTTGCCCCACGTACTGGTGCAGTTAYGCAAGTGCCGCAGGGAACAAACGGCTGCAGTGGGAGGTCTTCGTAGACATCTAAAATTATGATCTGACTGGCATAACACACCCCTGTGAATTAGGGGGTGTAGCTTGTCAAGAAAGAGCAAACACAGAAGAGGAAGTTGTTGCTGGGCATASCCTAGATACGGACTGGCTCTGACCTCCAGAAGCAGGTCACCTAGGAAATGAGAGGGATAAAACCAGCTTGCCACAGGGTCAGGATGTCCTGGCCCCCTCCCTGAAGGAGCCTCCTGTGCGTCCCCCACAGCCAGGCATCCTCTGGGGCTGCCTGCACTAGGGCACGGCTGCCCGCGCAGGCTTGGGCTACCGAGGGCTTTGGGCCAGGGAGTGCAGAAAACCCCAGGGGAGGCTCTCCCGGACCTTACTCAAAAGAGAGGAAGCGCTCGAGGGTGTCGAAGTGGAGAGCAACTTAGAATCATAGAATCATAGAATCATTAAGGTTGGAAAAGACCTCTTAAGATCATCGWGTCCAACCATCAACCCAGYACCCRTGCCCACTAAACCATGTCCCRAAGCGCCACATCCACAYKTTTTTTGAACACCTCCAGGGATGGTGACTCCACCACTTCCCTGGGCAGCCTGTTCCAATGCCTGACTACACTTTCAGTGAAGAAATTTTTCCTAATATCCAATCTAAACCTCCCCTGGCGCAACTTGAGGCCATTTCCTCTCGTCCTATCACTTGTTACTTGGGAGAAGAGACCAACACCCGCCTCTCTACAGCCTCCTTTCAGGTAGTTGTAGAGCGCGATAAGGTCTCCCCTCAGCCTCCTCTTCTCCAGGCTAAACACCCCCAGCTCCCTCAGCCCCTCCTCATCAGACCTGTGCTCCAGACCCTTCACCAGCCTCGTCGCCCTTCTCTGGACACGTTCCAGCCCCTCAATGTCCTTCTTGTAGTGARGGGCCCAAAACTGAACACAGGATTCGAGGTGCGGCCTCACCAGTGCCGAGTACAGGGGCACGATCMCCTCCCTGCTCCTGCTGGCCACACTATTCCTGATACAGGCCAGGATGCCGTTGGCCTTCTTGGCCTACCTGGGCACACGCTGGCTCATGTTCAGCCGGCTGTCGACCAGCACCCCCAGGTCCTTTTCCGCTGGGCAGCTTTCCAGCCACTCTTCCCCAAGCCTGGGAAGGCACAACTTCAAAGTGCCTTTCAGAGAAAATTTAAGGAATTCAGGGAGCTGGACATCAGGTCCAACAAAATGTGTTCAGAAAACCTGGCAGGGCTTTAATGAAGCAATAGGGCACCACGGAAACTATCCCAGCACTGGGGGAAGGGGGAGGTCATAGTTCAGATAATGATCTGAAACTTCGGAAAGAAGGGCATAAAAGTAGAAACTAGGTGAAAAAACTAGGAGGAACAGAAAAAAATAACAAAAAATCAGGGAAGCCAAAGTATGAGAGGAATTGTAACTAGGAAGAAATGTGAAGGATTGCAAGAAAACCTTCAAAAGGAAGGTGTTGGTAGGAGGATGCTGAGCAGCCCATGTGGCCCACTGTCCTACTGAGACTGGGAGGGACAGCAGAAGGTGACAGGACTCAAGTGCTCGATGGCTTCTTCCCCTCAGCCTGCACTGAGGAGGGTGGCTGCGATCGCATGATTAACACCACTRACATGAGTGACAGGGGTGTACGCTCATACTAGATAAGGGAAAATGTGATCAGATTGGCTGGACTGAAGGTAAGTGAGGGTAATACTGAGAACTAATAGAGGATGGATGAGGTTTTTGAGAACAGGAAAAAGGAGTGACACAGTGCCTGTCTTTGATAGGAGAAAAAAAAARGAAGTGAAGAATTAGAGGCCACTTAGCTCAACTTCAAAGTCCAAGAAAACCGTGGAACAAATAGCCAGGTGCTCCCAGAGACAACAGGGAAAGGGAAGAATCCCAGCAAACACACCTGTGTATGCACAGCCCTGTCTGACTTCCTCCTCTGACAGTCTTCATGGACAGGGTAATGTCATCCACATCTCTCTACCTCTAACCACGCCGTGTCCCTGGGCACTGCGGCCACTCCAGCGGCATCGGGCTGTTCCCAGCACTGCCCCTGCCACAGCTGGCTGCTCYAGTCTGCCCCAACAGCCTTCTCCAGGGCCAGGCTTGAACTCAGCACTCCCCAGCAGCAAAACTCGGCAGGGCCTGGTGCAGGCCGTGAGGCAAAGAGCAGGCACGAGCATGGCCTGTGCCCAGCGAGCCCCAGCAGTTGCTCCCTGCATGTGAATAACTCAACCTGGTAGCGCCGAGCTGGCTTTCCCGCAGCATCATTGTCTGTCCTGCACCCCGCACGCAGTTTTTATTGCTGTGTGTGAATCTGGTTATGAGACCMCTGTACAGGTGCTGAGGCTTTAAGTGCTCTGGGCTCTCCTTGCTTTGCGCAGCCTCCTCCATGCCATACTGCTGAGCTTTGGGCAGACCTCGCTAACCCGCAGTGCACTCTGATGGCCTCTTCCCTGCCAGGTCCCTGCTGATCAGTCGCTCTTGGGCTCCTTACTGATTTGATGGCCCAGACACCATGACTTGGCTTCCTAGCACTACATTAACTTGCAAAGGGAAGAGGGAGATGCCACAGATCCTGATTTTCTAGGCCTCTGTTGCCCACTTCCCCTGTGCAAGCCCATGCCTGTGGGTAAGATGAAAAGGCTGCAGGTGGTGACAGCTCTGGGAGGACACTTGGCAGTGCCTCACAGCAGGAGGAGTTAACTTCTGCTCTCTCCTGGCTCCATCCCTCACACTTGCATGGTAATGAAGTCATGTACTTGCTCTCTGGGTTATGATGCCGTTTGTCTGGGGAAGGCTGCAGGGATGCTGCAGAACACAGGGCTACCTTACAATGACATTGACAAACAGGAAAAGTAGTCAAAAAAAGAGCAGAGCAATTCAGTAATGTCAAACACACGGTCCTGCTTGTAGGCAAGTACCAGTGACTGTGCAGATGCAGGACGGGGAACTAATGACGTGGCAGAGCTTCTGCAAACCTGTGGGACGGAGAGGGTCATAAGCCAAACGTGTCAACAGCTCAGAGCAGTGTGACAAAAGGCAAATAGCAGCCTGACATATGCAGGCCAATGAGTCACGTGCAAGGCACATGAAACAGTCCTGATCTCATGGACCCGGCGAGCCAGAGAGGCATCACACCCTGGGTCTGCCATGAGGGTACCAGCGGGGAAGGTGCCAGCTCAGTGATGAATACGAGGGGATAATGACACCTGACCACCGGGGAACAGCTCTGGGGCCTGGGGCTGTTGGGTCCCGCGAAGCTGCAAAGGTGGGAGAAATAACTGCCCTCGGTCTGCACCGGGAGAACACCCGCAGCTGCGGACGCCGGGGGACTCGGTGCGGGGGGCTCGGTGCGGGGGGCTGGCGTCGGGGGGCTGGCGCGGGCACCAGGCCGGGCCCCGGTGCCGGCCCGCGGCGGCGGCCGCAGCCCCGCCGAGCAGCGCCGGCAGCACCTGGGGCGCCGGCAGCGCGGGCCGGCATCGGGCTGCGGGTCGGGACCTGGTGCTGCACCGGGTCGGCCCCACGCGGTGGCCAGGGCGGCGGGGGCTCCGGCCCGGCGGGGCTGCCGAGGGCCCGCCCCGGGCCGCGGCCCCGCTCGGGCGGAGGGGCTCGGGCATCTCCTCCCGGGGCGATCTGCGGGGCGGACCGAAGCGCCCGGCGCACCACGGGGCGGTTTTGCGCGGGGACTACGCGGGGGCAGCCCGCGCCCCGGCCCCGCCGCGGCCCCACCCGCCGGGGCCGCCCCCTGCGCTGCGGCGGGCGCGTCTCCGCAGGGGCAGGGCAGGTGGTGGAGCCGTCCCTCCGCGAGTCCCTCCGCGTACCCCTCCATCCCTCTGTGCATCCCTCTGTCCTGCCTTGCAGCCCTCCATCCCTCCGCGCGTCCCTCTGTCCTTCCTTGCAGCTCTCCATCTCTCCGTGCATCCCTCCATCCCCCCGCGCATCCCTCCATCCCCCGCGCACTCCTCCGCGCATCCCTCCATCCCCTCGCGCATCCCTCCATCCCCCCGCGCATCCCTCCGCCCGCCCCAGCACCGGCAGGGCCGCTCCTGCGCGGGTATGGCGGGGCGGCCGCGCTTCCTCTGCGGCGTGGTGGAAGGTAGGTCCCTCCGGGGCCGCGGCTGGGGCTGATGCCCCGCCCGGGCATTGCAGGGACTGGCCCGGTCCACCCAGAGCGAACAGGGGCCGGGAAGGGCCGCCGGGACCCGAGCCGCGCCCGGGACCCCGGGTATTGGGGAGGCAGGGAGCCGGGCCCCTGCACAGCACCCTATCTCTGCCCAGGGGTACGGGGCCAGCACCCCCCACTGACGCTCCCCAGCTCTTCCCCAGAGCACTGCTGCACCCCGCAGCCATCCCAGCACTGCCGACCCCCACGCCCCCGCAGTGGGTCATGGGGACCCGCTGCTCTGTCTCCAGCACTCTGCAGTGGTTTTTTTCTCTGCCCTGGTTGTGGGGGCAGCATCCCGATGTGTGTGCCCCTCCTGCCTCCCTGCCTGCAGCGCAACGCTGCCTCGGGCCCTGCCCAGAGCTTGCCAGGAAGAGCCTGGTCTCTCATGGCAGCTCTGGATGGCTCAGCCATGTCCTTCTGTCCCCCTTACACCCAACTCCTGTTTCTGCAGCACAGCACCTCTGGAGCTGGGCCAGGCCTGGCACCCACTAGGCAGAAGCATGTCCACTTTTCCTGGCAGCACAGTACCCCGATGAAGCCCACTGCCCACTGCCTTGCCTGGGAGGAAGCAAAAGCACCATGCAAATAAACACAAAATAAATAGAAAGTGCAGGGATGGGGAAGTTGGTAGGAAAAAGAAATAAGTCAGACAAGAATCATTGATATAGGAAAGCTGACCTGGGAAAGAGAAGGACACAGATGCTGCCAGCAGAGCCACTCCAGGAGGAGGAGGTCCCTGGGAAGCGAGGAAGGAAAGGCATCCCTCACCCTGGTAGCACAGGCCCTGGCAGGGAACATAGGGTGGTGCTGTGGCGGGCAGGCTGCTGAGCAGGGTGTAGCAGGGCCAAGGCAGGCCAGGAGTGGCACGTCCTACACAGAGTCCCTGCTCCCTCCTGATACCCCGGACACTGCTAGCAGCAGCCAGAGAGCACGGACGGATGGACTGACGCCTCTGGGTGACCTGCACCCAGGACAGGAGAGGGGCTGGGGAACAGTTGGAGCCTAGGGACTTTGCTTCCCAATGGGTTCATCGGGACTTTGCTAAAGGTTGTGAAGAAATTGCTGAGGGACATCCCAGATGGCCCAGAGTTTGTCAAGTAATGGTGTTGATGGGTTACTGATGTAGTGATCTGGGCCACGGGAGAGCCAAGGTACAAATGCACAGCATCACTCATCAGTGCTCATCTGTCTTCAGAAAAGCAGAGCATCAACATCACTCCTTTGGAGATGCAGCCACAGGTGCAAACAGATTTTACTGGCACAATTTAAGCCACTTTACTGCGTAAAATACACTAGGATGGCATTTTCAACAGAGCTGCTGCTGGCAGGGCATGTGTAGGGGGTGAGTGTCATACTTGCAAGGCAGTGTCAGTTCACAGCAAAGCGTGAGTGAGGCACTTGCAGGCAGGTGCTGTACAGAGACTCTTGGGACCTCACTGTGAGCTGAGCAGGAGTTCCTATGGATTGGGAAATGGAAAATCTRTCATGGAAATACCTTCTTTGGTGAAATGTTTGCTGGGATCCTTGAGTGGCCACAAATTTGGCCCYGTGCACGGTGGAGGATGGCTAGTAAGGTGAATATATATTATTTCAAAGTAGATGGAATAAGCGTGTAGGTGTTCAGGCAGGTAGAAGATCTATCTGCAAAGAAGATAATGTTCAGTGTGTGCTGTGGCACAACACAACCTACCACACCATTGCCCAAGGTTGGTGTTGAGGGCTGCAGGGTGGGCTCCTGCCAAAAGGAGCAGGGCATCAGGGTCCCCTCGCAGGCAGACCAGCTCCGGTGCACTCAAGTGCTTTGGGGAAACACGGGTGCTTTTCTGGGCAATGGCCTCGTGCCAGATGCTGAGAGCTGGTCCTTTCTCCCAGACTAACAGAGTCATTGCGATCTGCCCTTGTGCGCCGCCCAGTTCAGTGGATGCATTCACTTCCCTGAATATCTGCTCCTCTTGGTCTTGTCTGCTAGAAAGTGCATTGACTGATTTAAAAGTTGCCCATGATACAGAGCCCATCGAAACTAGGAAGCTGCCTTGATGGCTAATTGCCATCACTGTTCAAGATGTAATGTATTTTCTGTGAGACTTCACATTGCAGCTGCCAGATCTTGCAGAGACTTGAAGTGACTGAAGATTCTTCTCCTGCTAAATTTCAGGTCTGTGCTGGAACRCTTACAGGTTCCCCTTAACCTCCTCTTTAAGAAGCTGTCAAATCTGCATCTCTCCAAACCCATTTACCTGCCTATTCTCCCATCGTCCCCAAGTGAACTGGCTTGCTTTCCATGGGGTATTCTTTCTCGCTGGCTTTGCAGACAACTCCGCACCTCCCAGGTCTTCGTTCCTTGAAAGTGGTCCCAACAGGGGAATGGGTGCTCCATGTCCAGCGGTGTCCCTGCTCACTATATCCAGTCACAGACTGGTTCCCTGCCGTGCAGAGCACAGGGCAGACTGTCAGCTGCTGTGGTGCTGCAGCCTCAAGCTTGTGTCAGACACTGGTGCCCAACAACCACCTAAAGCCTGCAAGCAGCAGAAGTGAAAATGTTAACAAACACTTGGGAATTTGCTGACTCAGATCTGTATTTCCTGCATTCGGTTTTATTGATGTGAACTTTCTGGAAGGGCAATRTCCTTGCGGCCAGCCTTGGTGCTGATTGATGAGTGTCTTTGTTAGCAGACAACTGGTAAGGTTGCTCCCTGGTGTGCTTTCCCTCTCTGGATTTTCCCTTTGCAAGTTTATGGGGATGGTGTTTTCCACTGAGGTATAGACAAGGTGTTTGTGAAGTGTCGTGTGGAGTCACAGTCCCAGCACTCGTGGGCATCCCCGCAGGTTGTTTGTGTGTTCCTGATCTGAACAGCTTGCCATGGGACAGGGATGCTGCCTCAAAGTCCTGCCCTGCTGCAATGCAGGTATGTGTTTGCAGGGTGTGGGGGAGAGCTGYGTCAGTGCGATTTTGGTGCAGTTTGAGTTAAGCAGTGAATAAAGACAGAGAGAGCAGCTTTTATAGCCCATACAGGAGTGATGATGACACAGCCTGACACTACACAGGCACAGAGAGGTGCAGAGAGACATAGAGCTGGTCTTGGTAAAGAAGAAAATTCCCAGGCAGAAAACTCTAGGATGGATGTACAATAGCTCTGTGCTTCTGTGCACCCCAAAATCATGCTAGAGTGCCTTATAGCCTAGCCAGCCCTCTGCTGTCTCCTCTAGGCTTGGCTTTTACTGTGCAAACTCCCCCTCCCAGGTTAAGTGCTACCTTGTGCAATTCTTCCCAGCTGCCTCTTTCTGGGAAGGATGGAAGCACAGAATTATACTCACTTGCCCAGCAAGATCATAGCAGGATAATAGACACTTGAAGTACCCAGAGGTGAACGACCAGTGGATCTCTGGGTTTAAGAGCAGCCAATTAGTGATAGTACAGAAGAGACTCTGTTTTAAGGCAGTTACTGACAACAGCATTTTGGATTTTTTTTTCCCCTTTTACAGGTTTCTATGGGAGACCATGGTCTATGGAACAGAGGAAACTTCTCTTTCAATGGCAAGTACATTGAATTTTCCTCTCTGAAGGTACTAGCCTGTGGCAGAATGGCAAAGTGGAAGCCAGAGTGCTGTGGAGGTAGGAGCAGTGAGGGAAAACATGCTGGAGGGAGGCTCCTGGGGCTGGCCTGGCTGTGGGACGTCGGGGCGATGGCAGCGAAGGGGGCTCATGCTTCTCCCAGGGCGGCTCCTGCAGTGCCCCCTCTGTCCCAGCACTCTCGCACCCCCGGATCCGGCCCAGGGAAAGACACCCCCGCCCTGGTCCCGGGGTGGACGGGCAGCCCAAGGATGCCCGGACGGATGCGGGCTGTGCTGCCCTGTGCCGGCAGATGGTGCTGGGACTCTGCCACGGCCCAGCTGCAGCCAGATGAGCTTGGCCAGGGCTGGGTGCCCCAGGGGAATGGGGTCAGGGGATGGGGCCCGGGAGGGGCTGGGTGGGCACTAGCCCCTGCATGCTGGGACCGCACAGCTGGCATGGGTGCTCCGGTGAGGGTGCAGACCCACAGGGAGCTGTCAGTGGGACAGGGTCAGGTCCTGCTGCCCGTGTCATGGGAGGAGCGATGGCAGCTGGGAAGGGTTTGGAGAGGAGCGTGGGGGCTATGCGAGCCTCAAAATGCCGCCTCTGGAGGCACCAGAAAAGCTGCTCTGCCCTGACTGCAGCGTGGCGTGGGTCGGCTAGGGCAGCCCATGCGCAGAAGGGGTGTCAGGGAGCAGGTAAAGGGGCTGGAGCTGGAAACGGGAAGTCAGATCTGCGTGGGAGAGAACGTGGGGGTGTTCAGCGGGCTGGAAGCCCACCTCAGGTGCTGACTTGGCAGGACGAGCACCCATTGCCTCATGTGTGAACCGTGCGGGCCTGGGCAGTGCCATGTAGCACCAGCCCCTGTGGGTGTGCTGGCTGCGGGACAGCACGCTGCCGCTGCATGCCCGCTGCCACCAGCAGCAATCGGCCAGCTCGACCTGCCTGGGGCCGCTGTCCCCACCACCCTACGCTCCCAGCGAGGGACCAGGCGGGTGCTTCCAGCCACCCCAGCCTTGCTGGAGCTGGGCTTATCATTGTGGAAACAGAAGGCASAGCAAACCCGCATCACTCCACCGTGGGCACAGGTGGCCACTTTATCCTGAGGCTGCCATCCCTGCCTGGTGTGGAGGTGGCCCCTGCATCCCCGTGAGTCCCCATGTATGTCTGTGTGTCACCGTGTGTCACGGGAAGGATGTGGGCAGGACCTGTCACTGGCTGGTTGTGAGAATCACCTTGGGATGGGAGTTGATCTGTGCAGRAGAGAAAAAGCCCTCTCCTAGCAGCTGGCGCCCATGCGCTGGCCATCCGCGGCATGAGCTGCACTGACAGGACCTGCCACCGACGAACTGGGTGGCAGGATGGATGCTCCCGTGGAGCGTCCAGCATGGGCAGCACAATGGTCACAGTCTAGGTGGTGCGCTGGTCAGTGTGGGTACTGCCCTGGTGATGGCATGGGCAGCACGCTGGGGGTGGTGTGGACAGTGTGCTGGTCACAGCAGGGGCAGCGTGCTGGTGACAGTGTGGGCAGTGCACCGGTGATGGCCAGGCAGGGGGCCAGAGGTGGCAGGGCTCTGGTGACTATGCTGGTGACGGCACGGGCAGCCGTGCACTGTGTGGGAAATGTGCCGGTCCTGCTGTGAGAGTGCGCTGGTGACAGTGTGGGCAGTCACAAGTGCAAGTAAGGACCACAGTGCGGAGACCAGAGATGCAGGTACAGAAAAATGTAGCTTAGAAAATTTGGGGAAAACGTACAGGACAGAAAACAAGATGTGATGTTTTAAAGTATATTAGGAATGAACGTCTCATGRTGGCCTTGTCTGGTACTGGACTGGGATGTCTGTTCACATGTTTGCACATGTGAGCAGTATGTTCATCGGTGTTTTTCCTTCTCTGGAAAGAAACAAGATGAGGCACTTGCATCATGTGGTACATGAAGTGCTTCCCAGTCTGTTCATCGTGGGAAAATGTAAAACGTCGTCTGCTAAGGAGGATAAATAAAAATAAATTAATATATCAGATGGCTTTCATACAGGAGTGCCAAAAGAGCTGTCTAGGGAGGTGTCTGCTCCGTCCTGATATTTCCAGTGAGTCTTGGCTTCCTGGGGATATTCTGGAAGGAATTTGTGCTTTTTGAGGCCAGAAAGGGCCTTAYGACGGTGCAGTCTGATCTCCTGAAGCAGGCAGGCCCTGATCTCTCTCGTACCTGCTTCCCTTCAGCTCTGACTGCAGTGGAGCATCTGGAGAGCTGGAGACCTTTCCTCTCCCATCTCGCCGGAATGCGTGTCCCCGTGAGTCACCCCTGGACCCTGCCATGTCCCCGACTGCCGGGTGTGGCTTTTCTCTCCTCCGGAGCGCTGGTGGGCTGAGGCTTTCCCCTGGGGAGATAAGCAGACTGGGCTCCAAGACTCTGTTGCTCACAGGCTKTCCACCGGTGTCTGTGTGTGTGGCTTCTTGACAGACTCACTCTAATTTACCAGCGTCCTTCCCATGCCATGGCTACTTGCTCTGGCAGCATCTGCAGCCAGCACAGAGGTCACCGAATCTCCCTAGTCCCGCCTGACACTCTGCAGTGATTCATCTGGGGCTCTCTCTTATGCTGAGTTACYGGTGGCATTGCAGAGAACACTCATGTTCAACTAATTGCTTGCTATGTTAAGTTGTTACTTCAGGCACCGTATCTTCTGTATTCTTTTACCTAGGTAGAACTTTATGCTTGGCTGTATTAAGAAGTATACTGCTTGCTGAAGCCCAGCTTAACAGCCATTTCAAATCATTCCGAGTGCTGTATTTGCTCCTTTTTTCTCCACTTGGTCTTCGCCACCTGCAGACTGCAYGGGCGCAGCGTCCTGCCACGGGTTCACCCTTGCCCAGCTCTGCTGCCCACCCTGCCAAAGCTCTGTTTCAGCACTCACCGTTTTTCAGCACTCTGGGGGTTCACCACCTGCAGGGCTTGGCAAAAATCTTGCAGTCCCAAAGAGTTCCTCTGCCGGGCCTTGTAATGTCTGTGAATCAATGTTAGCGTGACCCTGTTAGATAACGGAGTGCCTGGGTTTAGACRTGCAGGAGGGGATTCCTCTGCCTCACGCTGCCTCTGTCTCCCCGCGGGGAGCAGCTGTGCAGGATTCGTGCACTGCTGAAGCGGGTGCCTGAGCTGTCCGGGAGATGTGTCCTGTGGAGGAGCAGCACAGCTGGGGTTTGGGTCCTCCCGCGTGCACCCCTGCRCTGGTGTTAGATAGGCAGGAGGGCAGTTGGGTACCTCCAGCCCATGGGCCTTTGGCTGTGCTTGGCTGAGGAATGAAGAAGCTGGTACAGGATCCAACCTATCAAAACTACGTTAAGGGGTTAGTATGTAAGTAATGCATGTTACTGCTGATGGATAAGGAATTGGCTGGATGGCTGCGTCCAAAGAGTTGCAGTCAATGGCTCAATGTGCAAGTGGAAGCCAGTAATGAGTGGTGTCCCCCAGGGGTCCATACTGGGACCAATACTATCTAATAACTTCATCATTGACRTAGCGGGATTGAGTGCACCCTCAGCAAGTTTGCAGATGACACGAAGCTGAGTGGTGCAGTTGATCGCCTAGAGGGAGGGGATGCCATCCAGAGGGACCTTGACAGGCTTGAGGAGTGGACCTGTGAAAACCTCATGAAGCTAAACAAGATCAAGTATAAACTCCTGCACCTGGGTCAGTGCGATCCCCAATATCAGTACAGGTTGGGGGATGAAGGGATTGAGAGCAGCCCTGCRGAGAAGGMCTTGGGGGTACTGGTGGGTGGAAAATTGGGCATGAGCTGGCAATGTGCACTTGCAGCCCAGAAGGCCAACCGTATCCTGGGCTGCATCAGAAGAAGTGTGACCAGCAGGTTGAGGGAGGGGATTCTCCCCGTCTACTCCACTCTGGTGAGACCCCACCTGGAGCACTGCGTCCAGCTCTGGGGTCCTCAGTACAAGAAAGACATGGACCAGCTAGAGCAAGTCCAGAGGAGGCCATGAAAATGATCCAAGGGCTGAAACACCTCTCCTATGGAGAAAGGCTGAGAGAGTTGGGGTTGTTCAGCCTGGAGAAGAGAAGACTCCAGGGAGACCTTATTGCAGCCTTTCAATCCTTAAGGGGGCTTATAAGAAAGATGGGGACAGACTTTTTACCAGGGCCTGTAGTGACAGGACAAGGGGTAAGGGTTTTAAASCGAAGGAGGGTCAACTGATATTGGACATAAGGAAGAAATTCTTTACTGTGAGAGTGGTGAGACACTAGCACAGGTTGCCCAGAGAAGCTGTGGATGCCCCATCCCTGGAAGTATTCAAGGTCAGGGTGGACGGGGCTCTGAGCAACCTGATCTAGTGAAAGATGTCCCTGCCCATGGCAGGGGATTGGACTGGATGATCTTTAAAGGTCCCTTCCAACYCAAACCATTCTGTGATTCTAATGCCAGCAGCTCTTGGATTTCTTGAAAAAGGACTTCAGTTAAAGCAGAGTTACTGCTGATGCCAGGTGCTGCACCTTGAGGAATCCTCGTCCCCGTTACAGTGGCAGTGCTGGACCCCACGTTAACTGGGCGCAGCAGAGAGGGGTGCAGGCTCTCCGCAGCGAGCCTCGCCGGCAGGGTGTGCACAGCAGCTGCCSCAGAGCTGCCTCTGGAGGTCTGTGTCAGACCACAGTGGCATGTGGCACACACATCATCCCAGCAGGAAACATAGCCTGCTTCTGGGGCCCTTCCATGGAAACACCACCTAACACAGCCAAAGAAAAGGTGTTTGTGCAGGAGCCGGGCAGGTGGTGCGGGGCACATCTGGCCACTGTGTGAGGAAAGGGAGACCAGGGCAGGCAGGGGACAGCCCAGCGGTTGTGAGGAGGCTGCAGCCCCCGTATCAGAGCCGGGCCGGGGCTGCAGTGCTGTGTCCTGTGCTGGTGTCTCACTGGAGAGGAGGTGGAAAAATGCAAGGGTGCAAAAGGGCCCCWGTGAGACCCAGTAGCTGCAAAAATCCTTGTAGAGCGATAGCTTTGAAGGTCTTGACCTGTTCAAGTGATCAAGGCATGATCTGGGAATGGGGCAGCGGACGTACAGGGACTGCGGGTGAAGTCAGGCCAGCCTGCAGACAGGACGTGGGCTTTTCAAGGGGATGATGTGAGGGGGTCTGCAGTGGTGAGGGCTCCCGAGGTGTGTGTGGTTCCCAGAGAGGTACTCCCGGCTGAGCCCCCCAGGCCAGACTGTCAGGTGCAYCCTGCTCCTGGACACTGAGCTTGGGGGAGCAGTGAGGTGCCAGCTCTCCAGGGTATCTCCGCTGGTCCTGCTCCACAGAGACCCCTCACATCCAGAGGGGCAACTAGCTCATACGTACCTGCTTCATCTGGAGTCACTTGTCACAACAGGCAACCTTGTAGCCTGCGTGTTTGGGCTACAAACAAGTTTGGTTCTTGATTACACAATTAGATGCATAGCTGAAGAGAAAGGGAAAAGAAACCCACCCCAAACATGCTTACACAAGGTGCTAAGTGCTTCCACAGGTCTTTCTGCAAGCCCTAAAAGAGCTGCTGCAAAGCTGCAGGGGTGGTTTGGCCTGATGGAGCCCCACAGCTGGACTCCAGGGCTGGGGCCACCTGCACCCTTGGGGGGGCCGYGTGGAGCAGCAGACCGCTGAGCTGCTCCCTCCATGGCTCCAGCCCCATCCTCTGTCTCCTTGGCCGTTTTGTTCTCAGCCTCCCCCAAGAATCCCCGTTCCTCCCCCAGAGGCTGCTCTGGCCACTCGCCCCTCCTCCATTCCTTGCTTGGGACATTGAACTTTTCATCGTGGCAGGACTTTGTCAAGTGGTTAAAAGAGGCTGTTTAGGCTAAGCTGGTCCCTCCCACCCACTTTTTCTGCAGCAAGGGTGTTAACTCAACCCATCTTCCAGGTGGCAACATCCTGCTGGTCTCCGAGGCTTTCTCATCCTGATGCACTATCTTTCTGGAGGTTCCTAAACAACACAAATTGTTGGGCTCAGCACTGGGAGCACTGGGTGAGATTTATGTCTCTGTGTGGCCATCAAAAGTACGCAGGGCAGGGCTCCCTGTGCAGGGGAAGAACTGTGGCTCGACAGTCTGGAGGGCTCTGTGTGAGCAGAGGCTGGAAGCCTGCAGGACACGGTGCAGCTCCTGGGAAGGAGAGGATGCTGTGTGCCAAGGAGCTCTTGGTGTTGCGGGCTGGCACCTGCCTGGATGCCTGTCCTGGTTTTGGCTGGGATAGAATTAATTTTCTTTCTAGTAGTTGGTATAGTGCTATGTTTTGGATTTAGTATTAGAAGAATGTTGATAACACGCTAATGTTTTTAGTTGTTGCTAGGTAGTCTACTTCTCAAGGACTTTTCAGCTCCCATGCTCTGTGAGGTGCACAAGAAGCTGGGAGGGAGCATAGCCGGGACAGCTAGGCCAGCTGGCCAATGGGGTATTCCATACCATATGATGTCATGCTCAGCATATAAGGCTGGGGGAAGAAGAAGGAAGTGGGGGACGTTCGGAGTGATGGCGCTTGTCTCCCCAAGTAACCGTTATGCGTGATGGAGCCCTGCTTTCCTGGAGATGGCTCAACACCTGCCTGCCCATGGGAAGTAGTGACTTCACTTAAACCACGACAATGCCTCTTTGCAAAGAGCTCATCTGGAGCCTTGGGTGACCCCTTGTCCTTGCGGCGCAGGCTGAAACGCTGGGGGCTGAACTGCTACATGTACGCGCCCAAGGATGAGCTGAAGCACCGGCTGCTCTGGCGAGAGCCCTACACAGAACATGAGGCAGGTACCGGCTCTGCTGGGCCCCAGCATGGGTGGGCGGCAGGCATCCCAGGTCCTCAAGGGTGAAGCATGGTCTGCATCTCAGCCAGGGTCAGGCTGGCTGTTACCACTCCTCCTGCCAGGAACCTGCCCACTGCAGGGAGCCCTGCAGGCCCTGCCTAGTGCAAGGGGACCCCCAGACCCTGCCCAGCACAAGGAGCCTCCCCAGACCCTGCCCATCACATGGAAGCCCCTGGGAGGCCACCCAGCATGGGGAGCTCCCCACGCGGGTCTCTGGCAATATGCTCGAATATGCCAGTGACTACAGACCCTTGCGGAGAGTCCTCTGTGTCCCAAGGGACTGGAAACTGTCTCCCCTGGGACTCTCCCCTCCAGATGCTCCCTCATACTTCCCGATACCTTTAGCTCCTTCCTTTCAGGCCACGGTGGTTCCCTCTCCYTCCATCCCTTGCCTCCCTCTGTCCCTTGCCTCCCTCCATCCCTTGCCTTCCAGTGCTCACAGCACCCCCTCTGCTTTGTCCCCAGCCTGCATGCGGTCTCTCATCGAAGCTGCCCAAGAGCAGGGTGTGGAGTTTGTTTTTGCTGTTTCTGCTGGCCAGGACATGGTGTTTTCAAGTGCCAGGGATCGGCTCCTGCTGCAGCAAAAACTCAGGCAGGTACCGTGGGCCATTCCTTCATCCCACTGCTCCCAGGCAAGGCGCACGCGTGCTTGTGTGTGGGCCCCATGCCCACCCCAAAGGCCGGTGTGGGGCTGTAAACCCCTCCTGCTGCCGCGCAGCAGGGCGCAGCTCTGTGGGGTGCCAGGTGGCAGAGGTGCTGTCGCTGTCACGGTGACAGAGAGCCGGAGGCTCGGTGGATGCCTGACTGCTAGCGGGCAGCGCTGGGGGCAGGAGAGGGACCGGCCAAGCCCCAGAGCTCGCTGGGCAGCACCGGGGGCCAGTGCAGGCCGGTGCTGAGCCCCTGGTCCCCAGGGAGGGTAAAGAGCCGCCGGCACAGCAGGTTTGCTCCGTGGACAGCTGCTCCTCCCCACGCCACAGCCCAGGCAGCAGCTGCCCTGTGCTGCACCGTGCCTGGCCAAGGAGCACCTGCCCGGGCGTGTGGCGAGGCTCCTCCCGAGGCTCTGCCGGCCTCCGCTCCAGCCGCGGGGCTCCCAGTGCTGCAGGGCAATGTGGGGGTGCGGTGCGGGGGGAGCRGATGTGGTGGGCAGCGAGCGGAGTTGCCCGGCAGCGGCACAGCGGGAGYGGGCTCTGGGCCACCGCAGCACGGACTCTGGTTTGAAAGGGCTCCCGGCCCGCGGCAAACACGGCTGCGCCCAGGGCTTGGAGCAAGGTGGGCTGTGGCTGCGGGGCTGGCGCGCGCCCGCGGAGCGGCTGGGCGTTGCGTGTGGCATCTGCTGGGCAGGCGTGGGGGGCACGGCGAGGGCTGCTCTGCCCGCCCCGTCCGTCCAGGCGCCCCAGACCTCTGCTGTCCTTACAGGGCCCAGGCGGCAGGGGCTCGACCGGGGCTCGCTGCTTCCTTTCTCTCTGCTGCCCAGGGATCCTAGCAGCCCGTGCCAATGCCCACAGGTGGCTGCCATGGGGTGCCACTCCTTCGCACTGCTCTTTGATGACATCGACCCCTGCATGTGCCAAGCTGACAGAGACGTCTTCCCCGCCCTGGCACAGGCTCAGGCCTCTGTGGCCAACGAGGTGTACCGGGAGCTGGGCCAACCCTCCGTCTTCCTCTTCTGCCCTACAGGTACTGCCTGCAGCCGTGCAGCCCCAGCCACCCCGCCCCTGGGAGCCCCGTGCTTGGCCAGCCGGGCACCCCACAGCAGACCAGGGTGCCCTGTGGCTGGCTGCACCCAGCACCTGTGTCTGTTGAAAGCTGACTGCCCTGACAGCCTCCAGGCTCCCCCCAGCCCCCTCATGCTCCTGTGGGAGCCCTGGAGATCTCAGGACTAGGACAGGGCCAGGCTGCAGACGGGCTGGCGCTTCAGCAGCCGTGCATGCTGTATTCCCTGCACCGCGCATCTCCCCAGCCCTTATCCATCGATCCCAGGCAGCCTCTCCTCTCCTGGGCTCTCTGCCCCTCCAGGGATGCTCTGTGCTCTCTCCCCAGAGTACTGCAGCTCCCTGTGCTCTCCCAGCCCCAGCCAGTCCTGCTACTTGCTGACCCTCGGCCAGGAGCTGCTCCCAGGGATCGGTGTCCTCTGGACAGGTGAGCGCCTGGCCCGGCTCTGCGGGGTGTGTCGCCCTGTGCAGCTTCTCAGCAAGAGCCGGTGTCTGCAAACCCTGCAGCCACGGGCTCCGTCCCGGSAGAGGCACCAGCAAGTGGCCCCATCGTGGTGCCTTTCAGCATCGGGGTGTGCGGCCCTGGCCAGGCAGGCAGTGGGTCRGGCTGCGGGTCTGCTCTCCTTCTGGCAAGGGAGGGTGGGGTGGGGTGACTCGACCCTCATCTCCACGCTCGGTGCCCAGATGTGTGCATGTCCCTGTTGTGAGTGTGCACGATGGACTGCGCTGCCTGCGTGCTCCACGCACGTCCGTGCCGTGATGCTCCAGGCCCAAAGGTGGTGTCACAGGAGCTCTCAGCCACGCTGCTGGAGGAGGTGGAGGGTGTCCTGCGGCGCCGCCCCATCATCTGGGACAACCTGTAYGCCAACGACTATGACTGCAAGCGTGTCTTCCTGGGCCCCTACATGGGACGTGCCCCCGGCCTCACGCTCAGGCTCCGTGGACTGCTCCTCAACCCCAACTGCGAGCTCCAGGCCAACTTCATCCCCATACACACATTGGGCAGCTGGTTTCGGAGCGAGCTGGGGCACCGTGCCTACCCTGATCACGCAGGTACCTGGCCCCAGCACCCCAGGCAGCTCTGTACCTGGGGCCCCAGTGCCAGCAGTCAGCTTGTGCACCCAGGGCRGGGCCCTGCCCATCACTGCCCGTCTTTGCCATGGGCCTGCAGGCTTTCCTGCATGGCAGCCTGGGTGAGGTGTCTCACCTGGCTGGGCACCACCTGTCCCAGGGCATGGGATCCATCCTGGGGGCATCTCCTTGGGGCGGGGGAGGCTGCTTGCCCTCAGTGTGGCATGGGATAGCCCTGTCAAGCAAAGAGTGGGGCTGCTCAGGCTGATGAGCTCCAGTTCCTTAGGGATGGAGACTGCGACCGCCCTGGGGGACAGCCAAGGACCACAGAAGGGGAGCTACAGCCCCCAGGAGGCCTTGGAGCTGGCGCTGCATGACTGGGTTGCTGACATAAACCGGCAGGCCTTGGAGCCAGGTAGGTGATGAACTCCGCTGTGCAGCATCCCTCACCCCCTCCGGAGCAGTGGACCGGCGCAGCTGGGAGCTCGGTGGGGTGAGGGAGCCCCACGCCCTGGCCGTTTGGATGGYGCGCTCTGGCTGGTGCGGCAGCAGGGTCTGCGTGTGTCGTGGTGGGCAGGCGTGGGTGTCCATTGTGCCATGCTGCCCTATGGGTGCTCCTGCCCTGGCCACATCCCAGAGGAGGTCTCCTCGGCTGGCAGTGTGGGAGCCTGGGCCATGATACGGCTCTGGAAGAGGGGGTTTAGCCAGGTGCAAGCTTGGYGTTTTGCAGTGTTTGCCTCTGCAAAGCCTGTGGCCTCACCAGCCATGGAGGCTTGAACTCCAGAGCACAGAGCCATGCAAAGCCCGTGGTCCCTTGAACTCCAAAACACCAAAGCAATGCAGCTCCCCGGTCCCTGCCAGCTTGGAGATGGAGCTTCCCAGCACGGCCGTCCCCAGGGCTGTCCTGCCCCATGGGCAGCAGTTGCCATGCAGGTGCCAGAGGAGCTGCCCCTTGCTCCTTTCTGCCAGGAGGAAGGACCCCGGGACAGCCCAGCRTCAGCCTCAAGGGAGGAACGAGCCTGCAGCCCAGCACAGCAGGAGGACGGGAGGTCATGCCCGACGYGCAGCCCCACGACTCTGTTCCCAGTGGGGCAGACCAGCATGGCCCTGAGCCCTGCGGTGTGGCACCAGGGGAGGGAAGGAAGAAGGTGACCTCAGAGCCCGAGAAGGGCAGTGGGAACAGGAACCCCACTGGCGGTCGGCAAAGCCCCACAGGGGACAGGGACCAGCTCACCACGGGGAGCAGAGAGAGCTGTGAGCCCTCCTCTGCTCTGCCCAACTTGGCAGGAACCCTGGTGRCTACTGAGACCCTCCACAGCCCAAGCCCTCCCATGTTCTGCAGCAATGGGGCCAACACCAGCCAGAACCTTCCCCTACCCACCAGTGATGCCAGGACAGGGGGTGGCAGCCCACCCCAGCCCCCCAGGAGTACCCAGCCTGAGGCCAGCAGGGCTGACATGCCCCAGACACCCCCAGGGCCTGGGGCTGGTGCCAGCCCTGGGCCCCCAGCACTGCTCGATGATGGGACTGATGTCAACCCTAGCCCCCCAGCAGCGCTCACTGATGGGGCTGGTGCCAGCCCTGGCCCCCCAGCACCGCTCACTGATGGGGCTGGTGCCAGCCCTGGCCCCCCAGCACCGCTCACTGATGGGGCTGGTGCCAGCCCTGGCCCCCCAGCACCACTCACTGATGGGGCTGGTGCCAGCCCTGGCTCCACAGCACCCTTGACCCCAGGGGAGGCTGGGTACAGCCCCATAGCCCTGCTGACCCTGGGGGAGGCTGGGTCTGGCCCCACGGTACCACTGACCCCCAAGGAGGCCAGGACCAGCCCCACAGCACCAGTGACCCCAGAGGAGGCCAGGTCCAGCCCCATGGCACCTCTGACTCTGGGGGAGATGCGGATGCTGGTGGAGCTCTTCTACCTGCCTTACCATCAGGGACCACTGGCGCAGCATCTCCTGGAGCACTTTCGGTGGCTCCAGGCAAACAGCCTCAGTGTGGGGATCCCAGCCAAGGCACCTGATGCCTGCGGGGTAAGGCTGGTCCGGGCGCTGCTGCGGGACGGTGCCTGTCACGGTTGCGCTGACGCCCAGTCCGTCCACAGGGCACACGGTGGCGGGGCCGAGCCCAGTCCTTCCAGCTGCTCTGTGCTCAGACATGCCGCCTGCACAGCCGCTTCGTCAGCAGTGCCGGACGGGCACTGCTCTACGACCTCCACCCCTACCTCTGGGACATCCGCAACGTGCTGCTGGCCGCCAGTGCCTTCGTCCTCTGGCTGGGTACGTGGCTGATGCCAGCCCAGAGCCAGCCCCTGTCGCCCTGTAGCACGTATTTGCACCCTGGCCAGATCCAGCCGTGTTGAAGTGCAGGGGYCCCCGGGCGCTGCGGCACACCCAGGGCACCTGAAGCTTGTTCTGTGGTGATCCACTGTTCCCCCCCTAAAGAGGAGAAGATGTCTGGGACCCCCTCCCAGAGGTCTGGGGTCCCTGTGTCCCCCTGAGGGTGCCAGGGTCTCTCCTKGGAGTGCACCTCCACTTGACACCTAGCCCGCTGCTAACCCAAATCCCGTGCTCACCACCTCGCTCCTTTGCAGATGGCCATCTCCTCTGCGACCCTGACGCCAAGGGCACCTGGGGAAGCTGCTTTGGCTGTAAGTACTGGTGCTGCCCTGGCTCACCCGCCTGGGCGGTGGGGCCCTGGCTGCTGCCCTCCATCACCTCCAGCCCTGCAGCAGCAGCCAGCACTCGCCATTGGGCTGCCCTTTCCCATGCTCTGCCTGCCAAGCGGAGCGGGAATGGCCATGGGAAGGCTGGCACCTCTGCGTGCCCTGACACACCGAGGCAGGACGGGGCACTGCTGCTGGGGACAGGGCAGCCATTGGAGCAGCTCTTCACCGTCTCTCACAGTCTAGAAGGAATGCCTATTTCTAGGACGTGGTTCCTCAGCCCTTTTAATCCAAGGACCCYTTTAGCCTTTCTGGTAAAAGGGACCCATGGGCCATTGGGAGCAGTAATGCCCTGGGTGACAGAGGGGAGGTTGGGTTTGGAATGYCTGTGCAGCACTTTGGAAGCCCCTGTTCCTCTGGTTTAGGGTCCCCTGGTTGCTCTGTGGGCCTTGTGACCTCTTACAAACCAAGAACTGTTACYAGATGACAACCTGAGAGGGTCTCCAAGTTCAGTGTGAGACGGTGCCATGTGCCTCGAACCACTTCCGCAGGGAAGCAGCCGCATGCAGGAAAAATTCCCACAGGCACTTCAGAGCTGGCTGGCTGGGCAGCAAAGCAGCGTGCTGCTCTCTGCGCCAGGCTGCAGCTTTCCAACTGTAGCCAGGAGTTGTGTCTTTACYTTACACCTTTTATGGAGGCAAGGTCATTCCTTTCCCCATTACCCCGCTTCAAGCCCTGTTGCGGAGGGTGTGCTGCTACCCCAATGCATGGGGCTGGCTGCCCAAGCCCAGGTGAGGTCCCATGCCTGGGCTGCACAGCTGTGGGGGCAGATCCTTGGAGCTGTGACCAGTGTGGATCATGATGTTGCTGTATGATGGAGGCTGATCTCCCCCTGGCCCAGCAGGTTTTTGCTCACCTCACATGTGTCTGTCTCCTGCTGCCTCCAGGGTGCCAGAGCATCACTGCTCCGATCCTGCTGGGGGGGGACGCCGAGCCCTGGGCACGTCGTGGGGGCCTCTTGGGAGAGCTGCAGGTGAGAGCATGCCCATATCTGTGGGGGCTGAAGGAGCCGTTGGGAAGCCAGGATCCCAGCTGCTGCTCCTGGCCCTGCCATTGGGTTGCTGCAAGCTTGGGAAGGCAGAGCTGCCTCGGGCCTCTGCGCCTTGGCTGCGGCTCCTGGGGTTTCAGGTGCCTCTGGGGGACCCTTCTCCTGCTGCCTCCAGGACAAGGTTTGGAGCCAGGACAACCTGCTCCCTGACGGACTCTAYCTCTTCCAGGCACTGCTGCCTGTGGGGAACAGCTGTGACCTCTTCTACCACCCACCTCCGCTCTTCCCATCCAGCCAGCTGTACCTCCTGCGCCCGCTGCTGCCCCTGGACAAGGTGGGAGCCACAGCCCGAAGGGGTGGCCCGCGCCACTCAGGCCAGAGCTCACCTTTGCATGGCCTGTGCTGTATGTGCGCTAACAGATGTGCTCGTCYGCTGCTGACCCCAAGACTGAGCTTGCAGTGCAGGGTGATGMAGGTGGGAAGGGACCTCTGGGGTCCAGCCCCAGCTCAGAGCAGGCCAGCCTGGGGCAGGTCGCCTGGGGCTGTGTCCAGCAGCGTGTCAGCCCCCTGGGCTGGAGAGCGGGTGTTGTGGCCAGCRGCTTCAGCAGGGACCATCACCTGCCTCCCTGCGATGAGCACCCGAGCAGACCCCCTCCTGGCAGCCAGCAGCAGGAGAGCGAGACCTGGCTCAGAAGTGACAGTGATATCTGTGATATCTTAGAAGCGGCAGTGATATCTGACGGCCRCAGATAAACTGGCACAGACTCGGGGTCGCCAGGTTGCGAGGGTGATCTCCAGAGCACCTCCAGCTCTGATCTCCAGCGGTGGCCGTGAGCAGATGCCAGGAGAGATCCAGAACAGGACAAGTCTGGATGGTGACCTCCTGCAGCCTTCATCAGTCTGCAGCTCTGGGCACTGCCCGAGCCTGTTGAGGTTCATCTCCAAATCAGTCCCTTCTTCAAACACTCATCCAGTTTACAGGTTGATTCCCCGCTGGAGAGGTAGCAGCCTCTGTCAGCCATGACCTGCTTGCTGCCAGCCCCCCCACTCTGTTTGACGTCTCAGCAGTTCGATGGGATGGGGAGAGAAAGGGAGAATTTGGAGGTGGGTGGACACACAATTTTGCTGCCAAATCCAGCAGAGCCCTGGGTTCCCCACGTGCCACACARTCTGCAGCGAACACCCTGCTCCCTCACCCTGCTGCCTCTCCTAGCTAAAGGAAATRCTAATGCTGCAAATCCAGCCATCATGGACACAACTGCACATCCCTGCTAAATACAGTACCCGGCAGTGCACMGCTGCAGCGCTTGTACAGAACACAGGAGGAGTTGCAAGTGTATGAGAGCAGATTATAATATCAGACTGCAGCTGCCAGCAATTCCCATTGCAAGATCTTGTTTTCAATTGCCTGTTGTCAGATTTCATCTGATCAGGCTAAACTTTAACAAGCTGAATGTCTGTGTCCAGTGAAACTTTGAGAGAAAAATCCAGCTAAGCACTTCAGCYCTTTCTGGGAATGGTGCTCAGAAGTGCGCGGTCCTGCCCTCGTCGTTCAGCGATCAGGGCAGCCTTTCCTTTGAGAAGCAATGCTTTTATCAGGAAGTTCTTTTCGCTGATCCTGYGAGCAGCAGCAAACTCAAATCTGACCAAGATGGGAAATTTTTAGATGTCCACTTTGCACATGCTCTGTGGGGACTTGAGTTTCAGTATTGGTTTTGCGGCTGTTCTGGCTGCTCTGAGCATGCTCCATCCTGGGGCGAGCAGAGTTCCTTCAGCAGCTGCTGCTCTGGGATGCCTGATTAGAATGGCAATTTCTCATTTTAAAGTGTYGCTGTGCTGTGGCAACGAGCTCAGAGGCCAGCAGAAGGTGGTGCACAGGGCATCRCCTGGTGCAGATGCCAGCGCCCTTGGACGGCTGAAGCACATACCTTCATACCTTCCCCTGGCCAGGATGCGCTGGAGGCCACAGCCCTGGTCGCAGTCCCTCTTTATGGTCAGCTCGGGCAGCTGCTGGTACAGCGTGCTCCGGCAGGAGCTGTGGCGGGGGCGGAGGCAGCTGAGGGGCAGCAGTGGGGCAGGGATTGGGCAGGGCAGGCAGAGCCAGGGCTGAGGTGGATCTGGGTCTTCCAGGGASAGCTTTACCGAATGTGCCGGGAGAGTTTAGACTGTGACCCCGAAGTCGCAGAGATCCTCGCGGCCCACCCTGATCTCCTCGGTGACAGGTGAGACGTGGTCCCTCCGGGGCTCCCTCTTGCCAGGCGTGTGCCGAGCCTGGCCGTGTGCTGGGTGATGCAGGGCTGTGGTGTGAGGCGGTGTCCTCTCCTCGCATCCCTGCGGGSACCCGCTCTGCCTGCACCATGGCTGGCGGTGGCCTCACCCTGCGGGAGGGGGCAGGTGGGGCAGTCCCTGTGCTAATGTCCAGCTGGGTCACGGCAGCCATGGTGGGGATGGACCCGCTGTCCAGCCTGGCTGCAGGGGGGCTGCGGTGGCTCCCCTTGGTTGAGGGCTTCTGCTGGGGGGGTCTCAAAGGGGTGGTCCGGTGGGCGCTAGGGTGCTGTCCGGYCGGGGAGGCTGGCTGGTCTGAGCTTTCCCTGGGGCAGGCTGGGCTCCAGGTGGCAGCTCAGCGGTGCTCCTGCTCTGACTGCCAGGCTGCTGGGCAGCTTCCTGAGCCTGAGCCCCGAGTACACCTTTGTGCTGGAGGATGAGGGTGGTCCGTGCGGCTACGCAGCCGGAGCACTCTGTGCTGAGGATTTCCTGCAACAGCGAGACAGCAGCTGGCTGCCGGCCATACGGCACAAATACCCCCRAGACCTGGGCGCAGGCGCCCCAGCTCTGGGACAGGTGAGGGGGCACCTGGAGCAGAGGGGAGCGGGTATGGGGGGGATGGAAGGAGTTCCCTCACTTCTGTTTGTGTCCTGCAGGATGCCCTGGAGGAAGCACTGCTCTTCTTCCACGCAGAGCCACCGGCTGTGCCCCTGCCTGTGCTGCGGCGCTTCCCCTCCTTGGTGCAGCTGGGCATGGCCCCCCGCGTGCTGGACGTGGGGGCCAGCCGCAGCCTGGCTATCTGCCTGCTGAGCGCACTCAGGGCCAACGGTGAGCATGACCTCCCCGCGCTGGGGGGGACTGAGGCCCCCTTGATCCAGCACAACCCTGCCCCAACTGCTCCCTTGCCCACCCCAGAGCTGGGAGCCAGCCCCACCTGCACCCCACCTCTCAGCTACCCCGGGGGTAGCCCTCACCGGGGCTCCCTGTCCCCCCTCTGACGCAGTCTGGCCCCAGCTCCCAGGCACCGTGCCCTCCCTTTGCACCAGGGGACATGTGGGCCTGTGCCTCAGGGCGTCACGCAGGCACCCAGTGCCAAAAGGCAGCAGAGAGGCTGACCCCCTTGTGGAGGGGGTCCCAGCCACTCGCCCCCAGCCACAGCGCTGGGTTCCTGGTGCCAGGGGCCTGACCTCTCACCTCCCTTTCAGGGTCGCAGGGAGTGTTTTGCCAGGTCAGTGCCGCTGACCGGCAGCAGCTGAGCTTCTACAGCAGGCTGGGCTTCGTCGCCCTGCCAGTGGCCTGGGGCATGTCCCCTGGCACACGGCTCCTTGGACGTCTCCTCTGAGCATGCTGCCTTGGATGCGGGCACGGGGAGGCAGTGCCACGGTACTGACCCCCCATCCCGAGCAGAGGGGCACCTTGCGCTGGGCAGGTACACGTGATGGGCGACACGGCCTGGGGGTGAGCAGAATGTCACTGGGATGTGTGCAGGGGGCTAGGCTGTGAGGTCCTTGAGTGACAGAGAGGTATTTCTGCCATCTTCAGGAGATTTGGGCTTCAGGGCCCCTCCGCTCCTCCTCCTACTGTTCCTGCTTGCTGAGCACCCTCCACCTTTGTTGGGGAGCCAGCAACATCGCTGGGCTGCCTGCAGACCACCAGGCCTGGCGGGAGCCACATGGGCAGTATTTAGGGTGGTGGTCTTGGAGCACGGCACAGTGCACTAGCGCTAAGGGAGTGTCCCTGTCCTGCAGGCTGGGCTGTCCAGCTCTTTCCATCCCCTGTGTGGCCCTTGGCTGGGGAGCTGGTGCCGCAGCTGGCTCTTGGCACCAAGTACCTGCTTGTCTGTATGGACTAATCTGGTATGGGACACAGTGAGGCAGCCTCCATCTCTGCTGCCCAGGGGCTGAGGGAAGTGCTGTCCTTGGTAATAAAGCATTTGCTGCGCTCTCACTATGGTTCGCCTCTTGGGGGAAAGTGTTGGGGTACCAGCATGTCCCTCTCACACCCTCATGCCCACCGTCTGCCTCACACCGGCTGTTGTTATAGCCGGTCCTGTGTAACCTCAAACGAAGCAGCTCCCCAGACATCCGCCTCTCCAGCTGCTCACCAGCCCTCGGCCTCCCCACACACCGCGCTTCAGGAAGCAGCTCCAGGTGCTGGCAGTGTGTGCTCACGGCAGGGCTACCCACGGGGCTGGGCAGACCCCAACCCTGTGGGATGGGGCTCTCCTGCGGGATGGGACCCCCCGGGCCTCAGCCTCCCCTGTGGTCATGGCTGCCTTGTAGGTCTGGGGGCTGCTGCACATCCAGGACAGGCAGAATGGCCAAGGGAGGGACGTTTGTCCAGCCATCCTGCTGCAGCCTCTGGAAAAGCGCTGGGAGGGGTGGAAGGAGCAAACCCTCACTGAAGGTTTCTCTTCTGTGCCCTCCAGGGCTGGCTGCCCCCGGGCCCCAGGGATGAAGGGGAGGTTGGGGCAGGGGTGGCCAAGAGACCAGGAGCGGGGTGTGTGCCCGGAGAGCCGCTCTGAAGGGTGGCAGCAGTCCCGTCCCTGTACCCGGGGCTGCCATGGGTCACCCAGGCTGGACAGGGAGCTTGGTGCGCCCGGGCTGGTGGGACCCAGTGCCTACAGCCACGCGGGTGGGAGCAAGGCATGGGGACCCTCCACGGGCGGGTGGGGAGGGCTGGGCTGTCTGGAGGAAGGCCCGGGGCTGCCTCTCCGGAGCGGGCAGCCACCCCCGCACACCGCGGCCCCTAGAGTGGCCCCGGAGCGGCGGCGCAGCGAGGCTCCGTCCCGGGGGGCTGGTACCGGCCCTGGAGCGGAGCCCAGCCGGGGCGGGGACCCCGGTGGGGCCGGCCCCATCCCGGGGCGGTGGGCCGGGGGCGCGGAGCCCATCCTCGCCGTACCGACTGCGGGGCCGGGCTGGGGCCGCTCGGCGCGGGCCGGGACGCGGGGCGGCACGGGCCGGCCCCGGACACTTGGGCACGGCGCGGGGCGGGCCGGGGCGGAGAGGGGCGGCACGGCACGGCACGGCACGGCACGGCACGGCACGGCACGGCTGGACTCGGCTCGGCTCGGCCCGGCACATCTCGGCCCGGCCCGGTCGGCCCGGCACAGCTCGGCTCGGCCCGGCTCGGCTCGGCCCGGCACAGCTCGGCTCGGCTCGGCTCCGCCGGCACTCGGCTGGACGCTCTCGCTCGGCGCTGCCGGAGGCGCGCAGCCCGCGGGGACGAGAGGTACCGCCCGGGGCAGCCGAGCGGGACCGGACCGGCGCCGGCGGGGAGCGCGGCTCGGACCGGCGCGGCACCGGCCCGGGAGCGGCGGGGCTGCGTGCGCCGAGCCGTGCCCGGCACCCGCGGAGCCCGTCCGGCCGTATCGGGGCGCGGGCGGGGGTGCGGATGGGGGCTGTCGGGCGGGGATGCCGCCTTGCCGGCCCCGCGGTGGCAGCGAGGGGCTGGGGGCTGCGCCCCGCGGGCGGCGGCACGGGGCTGAGGGTGCGGAGCGGTGCGGAGCCGGGTGCGAGGGGGCTGGGTGTCCCGTGTGCGGCGGTTGTGGGGCAGGGACGGGCTGTGTGAGTGTGCCGGGGTGCCGGTTTCACCACCCCAAACCCCTGGTTGTCGGAGCGTGTCTGTGGGGGGCTGGCAGCATGGGTTTTGGCTTTCTGCGGTTGTAGGGAGGGTGCCCGGTGTTGGCTGCAGAAAGCTTGCTTTGTGCACTTGGCTGGCAGCTCGGTGGATGGGGAGTTGTGTAATGCCGTTAGCTGTGCCGCGTGTCCCTGGGCGGCGGGGTGAGAGGGCGCGGGCAGTGCAGGCAGCGTGCGTTTCCCGCGTGCTCGATGGGAAAGGGCGCCCAGCAGACCCAGCAGGTTTGTGGGGTGCCGCACTGGGGCTGTGCAGCCATACCATATCCCCGAGCGTGCTGGGTGCAGCCTTCAGGAGGCTTCTTTGCTGAGCTGTGGTTTACAAAGGCCAGTGGAGACTCAGGATTTCCATGAAGATGGAATTTGCTGTAGCCCTTGGAAGAGAGGATGGATGAAGCGATGTGAGGCATGAGGGCTCTGGGGCATTCTCTCTTTGCTGCTGGCCCTGCGTCTTCCCAGCAGCTCTCCAGAGGAGCAGGCAGACAGCTGAGCAGGTCACCTATCTTCCAGTAGCTCCAAGCAGGCTGCCTCTCTGCTCTGGGGTGCCTGGGCCCCCCAGACCCACCGCCTGCCCCTCAGCCTGTCTGGGCTGTGGAGATGGTGTGGCTGATGGCTGCAGTGTCTGCACATTCCTCCGGGGTCTTTCCCTCCCCCTGCAGCTGGTTCCTCCCAGGGCTGCCCCTCTAGAGCCCAGGGGAGCTGAGAGCAGAGCAGACAAGCTCCTGGCAGAGCCGAGGGCCCTGATGTGTCCTAGGGAAACTGGGTGGTGTTAGGAGCCACAAAGAGTTGCACCGTGACCTGCCCTGGCTTAGAGGGTGACAGGGTGACATCAGGTAGCCCAACGGGGCTGGACCCAGAGTCAGCAGGGGAAGGGAAGCGCAGCCCCGGCATGCACTCAGTGTTCTGCCCCAGCTGACACCCCAGACATACCCGGGAGCTGGGATGTGCTGTCCACGCAGTGTCTCTGTCACTGCCCGGGATGGGGGCACGCGGTGTGACAGCGTGGGCAGGCACCTTGTCTTCCGGGCAGTAAGGGGCAGTGAGCTCCTAGCCAGCAGGAGGTGGGTGGTATTGGGAGGCATCACCAAGCCTGCCAGGGTGGCCAGAGTCCTGTGGTGGCCCTGGGCTGCTCCCTGGTGCTTCTGGGACCAGTTCAGCTGCGGAGCCCTGCTGCCCTCCAGACCTTGGCTGTTCTCACCCCGGAGCTCTGATCCCATAGGGTCCCTGCAGGCAGGGAGCCAGCCAGTGCCGGCCCGAGCAGGGTGGGGGTGTCAGGGCTCTCCCAAGCTCGTGCACACACACTCCCAGCACCCCAGGGCTGCCAGGAAGCAGGAAGAGCGAAGCAGGCCCATCCAGGCAGCCGGGATTGCGAAAGGGCCAGTGCTGGGCTGTGCGTGCTGGGGCTCTGGGGAGAAGGGAAGGGATGGAGCCCAGCGCCTGAAGCCATGGGACCCACCAGACCTTCTCCTGCCCCTAGTGCTGGGGACGCGACCCCACGTTCCCAGGGATGTCCTGGTGTGGGCCTCGGCAGAGTGTGACCGTGTCACTCCTTAACCTTCCCAAGGAAGGATAAACAGAGGGAGCTTCTTCCTCCTTGTGCTGGCGGGTTTCCCAGTTCTTCGGTCGCTTGTGCTGCTCTTTGAGTCCTTCCAGTTGTCAGTTGCCTGTGTTGCTCCATGTTCCTGTGCGTGTGTCCAAGGTCGCTGGTGAGAGAGCGTGTTCCTGCGGTGCCCGCCATGGCCTGGCCCTTCCCTGCTGCTGCAGCCTGGGATGTCATCCCGGTGCCTCAAGGATGCCCTGTGCTTGGCTGCCCTAACACACGCTGATCAAACATGCCAAGTTGCCAGGGGCCCCGGTTCATTAGGAGCTGCCCCTTCCTGAAGTCTGTTTGCCATTCACCAGGGTTTTGCTGGGACGGACTGATGTCCCTCCGAGGGTCCGGCGGGTGTTGAATGGCTCATCAGATTTGAACAGTCCTTGGGAGCCAGCAGCCCCCTCCGGGCTCTGGGCCCCCTTTGTTGGCACCACTCACCCCCGCCGGCACAGCCGAGCCCCCACGGGAGGTACGGCCCCTGTGCAAGATGCAGTCGGGGGAGCGGAGCAATGGTGGGTGCAGCACCTGGCTGGGAGGGCTGCAGGCCCTGCCAGGGTGGTTCTGTCCTGGGGGGACACAGGAGCCCCCAGCGTCCGCTGGGACAAGCAGAGCCAGTGGGGCTGGCGTGGGAGCAGGTCGAGCAGTGCTGTGGCTCCTGCTGCCGCAGGGCTGCCCTCTGCACTGAAGGGTCCCTGCACCCATGCCAGCCTCGGCAGTGCGGGGCTGAGGCCAGGGGAGTGTGGGGAGTCCCGGGGTTTCAGCCCCGCAGGGCTCTCGGATGCCCCGCTGCCAGCGCCAGCGGCACCACGGGCTGGGAGGTGGCTCAGGGCCCTGCACGCGCCTGGCTGCGACATTCCCGAGGTTTCCTGGGAGGTGGCAAGGACCTGGGCTGCTCGCTGGCTCCCACGCCCAGCGTTTGCTCAGGGCCAGCCTGTCCTCCCGAGCCCTTTCCACTTGCAGCGTGAGTGCTGCTGTGCGGCTGAGCCCGCTCGCGTGCCGGCGCAGGCATGTTCAGCGTGGCACGGCACAGCACAGGCTGGCCGGCGGCTCTGGCAAGAGCCCCAGTCCAAGAGGAGACTGTCCCTGGCTGGAGGAGGCAGCTGGCAGCAGGATGGCCGGGGCACTGGGGCAGGCGAGGCCAGACAGCACTGTGCCCGGCTCCTGTGCAAGACGTGCGGCGGCAGCAGCCAGAGGACATGCCTGACCCGTCCCTGTCCCAGGTGATTCCCGGCCCCCTGCCCCTCCCACAGATGCTGGCTGGCCGTGCCCAGGCTGTCTGCACCTCTGCCTTTCACCCTCCCCAGGGGCTGTGTGCAGCAGATTCCTTGTCCTCTGACAGAACGAGTGCTCAGGTCCTCCCACTGTGCTGCTGGTGGCACCAGCTGTCCCATGTGGCGATCGGGTGGCAGCTGTCACCCTTGTGGGACCCTTGCTCTCAGGAGGAATAGCTCGCGGAGGTTGGGCAAGGGGATGCACCTTCCCCTGGCCAGAGGTGGGAAGGAGATGGGAAATCCCCCTTGGGACTCTTGTGCTGGGTGATCAGCCCCTCCAGGGTGGAGGGACCCCCCCCCCAGCTTGTCTGTCCCAGTCAAAGAGCCCCAGCCCTGGCGCAGGTCTTGTGCCCTCCTGCCGTGCCCGCCGGCAGGACCGCGGTCCCATAAGGCTGTGTCAGGGCTGGCCCTCCACCTGGAGGGAAAGGGCCCCAGGCTGAAACTGGGAGATGCTGCGCACGGATCGGCCCCATCCGCCAGCCGGCAAAGCTGTGCCACAGCTGCCCGGGACAGCCCTGCTGGGGCTGGGGGTGGGCTCCCCGTCCAGGAGCAGCAGGCAGGACTGGGAGCAAACCCTGCCAGCAGAGCAGGGAAGTCGGGCAGCGTCACATGGCTGGAGAAGAGCAAATGCACTGCTTGTGTTTCAGAAAATGGAAAAAGTGATCTGGACAATGGGAGCCCTGTTAGGCTGACCTCCCCGGCACATGGACTCGGAGCACATTCAGAGAGGGAGATAGTACAGAAATGGGGAAATGGCTCCTGCCGTGCCCTAGGGAGCTCACGCTGCCAGCCCGACAGCTATACTGCGTTGGGTGCGAGAAATGCTGTTGGCCCGTGCAGACCTCAACAGGACATTTCACTGGGAAATTCCGAGACGAGCGGCAGGAACTGAGGACAGGCTGAGCTGCGAGGGCAGAGGAAGCGCAGTGCGGACAGGGGATGCTGGAGCCTGAGCAGAGGAAAGCCATGACCTGGGAGAACGGTGACGAGGGTGGCAGCAAGCTGGGGTTAATGCAGAAATGGATGGCAGAAGTTTGAGCAGGTTCAGAAGCAACTGAAGGACTGTGAGGAAGAGAAATCCACACTGAGCTTTTAAATACAGAGGCTGAGGTAGCTGAGCTGGTGATGGCAGAGCAGGGCATCAGCAGGACATCACTGCCCTGTCCCAGGGCACCTCCTGCCGCTGCTATAGGTGTTGGCTGGGGTCCTGGGCTGGGGGACGTTTGTCGTGGCCTCACACAGCCGTACGGCTCTCGGCCTGACCGCCACGGTGTCAGGGCATGGAGGCCCTCCCAGCATCAGCTCTTCTGGCTGCGCCCCGTGCCCAGCTGGGCATGGGGCCAGGCGCTCGTCTGGCGGGGCCGTGAGACCGCAGGCTCATGTGGGGCTGCCCCACGTCGCTGCAGGGCTGGGGCTGAGACCTCGCATCAAGCCAAGCGGTCTCAGTGACACTGGTGATTTTGGTGATTCTGTTCAGACTGAACATACCAGATCCTGGAGGTCATACTGCTGGGGCCGGGTGGGGACTGGGGCTCTGTGGGGACTTGGTGCTTTGCCGCACAAAGCCCAAGCACTTTCTCAGGTGCCATGTTCTGGTCTCTGGTCCTACATGCTTTGTTCCTAAATGCATGGGCTTAAATTTTCTTCCTAGTGAAGCATATAGGCCACATGATGCTGTTTTACCAGGCTGTCCAGGTCTGTCCCCATCTCAGTTTTCCACACTCCTCCCGCCATTTCTGTCTTTGCAGACTGTACCAGGAGAGGACTTTCTTCCTCCTCCAGACGTGGTTTTGCTTTGAAAAGCATGTGATCCTCACCAGAAAGCCCACTGAATGGTGACTTCCCCATTGTAACCACATTTTAGTTATAGCAGGTGACCAGTTTTAATCCACTTAGTAGAAGGTGCACTGATTTTGTTGAGTGCTAATTATTCATTAAAAGGTGGTGCAAGATGAATTGAATGCCTTCCAGTCTCAGCCTGTTATATCAACACAGTTACTCCAATTAACSAAATCTGTGATCTCATAAAAGGTCACACCAGCTTTCTGACACAGGCTATTTCTGCAGAACTGTGGAGATTGGCATTAATTGTGCTGCTGTCCTTTAGCGTTGCATTGACCCTGTTGCAAAACAGCCTGGAGCATGCCTGCAGTCCGCATCAGCAGAGATCATCTTGTTCATTCAGTGCAAGTTCTGGTGAAGCTTTAGTCCTTATGTGCTTGCAGTTTTCACAGTCTCCCAAGGTGTGTTACACTAGCACCGAGAGGGCCCAAACTTTTGTGTATACCACTCCCTGTGCAAAGTGGTATAGCTCTAAGGATTTATAATGCTTCATTTGGGCAGGGGGAATGTCCCCTCAGTGACTGACGGGCAGAATAAGAAGTGTTTTATTACTGCTGTGAGGTGGTAAACTCATCCCCTCGCTGCTTTCCAGACAGAGCAGAGATGCGGATGGAGCACTCCTGTCCTGCCTGCCCCTAGCAAGCCCAGAGCCCCCCTTCCCCGAGCTGCTGGCAGGGCTGGGGTGGCCCTTTGTGCCCGCCCTCCTCTTTGTCCTGCTGTAACAGGCTGATTAAAAGGTTCAGCAAAGCATTTCCCTGCTGCCTGCCCACAAGTATGCTTCCTGCTGGGCTTTGTTTTGTTCTCGCAGTGCCAAAGCAGGCGGCTGAGCGCGGAGCCAGCTCCCACCAACCCCAGGGCTTGTGGGCTGCCCTGAGCCGGGGCACGTTTCTGCCCGCTGCTGCGTCTCCATCAGCAACGTGGTGTCCCCCATGCCCCAGGCTCCGGACCCGGTGCTGATGTGATTGCCCTGAGGGGGTTCGTGTGCTTCCCCCCACGAAGTCTCGCATTGGCCTGGACCGGTGTTGTTGGTCCTTGTTACCCCTCACCCTCTCTCCTTGAGCATCCCTGCGGGCACCAGGCTCTCATCCCAAGGAACTTGCTGCTCTTGGTGGCACCTCTGATGTGGCGCGTGCCCGAAGGGGCAGGCAGGCAGCAGGGCTGGGCCCCTCCAGGGGTTTTTGTTGGTGCGATGAGCCTGGAAAAGGGGCTGTCTCGGCACTGTCCTGGTTCGTCCTTGCCTTGGGTCCAGGAGGCATTCCCAGAGGCTGGAGGGATGACCTGGCCTCCATCATCTGCAGAAGTGAACAGGGCAGGAACGGGGCACATTCCTGCTAGCGGAGCCTCTGCGGAAACCCTGCCCTGGGGGCTGACAGGGTGGTGGGTCGCCGTGCCAGCCCCCAGCCCTGTGCTGGCAGCCAGGCTGACAGCGAGGCCCCGGAGAGGCTGTGTGGTCCGAGGGGGGACTCCCCGGCCCTTTGCTCTGTGAGGACCCCCTTCCCACAGCCGCTGCAGGGACCCTGCTGTCACCCCACAGGTGCCGAGGGACCAGGAGCAAAGGGGCAACACGCGGACAGGCCTTAGTCCAGGGAAAGGGGCTCCTGCAGCGCAGCACCTAAAAAGCAGCCGCGGTCCCCAAGGATGCCCCGATACACCCTTGCAGTCCCACCAAACTGGCACGTGGGCAGCGAGCCCTGAGAGAGCAGCCACGAAGGCTCGCGGGGAAGCGTGCTGGCTCAGGAAGCATGCTGGCACCATGGGGAGGGTCTACGAGAAGGGTCCCTGCGGCGCAGCCCCATGCTGGGAGCATGTGTGGGGTTTGCATTTGTTTTCCTTCCTCTGTAACCCTGTAGCTAAACATTGGAGTTTTAAATCACCCCTGCTTGTGGGCAATCCAGACCTTATTCTTTTTAACATTGCCTAATGACAAGCACAATCTGTGTGAGTGCGGTGTGCAGGATCTGCTCTCGGGGCAGGGGGTGTAGGGCGCAGAGACATATTTCTGGTGGGCCTGTCCCAGGGGAGCTCCCAGGTTTGGGGCTGTGCTTCCCCTGCCTGTGGAAGGGACTGGCTGGAAGGGTGACGTGAGGCTGTGGTGGCGGGAGGCAGGCAGGTCGCTGTGTGAGCATCGGCGGTGCTGGGTGAGCATCGGCGCTTTGCCATCAAAAGCACGGCGAGCCCAGCCTGGAGCAGGGCTGACGCCACCACGCAGAAATGCTGTTCCTGGGCTGCCGCGGCACCCGCGGGGTTAAAGTGGTCCCTGACAGCATAAATGGGAATAGTGCACCGGAAGGTGGTTCACAGAGAAGTGTTTTCACCATTGTTTGCCGATGGGGCTGGTGCAGGAATACCGCATCTCCCTCAGGTATTCAGGGAGCCACAGATGTTATTGGAAGGCTGGAGAAATGCTGCACAGAGGAATGCGAAAGGCTCCAGCTGCCTTACTCCTCGCAGTGGGCAGGGGCGTGGGCTGGCAGCCCCTCGCGGCCAGCAGCCGTCGCTCTGCTCGTGGTGGATCAAGCTCTTGGACGGTCCAGCTGGGCTTTCCCTGGGCCCTGGTCCTGTTCCAGCTCCCTCTGCTCTGGCAGCTGATCCCCCTCCTTTCTGTCTGACTCTCCTGGGGGTGACGCACACCCCTTTGTCTGTCTGCCATCACTGCCCTTTGGTACAGGAGGTGCGGTGGGATTTCGTAGCAGCCCTTGGCGGAGGGGTGCAAGGTGCCAGGGAGGTGCCGGGCAGAGCCCTGGCCAGTGGCAGCCCTGGGGGTGCAGGGCTGGTGCAGGGGGCTGCATGCGGGAGGCACTGGGTGGGCAGCAAGAGCGGGGTGGCTCCGGCTGGGGACGAGACGCATGGGCGTGCTGGTGCTGAGGGGAGCTGCGTGTGAGCAAGGACGAGCGTGAATGTGTCTTTGAGCTTCTGTGAGACTGAGCCAAGTTCCCTTCCTAATCTACCCTTGGGCACAGTACCTCCTGGGAGGGTTTTAACCAGCACAGGTCTGGGTCAGGGGAGCTGGCGTTTCGGCACAGTTAGTCCATCCCACATACCCTGACCCTTTCTGCCCTTGCAGAGCCAAGCTGTCATGGGAAGCTGCAGCACATGGGCATGGCAGGAGCTGCTGGTGCTGCTGAGCAGCGTGTGGCTGTGGGTGGGCAGCACCCAGCCCACCCCCCCAGGCCCCACGCACACCCCCGGACCCCAGCTGAAGTTTCGCCTGGCTGGCTACCCGCGCAAGCACAATGAGGGCCGCGTCGAGGTCTTCTACAATGATGAGTGGGGCACCATCTGTGACGATGACTTCACGCTGGCCAACGCGCATGTGCTGTGCCGGCACATTGGCTTTGTGGCTGCCACCGGTTGGGCCCACAGCGCCAAGTATGGCAAAGGCGTCGGTAAGAGAGCGGCAGTGGGCACAGCCCCCCATACTGCATGGGCTGGGGCCAGCCCGGCTGTGGCTGCCTGTCAGCCCGCTGCCGTGGGATGGTGTGCGTGCCACAGCAGGTTTGCATGCACTGGTGGGGGGGCGGGGGCAGGCAGACCTTGTGTTTGCTGAGTGCCTGGCAGCGTGTGTGTGCACGTGTGTGTGTGCACATGTGCATGTACGCACATGCAAAGCGGGCTGGGAAACTCCGCATGTTTGTGTGTGAGCGGCTGTGCATGTATCCCGGGCATAGCGTGGTTGCAGGCATGCACCACAGCAGCGGGGCTGCGCGTGCCCCTGGGTGGTGTAGGGGGGCTGCAGGTCCGGGCTGGCGTGGGCGTATGGTGCAGAGGTGTAGCGGGCTGTGCTGCAGGTGAGATGCTGTACAGACCCCGGGGCACATGTTACATGGGGGCTTTATGTCTGGCAGAGCAGCCCCTTGGGGAGGTTTCCCCATCTGCAGATCCCCCACTCGGGGCTTTACTCTTGGCATTTCACTGGCCTCAGCTTTGTGCCGAGGGAGGGCTGCCCCCAGCCCAACATCCACACTCCTGCCGTACACCTGTGTGGTTCCTGGCCGGCTCCAAGGGCACCTTCCCTGCTCCCGGGGATGCTGCATGGGCTTGGCCCCCCCTCACCCCTGGCCCTGGTGTCTGGCAGGGCGGATCTGGCTGGACAACGTGAATTGTGCCGGAGGTGAGAAGAGCATTGGGGACTGCAAACACCGGGGCTGGGGGAACAGCGACTGCAGCCATGAAGAAGACGCGGGTGTCATCTGCAAGGACGAGCGCATCCCAGGCTTCAAGGACTCCAACGTCATTGAGGTGAGGAAGCTGCTGGCCGGGGTGGCCAGGATCCGGCAGAGCCAGCTGCCAGGAGACCTGCCGTGGGGCAGCCCTGCTGTGGGGCAGCCCTGCTGTGGGGCAGCCCAGCCTGGCCTCAGTCCCCCCTGAATAGTCGGGAGGCAGCTTCCCCACTGCACACTGGCAGGCTCCCATCTGTGGGACCAGGGGACTCTGTCGGTGCCTTCCCTCAGCCCTAGCCCACAGACTGTCCCAGTTTCCCCACGCTAACCCACTGCCCTGACTCCTCGGACCTGCAGTGCCCGAGTCGCGTGAGCACCTATTTCCCTGGCTGGCACCCAGCCCAGCCCGGCTCGGGGCCGCAGGGGGCAGTGGGCACTGCGGTGAGCCGCCCTGCAGCAGGCGCATCCCTCCCCTGCCCCGCATGGGAGCGCAGCGCTGCCACGGCCTCCCCCGAGCATCCCGAGCTGCCGCTTACCCAGCAGCTTCTCTGTGCCAGGGGGTCTGTCTCACACCTCTGCAGCCTGTTTTCTTCTTTTTCCTGCCTGCCAGGGACCCTCGGTCCCAGACCTGCTCCTCCACGCTGCACTCCTCCAGCACGCTTGGCCTCTCCCTTTCTCTCTTTCAGGCTCTCTGTTTCTCAGACCAGCTCTCGTGGCAGCCCTTGTCTTCCTGGCTCCCGCCCCTGTCCCCCCCCCCGAGCCACGGAGTGCCTGCAGAGGACAAGGCTCTGCTCAGAATGTGGCTTGGGTGTGGGGACATGGCACAGCTCTGGGCAGGGGACGGCAGGTCTCCTGCGAGGCGAGGGGGGCAGGGGCTGTGTCCTGCAGACTGTGCCCAGTGTCCCGGCACCCCCTGCTGCCATCCTGCCCTGGGTGGGTGCCTAGGTGTGGGGCAGTCTGGGCACCCTCCCTCCGGGTGCGGGGTCCTGAGGTGACGACGGCTCTCCTGGCTGCGCTCCCAGGAGATGCAGCTGGGGGGGGGGCAGGGGGATGTGGGGCACTGGCTGTACAGGATGGGATTAGGTCCTTGGCACCCAGGGTCATCGGATGGCACCTGCAGGGATGCAGGACCTGGCTGTCCCAGCTCCCCACCTGGGACTGGGGACCCCATCTCCTGCGGGTGCCTGCATCCTCAGGGCATCCCTGGGAAAAGGCTGGCAGGGAGCTGGGGCGGCAGGGTGCAGGGAAAGCTTGGGCTGACCTGTGCCCTGCAGACCGAGCAGAGCCACGTGGAGGAGGTCCGCCTGCGGCCGGTGGTGTCCGGGGCCCGGAGGCAGCTGCCGGTGACGGAGGGCATCGTGGAGGTGCGCTACAAGGATGGCTGGGCACAGATCTGTGACGAGGGCTGGGACAGCCAGAACAGCCACGTCATCTGCGGCATGATGGGCTTCCCTGCGGAGAAGAAGGTGAACAGGAACTTCTACAAGTGAGTGAGGCCAGCAGGGAGCCCGCAGGGCTGCGATGTCGGAGCAGAGCTGGGGGCGTGGGGCCGGGGCAGAGCTGGGGACAGCGCCAGGGACACGGGGCAGTGCCTGGAGGGGCAGCAGGGGGCCATGCTGTTGGGCGTTGTAGCTCCCCAGCATCCCTCCCATCCCTGTTGCTCACCAGTCTTAGCCCCAGCTGGCCATACGGGCACTTGCTAACCAAGCTGGGAGCCCATGGCATGGCTGGGGTGCCATGGCTGCCCACCTGCCCCATGCACTACTGCAGACACTGCTGCAAGAGGGCAACTTTTGCTCCCTGGCAGTGGTGCACCTCCACATTTCCCTCCGGCGTGGAGTGCAGGGGTCCCCATCCCGAGGGGAGGTTTGTGGCCGAGCCAGGCAGGGATGCTCCAGCAGCACCATGGCCTGAGCGAGGGGCCCAGGGGTGTGGGCATGGACATGCTGCCCACGGCAGGGTGCCCAGCGTGGTGCCCGGTGCTGCACATGCCCCTGACCGGGCAGCCGCGGTGTTGCTCCCGCAGGCGGTTGAAGCGCGCAGCCAGGATGAAGGGCCGGAGCCTGAGGCCAGGCAGCAGGTAAGGGGCCGGGGTGCCCCATCTGCTGAGCCCTTGGCACAGCTGGGCTGTCCGACCCCACCGGTCTCTGCTGTCAGAACAGATCCTGGAGCAAACGGATCCTGACGGAGCAGACCGAGGGCCCGGGCTGTGCTGGGCAGGCAGGATGAACCCAACCCTGGTGGGACCTGTCTGTGCATGCCGGGGTCCCCCGTTCCACCACGAGAGACGGTCTTTCTCCCAGGCCAGCCGTGCCCCAGGCAGAGCAGCCCCCACCCCATGCACCAGGCACGAGTCCTGGCACAGGGGTCAGGGTCTGCAGCACGGACCCACTGTGGGCAGGATCCCCTGGGAGGCACGGAGAGGGCTGCGGTGTCATGTGCTGCTGCCTCATGGGGACCAGGAGGCCTCGGAGTGGAGCTGTATCTCCTGGCGGATGGGGAGGGAGGACTGTGGAAATGGGCTGCTTTCTGCAGAAAGCAGCAGTGGGGAAGCTGGAAAGGCTGCGCACCCCTCCATTCCCCGCAGGGTGGGCTGGCAGGGTGGGCTGGCACCGGCATGAGAGCGCTTGCTCAGCAGTGCTAGCAGTGCTGGGCACCAGAGTGTTGGGCACGGCAGCGCTGGCGGTGCTGGGCACCGGTGCGGTGGGCATGGTGTGGCAGGTCTTGTCATGTGTGCTGCATCTGCTCAGGATCCCTTGCACCCTCTGCCCACTCACTCTTGCTGCCTTTCTGCCAGTCCTAGGGGATAGTCTGGCTGCCCTTTCCCTCTGTCCCTGAACCCTGCTGCCAGATTTGGTGGTGGGTGCAGCGAGCCAGAGCCCATCCTCTCTGGGCTATGGCATGGCACCTCTTGCCTGAGCCCACTGCCACGCAGAGACGTTGCTCTGTCCCCAGCACATGACCTTGCCCTGGTCCCACCAGCTTCCCTGGTGCCGAAGGTGCCCCACACTCTGGACCCATCCTGGGCTCTCCATTGTGACACTTCCCAGCTTTGTGTCCCCAACAGGCGTCCTCGCCAGCTCCTGCAGCCGTGCCTGTGCTGGTGATGGAAATCCAGATGGGGTCAGCCCGTGGGGTCTCCTCAAACCCCCATCCACAGGTCCCGCTCGCTGCAACATGCTGTTATTTGTCTGGTTTGGTGCTGACTGCCCCTTTTCCAGTGAGTGGGTATTTCCCCTGCAGCACTGGGTGAAATGCTTTGCGAAGTCCGTGAAGCTGCGGTCTGCTCCCTTCCGTCTGCCCGGAGCAGGAGCTGTCTCCTGAAAGCCACATGCTGGTTTGCTGGGGCTGATCAATTTGGGGCTGCACGGCTGCAGTCGTATGTGGGGTCATAGGCTAATCCAGGCTGGAAAGGACCTCGGGGAGTCCCAGTCCAACCCCCCACATGGAGCAGGGCCAGCTGTGGGTCGGCCCAGGACTTCATCCAGTTGGCTTTTGAAAACCTCCAAGAATGGAGATCCCACAGCCTTGTGGCCTCTGCTGCAATGCTGAACAGCCCTCATGGGCAAAACGTTTTCCTTACCTCGAGTCTGAACCTCCCATTGCCAGTCACGCCTGTTTTCTCTCGTGCTCTTCCCTCCCATGGCTGGAGGAGCCACGCTCTGGCTCCCTGCAGCCCCTTACAGGTGCGGGTCAGCTGCTGCCAGAGCCCCCTGAAGCCATCTCGGCCCCTGGCTGGAGCGGCCCCGTGCCCCTGTCTCTCCTCCAGCCCTGACTGTCTTGGTGGCCCTCCCCAGAGCTCGCACTGCTTAGCTGATGTCTTTCTTGTACTGGGGACCCAGAAAGGGATGCGGGATCAAGATGTGGTTTCATGAATGCAAATGGGCGCTGGTGTCTTCCACCTGGCCATTTGAATCCTGGTTCCTGGCAGTCCTGTGCTGTGTCTTGGGGCTTGCTGGGCTGTGCGAGCTGACACGAACCTGCCGCCAGCCAGCGGGGTCATTTGCCAGGCTTGGTTTTGCCTTGTCCCTGGGAGGGTGTCAGTCCCCTGCCCTGTTTTGGGACACTCTGCTCTTCACTCTTGGTCCCTGGGGTTTTGGCCCTGCTCGGCATCTTCCTCCCCAAGTGAAGCAAAGCATTTGAGCGTGTTGGGACCGTACGTACATCACGTGTGCGCTGGGCCCCGGGCAGCCTCCTCTTCCCTGCACCACTCAGCGTGCGCCTGGGGAGCCCCCCTCGCTGGCAGTGGGTCCTTGCAAGCCTGCAGCGAGTCTCACCGTGCCCCATGGCACTGGGGAGAGCACCCGCCGCCTGCGCTGCTTGCTTGGTGCTGTGTTTGCTGGGCGTCCCGCCCCCCTTGGAGCACGGTGCAGTGACGTTTTCTGATGTCTGGACGAGGACAGGCACACCTCACTTGTACCCGACAGATCAAATCGTTGCCGGTGGTGTTTGATCTTCTGCTGTGTGACAAGGCAGCATGGGTTGTTGCTGCATCCGGCACAGTTTCCTGGTGGGATGTGGGCAGGAAACTGCATCATTGCTGTGGAGGGCAGTTGTGTCACATTGCTGGCAGCAGATGATGCTGTTGCACCCATGCGTGACACAAAGGGGACGTGCATGAGTCTCCCTGGGAGGCCAAGGTGCCCAGTTCGTTCTTCAGTGAAAGCTGGGGCAGGCTGTGCTCCCTGTGTCGCTGCAGCTGGCGGAGGTGACAGCCCGAGGCCCTAGGCTCCTTGACGGTTGTTTTCTGTTTTCCAGGCTGGCCTCCAAATCTCAGCCTAAACAAAAGCGCAGGGAGGACGTAGGGTCCAAGAAGAGGTAAATGGCTCCAGCGGAGAGCCTGAGTGCCAGGAGCCCCGCTCGGTGCCGCCAGAGCCGTGTGTGTCCCCGTGCTGCTGGGGATGTGGGCAGGCAGCCGGCGAGGGCTGGGCGTCCTGCAGGCACAGCGCGTCTCTCCCGGGGGACAGTGCAAGGGGCACGGACAGCGAGCGCAGCCACAGGCAGGGTGGCCGTTGACGACACCGCTGCTGTCTGGCCGTGACGGTCACGTCTCAGGGCTCCTCTCTCCTTGCAGGCTCTTCACGGAGCGGCAGCAGCTCAACTACCGCCTGCACTCTGTGTCCTGCACGGGGACAGAGGTGCACCTCTCCATGTGCGCCTTCGAGTTCTACCGGGGCAACGCCTCCGCTGCCTGCAGGGCTGGCATGCCCGCCGTCGTCAGCTGTGTGCCTGGGCCCCTCTTCGCCACTGGCAATGCCCACAAGAAGAAGCAGCGCCAACAGCAGCAGAGCCAGGTGAGCCCCACAGGGAGGGGGCTGAGTCCTGCGGTGGCCCACAGCTGGCCGCCGCAGGGCTCTGTCCCGTGGGCTGCACCCGAGAGCGGGGGTGCGGGTCCCTGGGTGACCAACTCATGGAGCAGGAGGTGGGGAAGGTGTCCTGTCCCTGCATATCCCAGGAGTCGTGGCCAGCAACCTGTGTGCTGCACTGTGTTGTGCCACACCATGCCACGCCACGCTGTGCTGCGCTGTGCCACACCATGCCATTCAGCACCGTGCCAGCCATGCTGTCCCGTACCATGCCCTGACCCCACTCCCCCGCAGCCGCGGATCCGGCTGAAGGGTGGCGCGAAGGTCGGCGAGGGCCGCGTCGAGGTGCTCAAGAGCAGCAAGTGGGGCACAATCTGTGACGACCGCTGGAACCTGCTGTCAGCCAGCGTGGTGTGCCGCGAGCTGGGCTTCGGCAGCGCCAAGGAGGCCCTCACCGGAGCACGCATGGGCCAAGGTGAGGGTGCTGGGGTGGAAGGGCCAGGCATTGCCCTCCTGGGCTTGCTGACRAGGCACTTGTCCAGGCGCAAGGCTCTGGTGGGCTGGGGGGAGCCACGGCTGGGCTTGTGCCATGGGCACCTGTCTGCCAGTCGCACACGGCGCAGGGCTTGCCCCGAGCATCCCCAGAGGATTGTGGCCACTCGGCAGCGCTGCCCTGGGCAGCAGCCGTGGGGACCAGGGGTGCAGCGGGCTCCCTCGGTGCAAGGCAGCCATGAGGACAGGATGGCCACGGCCGTCCCTGTGTCACTGGGCCCTGAGCCCCGCTGTCCCCCCGGCAGGGACGGGGCCCATCCACATGAACGAGGTGCAGTGCCTGGGCACCGAGAAGTCCCTTTGGAGCTGCCCCTTGAAGAACATCACGCAGGAGGACTGCAAGCACACGGAGGACGCAGCCGTCCGCTGCAACATCCCCTACATGGGCTACGAGAACCTGGTGCGCACCGTGGGGGGCATCTGCGGGGCCACGGTGCCTGGCGGGTCCTGGCATCGGGGCCCCGGAGCGGGGTGCGGGGGGAGGGCCCTCGGGACCTGCTGTAGGATGACCCATCATCTCTCCTCCTCTGCACCCCATTGCACCCCACACATCTCCCTATAGTCCGAGGCAAGGGCTGCCCTGGGGGGCTTGGGGATTTTGCGGGTGGGAGTCCCAAGCTGCCCCTGTGAGAAGAGGGGTGGAAGGGAGGCCATGGGGGGCTCTGGGCACCCTGTGGTGCCCCGCTCTGTGGGGTGGTGTGGGGCAGCTGCTCCCTGCTGCTCTCCCTGCTGCCGGCCCATGCCAGATCCCCAGCAGAAGCACCAGAAAAAAAAATCACTGTGGGCCAGCCAAGAGAGATTTTTTTTTTTACTGATGATGAAATGGGCAAATGGAGCCACATGTTCCTGTTTGCCCTGGCTTGTCATTTCATCCACTTTGGGCTTTTTAATAATTTTTAACTCTCTCATACCTGTCATTTCTGAAATGAGAATGCCATTTCAAAATGAAACATCTTCCCTGCTTCGGTGAGACAGTTCCCAAAGCAATTTCTTGGCCCCAAACCCACCGTTTTTGGCGAGTTCCCTGCTGACTAAAGCTGTGCCTGGCTCCGCTCAGCTCCTGGCTGCCACCTCCCCACATGCCCCAAAGCCCCCGGCCCAGGGCCCGTCCAGGCACCGCAGCACAGCCCTGGCTGTGCCGGGGACGGGGCAGCTGCAGCCGCTGCAGGACGGGGGCTGGGCAGGACCATCCCGCAGGATGCAGCCCCAGCAGCAGGAGCATCACTTGTGATGACGATGATGCTGCTACTGCCTCTCTCCGCAGATTCGGCTGAGCGGGGGCCGGAGCCGCTTCGAGGGGCGGGTCGAGGTGGCGGTGGGGGCTGGCAATGGGGACCAGCCCCACTGGGGTCTGGTCTGCGGCGAAGGCTGGGGTACGCTGGAGGCGATGGTGGCCTGTCGCCAGCTGGGTCTGGGATTCGCTAACCACGGCTTACAAGTAGGTGCCAACGCCAGCTTGGCCAGAGCAGCGAGCCGCCACCACCACTGCTTCGCGGGGACGGGGACAGGGACGGGGACAGGGACAGGGACAGGACGGGGACAGGGTGGGAGGCGGCATGGCGCAGGGTGCCTGCTCATGGCCCCAGGGCTTCCCCGCAGATCCGCCTAGCTGGCGGGAGGACGGCGTTTGAGGGCCGCGTGGAGGTGAAGCGAGGCAGTAAGTGGGGCGTGGTGTGCAGCGATGGCTGGACCACCAAGGAGGCGATGGTGGCCTGTCGCCAGCTCGGCCTGGGCTACTCCTTGCACGCGGTGACGGTAGGTGCCGGTGGGGAGGCCCCTGGTGACACCCCGACGGGCACAGGCACTGGTGCTTCCCTGATGGCTGTGGGGCTGTATGGGGGAAAAGGGATGTGTCCGCTCCATGCCACGGGACGGGACCCTTGCGGGCAGCCTGGGTGCGTGGGCAGGGCTGCACCGCGGCCGGGTGTTGGCTGCAGCCTGGGCGTGCGCAAGCCGGGTCACCCACGCAGCCAGCCCTGCCACCAGCCGGTCTTGCCCCATCCCCAGGAGACGTGGTACTGGGACGCCAGCAATGTGACGGAGATGGTGCTGAGTGGGGTGAAGTGCGCCGGCCATGAGATGTCCCTGAGCCACTGCCAGCACCATGGCACCAGCCTGAACTGCAGGAAGACGGGCACACGCTTCGCCGCAGGTGTCATCTGCTCTGAGAGTGAGCGGTGATAGGGTCTGCGGGTGTTGGGGTCTGCAGGCGGTGGGGTCTGCGAGTGGTGGGGTCTGCAGGCGGTGGGGTCTGCGAGTGGTGGGGTCTGCAGGCAGCAGGGTCTGCGGGCAGTGGGGTCTGCAGGCAGTGGGGTCTGCAGGCAGTGGGGTCTGCAGGCGATAGGAGCTGTGGGCGATGGGATGGGGGGGGGCTGTGGGGGCTGCAGGGGCTGTGGGCAGCGGGGGGTGTGGGCAATGGGGGCTGTGGGCAGCGGGGTCTGCGGGCAATGGGGGCTGTGGGCAACGGGGTCTGTGGGTGGTGGGGTCTGTGGGCAGTGAGGTCTGTGGGCAATGGGGCTGCGGGCAACGGGGTTTGCAGATGACGGAGCTGCAGGGTCAGCCTGCGCCCAGCCGATGGGGAGGGCGCGCGTTCCCCTGGCTGGCTCAGCCCTGCCTATGCTGGGTGCTCGCCCCATCCCTGCCACCCGCCGAGCAGCGGGGTGGCCGTCTGTCCCTGAGCAGCCGCCTGCTCCCCAGCCGCCTCCGACCTGCTCCTGCACGCCCCGCTGGTGCAGGAGACGGCGTACATCGAGGACCGGCCGCTGCACATGCTGTACTGCGCCGCCGAGGAGAACTGCCTCTCCAGCTCGGCCCGCCTGGCCAACTGGCCCTATGGGCACCGTCGCCTGCTTCGCTTCTCCTCCCAGATCCACAACAACGGCCGTGCCGACTTCCGCCCCAAGGCCGGCCGGCACTCCTGGGTCTGGCACGAGTGCCACCGGTGCGTGCGCAGCACGGGCAGGGACAGGCGTGCAGGCAGGGGAACAGCCTGGGCCGGGACGGGGGGTCAGGGTGGGGAGAGGGTAATGGTGCTGCTGGGGTGGGCTGGGTGAGGGTGACACTGGGTGGGAGTGAGGCACAGAGGCTGGGTGAGGCGCCTTCTGCTGCCCGGTGTCCAGTTTTGCCTGCTTTGGCTCAGGGCTGTCCCTGGGTGAGCAGTGTTGGGGCTGGCGGCCCTGGGGGGGCAGGGACAGGGCTGCAGGCTGTGCCCTGCAGCTGAGCCCCTCCGCTTGCCTGGGTCATCTGGCTGGGGACAGCCGTGTCCCCTCCCAGGGCAGGACTGAGCTCTGCCTGACCTCGCAGCGCTGCGGCCTCAGAGCAGGGGCTGTGGGGACCTTCCCCGACAGTGAGGGGCCGGGCAGGCAGCGGGGGGTCTGCGGCAGGGCAGGGCGAGTCTCCTCTCTGCTCCGTGGGACGCCTCCTCCGCCCCGAGCATCCCCCGAGCTCCCCGGCGTCCAGGCACTGGTGCAGTCGGGGCGCTGCGGGCTCCCTCTTGCAGGCACTACCACAGCATGGATATCTTCACCCACTACGACATCCTCACCCCCAATGGCACCAAGGTGGCGGAGGGACACAAGGCCAGCTTCTGCCTCGAGGACACTGAGTGCGAGGAAGGTGGGCGCCGTGAGGCTTTGCAGCACCGTCCCTGTCCGTGTCCTGCCGCGGGGCTGCGTGTCCCCAGCCATTGTGCAGGCTGGAGCCAGGCTGGGGGGGCAATGTGGGGGCTGTGCAGAGGGCTGTTGCAGGGACAAGCCACACTCTCTTCTTGCCTGCAGACGTGGCCAAGCGGTACGAGTGTGCCAACTTTGGGGAGCAGGGCATCACCGTGGGCTGCTGGGACCTGTACCGGCACGACATCGACTGCCAGTGGATCGACATCACCGATGTCAAGCCAGGCAACTACATCCTGCAGGTGCTGCAGCTGAGCCGCCCCCAGCCCCTCCTGCAACCCTCCCACATGCACCCCCCCTCTCTGCCCCTGCACCCCAGCTCTCCATGCACCCCAGCCACCCGGCCTYCTCTGCCCTGCTCTCTGAGCAGGTTGGAGCATGGTGGGGCTGGTGGGGGGTGTGCTGGTGTGGGACAGTGCCTGTCCTTGTGCCCAGAGATGTGCAGGGCTTGTGCGGGAACTGCTCAGGCATGCATCAGCCCGGGTTTTCCTGCTCTGAGCAACGCTGCTCATGGGCACACGGTGCACAGTGACAGAGCCACCCTGCTACAGCAGCAGCTGCTGGCTCCTTGGAGCCCTCCAGCCCATCCCACTGCAGCTGRGGAGACAAGTCCTGCCGGGGCTGGGGTGCTGGGGGCCACGCCGCAGGCAGCAGCTCTGCCGAGGCCGGGAAGGCCAAGCTGACGTGGTGTGGGGCTGCAGCACTGCCGGGTGCGGGGCAGGGGGCTGCAACCTTCACTGTCAGCACCCCACAGGTCGTGATCAACCCCAACTTCGAGGTGGCAGAGAGCGACTTTACCAACAATGCCATGAAATGCAACTGCAAGTATGACGGGCACCGCATCTGGGTGCACAACTGCCACATCGGTAACACCCCTGGGATGCAGCACGGGGGGCGAGGGCACGCTGGGGCAGGGGGTGTCCTGGCAGGGGTGGCCCAGGAGGAGGGCAATGGGGAGGCTGCAGCAAGCAGTGGGGCTGGGGGTGGGATGGCCAGGCTGGCGTGGGGAGGCAGGGGCTGGGGTCCTGGGGGCAGCTGCRGTGGGAGCGGAGGYGCTGGGGGGGCACGCGGCGTGCAGCGCCGGAGCCGACAGCTTTTGCCCTCTTGCCTGCCCAGGCGATGCGCTCAGCGAGGAGGCCAACAAGCGGTTTGAGCAGTACCCAGGTCAGCTCAACAACCAGATCTCGTAGGGCCCCCGCCCCTGGGGAGACAGGGGTCTCCCTCCCTCGCCCTGCACAGGTGGGAGGAAGCTGCTGGGGGACCAGTGGGGAGGCCTTGTGCCTGGCACCGCGGCTGCCGTGCCCTGCTGGGGACTGCCCAGGACTCCTGCTGTGACCAGCTGCCCTTCCCCGCCTCGGGGAGCTGGTGCTGGAGGCACTGCACGCCTGCACCTCCCGGCCTGGGGCCACCAGCCCAACCACTGGCCAGAAGACTCGGTGCCCATGTCCCCTGGGCTGCAGCACATGGGTACGGGCCGGGAGGTCCTGTACCCCGCCCACGCCCCCCTCCGCTCCCAGTCCCTGCCATCCCAGCTGCACCCCAGCTCCTGCTCCCCCACCCTGCCCTGGTTCCTCTCACCCCCACAGCCCTCCCTGGGGCTCTGCCCTCCACTGGCCCCAGCAGGGCCCAGGACCCACCGCCCACGCAGGGACTCGCACCCTTGCATGACACCGGCTGAGCCCCAGGGAGCTCCTTGTCCCCTGGGGATGGTGTGGACGCCCCTGCCCCGGCAGCACTGCCTCCCGGCAGCAGGTCCCGCACCCATCTCTTAGTTGTAATTTTATTTTCTCTATAAAGTTGTCAGTTCTATTATTTCCCCAACGGCTCCTGGCTCTTCTCTGGGGTGGGACGAGGAGCCTGGCAGGACCAGGAGACACAGTGTGGCTCATGCTGCAGGGCTGGCTGGCACGCTCCGGCGCTCCCCCATCTCCTGCACCCACCTCCAGGCTCCCCCCTGCCTGCACAGCCTTGGCTGGGCGAGGACCAGCCCCACACCTGTACCCCGGCAGCCGCCTGCACCACCCTCAGCCAGTGCTGGGCTGCAGAAAGATGGTACCGGTCCTTCTGGGAGAAGCCTGTGCAGGTGAGGAAGGGGCCAGCATGAGCCCAAGTGTAGCTGCTCTGGCCTGAAGCAGCCCCACGGCACTGCACTGGAGGGAACAGACGGGGCCACCCTAGCGCAGCAGGGACGTGGTGAAGTGCTGGTTACCCCACACCACATGCAATGCAAATGTTACTGAGCAGAAATCCCACCCTGAGGCTGCGAGCCCCAAGGGTTGCAGTCTCGCAGCAGAGATGGGCTGCCTGGACTGGCGCAGAGGGAGCAGAGACACTTGGGGCAGAGACCGAGGACATGACACGAGGGCAAAGGGAGGGACACCCCAGCTCCTGCAGGTCTCGCACCTCAGCCAGATGCTCTGGTCCCATCTGCAGCAGAGAGCAGCCCAGAGGCAGCTTCAGCCACCTCCGCGTTGCTGGGGGACAGGCAGCTCCTCGGCACGCCCGGGAGGAGGAGAGGGGCAGTCGGCAGCTGGGCTGGGGCAGGCCCTGGCTCCAGGCAGTGGAAAGCACTGCGGTCAGCGCTGCCGGAGCAGCTATGTGAGAAACGCCGCCCGGCCTCTCAGCTATTTCCCCTGTGAGCAGCCGGCTGGGGCTTGCTGGGGGAGCAAATTCCTCCGGCGAGGCCAGGGCCGCCTGAAAGAAGGCCTGTTCTCCAGGGCGGGAGGAGCGCACGGGGGGAGCAGCAGCTCAGAGCCGCCCTTCGCCGCAGCACCCCCACGGAACTGTGCTTCTTTCATCTCCTAAAAATAACAGGCAGGGGCGAGGGCTCGGGAGCCCCGTCACAGGCAGGGCCTGGCTCGACACATGCATTCCTCCCGCCGGAGCAGGGCCGAACACAGCCCCTCAAGGCAGCCCTCGTCGCAGAGCTGCCTGCCTCCCGCRGCCTCTGGCAGGGGCCGGAGCGGAGCAGGGGCTCTTCCAGGAAGGCGAGGAACAGCCGGAGCTGCGCCTTCCCAGAAGGGCCGGCCGGGCTCTTGGCCGCCAGCTGCAGAGCACAGGGAGGGTCCGGCTGGTCCCCAAGGGCCAGGCTGCGTGCGTGGGAGAGCAGTGCTCCCGCACGGACAGACGCCGGGCTGGGGGAGGGACAGGCAGGGCCAACGAGGCACGCAAAGCCCYGGCCCAGGCTCCCACCTTTGGCCCTCCCGAACATCAGGGCCAGCGAGATGCTGCCCCGGCCATCTCAAGAGTCTGGCATCAGTGCCCCTTTCACCACGGCCTGGAAAGCTGCTGCACGGGTACAGACGTGGATGCAGACCTTAGAGCATTTGCAACGTTCCCAGTGGAAGCAATCTGACGAGGCAGACATCTGCCACGTCCCTCTGGCCTCGTGGGCACAGCCGCAGCAGCAAGCGCTGCCAAGGACCAGCTCGGTCGGCACASCAGGGAGGCAGGGAGAGCTGCCCCGGCACAGCCTGCCCCAGAGCAGCTCCAGGGACACCCTCACTCGCAGAGGCGGTGGCCTCACAAGCCACGGCTCGGTGGGTGCCCACGTCACAGACGGAGGAGTCAGACCCCAGCCTGTGTGGGTGCCAAGTGGGTGGCAGGACACCTCTACCCTAACACCAAGGAGATCCCTGGGCGCACAGCTGGTGTGCTTCTCCCCAGCTGGAGGGACTCATGTGAGGACTGACAGGAGGGGCAGGGTCCCACACAGCCCAGCCTCCCCCAGGCAGCTGTCGTGGGAAGGAGGCCACACAGCGCTGGGGGGTCCCTAGAAAAGTGCTTTATTTGAGTACAGAGGGGAACGGTTGCACCACGAGTCCACCCAAGCACTGGGCCGGGCCCCTCTGCCTGGCCCCTTCCAGTCCCTCACAGGCTCTCCGTCTCTCCGTGACCGGCGCACAGACACGGCTCAGTCCTGTGTCCTCGGCTCTCGGCCAGCACCGCCAGCCCGCGCCCGCAGCGGCCTGCGTGACAGCACCACTACTCCGTGACCTCAGGGACGACGCTCACCAGCAAAGTGTCGTAGCCACGCCGCACCAGCAAGGCCAGGCTCTGCTGCGTCCGTACTGCTTCATACACGTCCTCCGCGCGGCGCGACGCCTGCCCGTTGATCTCCAGCACGACATCACCTGCCTTCATCCCTGCCCTGTGGGGAGAACGAGAACAGGAATGCACAGCGGGCGAAGTAGCAGCTCAGCTTCACCTTCCCAGAAGGAAGGGGAGCCAGGCACTACAGGAGCCTTGGGCTGCTGCACCAGGCGTTCCTCCAGCCACACAGGTASCTCGGCCAACAGGATGCCAAGCCTGGGCAAGGGTCACCAGTCGGTTTCTACTGCGGACTGATGGCTGCGGGGCCCAAGCCCTGCTGCTCTGGAGCTAAATACAYCCCATCCTGCGTAGCTGCTCTCCCACGCCACCCCCCGAGGCACAGGGCAGCACTTACTGATGGGCCGGGGAGCCAATGATCACCTTGTGGATTAGCACTCCGTAGGAGACATCGGGGAAGCTGGGGTCACGCAGCTTCAGCTCAGCCAGGATGCTGCAGAGTGAAAATCAGCGTCATGGTAAGGAGCTGGGAGGCAGAGCAGGGCTCCCACCCCACCATGGCTGCACAGGCTCGGGGATCGTGGCACAGAACCTCTCCTCCTGCGCCTCTGCACGCTGCTAAGCACAGGCGACCAGCTGCAAACCCCAGAGGCACCCATATACCACCATCTTCCTGTCAAAAACTAGAGGACAAAAGTCCTAACTGTGCCAGGGAGAGCTGGAAACTATCAGAGCAGCTGCCAGCTGGATCACAGCTGCTGGTGATGCACTTCCCCTGTCCGAGCAGCCCCACGTCAGACCGCCCTTCCCGATACCAGATCTACCCCYCCCCTGCTGCAGTCTCACTTCTCTCTGCCTTTGGCGGGTAGGACACAGAACAAAAGCTATGCCCCCTCTTTTTGCCAGACGCGTCAAGCAGAGGTATACCCGCACCTCTCCTCTGGAGTCTACAGACTGAACAATCCCAGTTCCTCCAATCTTCCCGCAGATTAGGTTTTCTAAACCCAGCTTAAATTCTGCACCTCTCATTTTCCTCTCTGGACTCTCTCTAACCGCTCCTCACCCCTCCTGAAAGCATTCAGAACTGGACAGAGCGCTCCAGCTGGATGTTACCAGAGCGGAGGGACCGTGCCTCATGTAAACAGCATTCTTCCCTCAAACACTGTGCATCAGCTCTGATCTGCTGCAGCCCCAGCAATTCTCACGGTCTCTCTGCCCAGCTCCTTGCTCCTTACCAGGTACCTGTTCAGTCCGTACGGCTCCCCACTTCGCACTGGTCCTTGCTGAACTCTACTGTACTTTTTCACAGACCTTTGCAAGCTGCCATTCCTTCTCGATTTCACAGGATCACAGCACGGTTGAGGTTGGAAGGGACCTCTTGAGATCATCTAGCCCAACCTCCCTGCTCAAGCAGGCTCAGTCAGAGCAGGTTGCCCAGGACTGTGTCCAGTCAGGTTTTGAGTATCTCCAAGGTTGGAGACTCTCCGACCTCTCCAGGCAACCTGTGCCAGGCTTTAACCACCCTTCTCACAGTAAAAAAGTGATTTCTCGTGGTCAGATGGAACCTCATGTTTGAGTTTGTGCCCGTTGCCTCTTGTCCTGTCACTGGGCACTACTGACAGAACTACCGATCTGACGTGATCTGCACATTTACTAGGTCAAGTCTGCTGCTTTGCCTCAGTCACTAAAGCTGAACAATACATGCCCTTAAGCAGGTCTCTGTACAAACACAGTAAATGTGCGACTTCGTGATTTTAGGCTACATAGCACTAAGAGTGGCTGCACCCGGTTGCGGTGGGTTGTTGACGCTGGCAGGTAAGTCCCCACCCGGTTGCTCGGTCACTCCTCCAGCAGGATGGGGGAAAGAATTTGAAGGGCAAAAGCAACAAAACTTGTGGGTCTACGTAAAGATAGTTTAACAGGCGAAGAAAGAAAGAAAAGAAAAAAAAAAAGGCAAGTGATGCAAAGGCACTCACTGACCACCTCCCACCAGCAGACCGATGCCCAGCCAATCCCCGAGCAATGGCTACCTTGGAAAAACTCCCCCCCGTTTTACTGCTGAGCACGACGTCACACGGCATGGTCAGTTCAGGTCAGCTGTCCCGGCTGTGTCTCCTCCCTGGGGGTGCCAAGTGGGAAACAGGGCAGCCCTTGATGCTGCGTAAGCACCGTTCAGCAACAGCGAAAACATCCGTATGTAACCAACAGTTTTGGTCACAGATCTAACACACAGCACCTGGGCTGCTGTGAAGAAAATGACTCCACCCCAGCCAGACCCAGTCCGCAGGTCAGTCAGATGAGGGGTCCATCTTCCCCACCGCCCTATCACCTACAGTGTCAGCTATGGATGAGAGAGTTCCCCAGATGCCTACAGCCTCCAGCTGCCTGGCTCAAGAAGCTCCTGAGCTGTAACGCTGCATCTTTGCATTTGAAAGCCAGCAAGATTTTTCTTCTGTAAAGTTTTCTAGTTGCTCTTTTGAAGCCTACAACATCAGCAAGTTCTATCACACATTGCCTGAAGAACCAACCCACGTTTTGGACATCCCTCTAGTAACATCCTTGACCAGCAGCACACCCCAGCAGCAGTTTCATGTAAAACCTCTTCCCAATAATCAGCGTCTCTTTCCTTTGCTGTTAAAGTCCTTTGCTCAGTCCCTGCTCACTCCATGCTGTAASGTGACTGCAGAGGGCTGTGCTAGCCAGGGCCCTGTCTCTTCCCGTGGCTTTCTGTGGCCAAGGCGAGCGTACCTATGAGCTCCACCACAGCTGAGCTCAAAGCCATTGGCACACCTCCGTTCCCTTTGGGCAGCAAAGGCCTGGTGTCTCAGGAAGCTCCTGCCTGCCAGGCAATCCGTGCAGCAGAACCAGGATGCCGAGGAGCTTGTACCCAACATGGAGCTTCTCCTTCTTCCTGTGCTAGGGCAAGYTTCTGGCCTTTCAAATGAGCATGTTCAGACAGTGTAATCACCCGATTCCAAGGTGAGCAATCCCTTGTTGGGAGATCTTCCCAGCAACTGGGCACAAACAAGCCTTGCAGTCAGATGCCTTCCCAGGACCAGCTGCCAGAGTACTCGCTGGCTGTGCTGAAGCTGGACCCGCTTCCCAGGAGCTACGTCCCAAGCACTTCACACTTCTTCCCCGACAGACTTCGTCCTGCAGCCTTGTCCAGWGAAGCAGGAGGAGGTTGGGCTCCCACATCCCACAGGTTTTGCAGAGTACCAGCACCATCTACTGGGCATTAGGCATCTACTGGACATGCCAGCAACGGCGACAGTGTTCCCCCACCCACCCCACTGCCCCGAATCTCGGGGGGCACAGAGCATCTGCTCCTCCATTTATATCCCAGGCAGGAACCCCAGAGACTGCTCAYGGTGTCCAGAGGTGCAGGCAGCCTGCAAACCCAACCAACACACAAGAGCCACGAGAGCTTTAGCAAGGGCAGAGCACAGCCCTGAAAGGTGTTTCTGCCAAGGACGCTACARCCACAACCCCACCAGCATGCTGAGCCCCAAGAGCCAGTTAAAGGTCTCTTGAAAGACGGCTGCAAGAACCAAGCAACCAGAGCAGGCACTTTGTCCTTGAAAAGGAAAACTGCTCTCAGAGGCGAGAGCGCAGGTCCAGCACGCTCCTAACACATGCGCTTGCTGCATCCAGAAGGCTGCTGGTAGGCGTTCAGGTATAGCTGCTGCGGCAATTCCCTCCCAGGGCTCGCAGCCCTGACCGGAGCTCTCTGCAGGCCGGCCAGGGCTGCCCAGGCCTCAGCAGGGCACAGCCGCCACTGCCTGCAGGGCACCCGCCCCAGGGTGCTTGGTGGGCTGCCAAGGCCACAGCACGTCTTGGCGCCCAGCTGAAGCAAGGGCAGTGGGTGATCCTTCTACCAGACCCACGCAGGTTGTCTGTCCGCAGTCCTCTGCCGACCAGAGCATTGCTTGAGACGCAGAGGTAACACAATGCCCCTCCCAAGCCACAGCCGTGAGGGTGAAGAGTCTCAGACCCACAAGAAGTCATCCTCTTCCCACTCGCCAGTGCTGTACTGGTCAGCACCATGACGAYTTCTTTCCAGGGGCAGCACCCAGCCTTCCTCCTGAAATCCAGGAGCCTCACACCACGCTCTGGGTGGCAGCCACGCTGTGTGTGCCAACGCAGCCCACTCTCCTACCTGTTTACCTCCTCCCTCAGTCGACTACTGCAGTCCCRTATTCTAGAACCGTTTCTGCACCACAGCAGTTCACCTGGAGGATCCCTGCTCCYAGAGAGTACAACTGGCCCAACTGTTTCATCACAACTTTCAGTTGGCACGTTGCATATTATTAATTACACAATGTTTCTGGTGGCTTTTCATTCATGCTGTGTTGCAAGGGCTCTTTATCAAATTCCCCTCAATGACAATTATAGACTGATCTGGCAGTCTGGAGGGTAGGTTCAGGGACTTTTTATCTGCTTGCAGATTCTGCCACAAGTGTAGAAACTTGCAAGCTTCTAATTTACCTCTGACACAGCCTAGAGTCTAARCACAACACAAGCACAAAGAGATTTGAGAGTGAATGCTTAAGCTGTGAAGACAATCCTCCCAAAAACAAGCACTCTCAGTTAGTTTGGAAGATCCCATCACACAGTCACCATGCCCCAACAAGACCGGTCTGTTGGCCCCCAACCTTAGAACACTTACCTGGGTGTAAGAGTCAGCATCATCACCCCTATGTAACGGCGCTTTGTCTCTGTATTGCCAAACCAAGAGCCTGTCGAAGGAAAGGACATCAAATGACAAGGCTGAAAACAGACATGCACTCAAAATAGCGCTGGGCTGAGCCAGCCGAGTCACAAAGCCCACACACTTCAAGGCAGACACCGTGCGGGGAGAGTCATTCTGATTCCCTACCAACAGCTTATTTAAGTTCCATTTACCAGTTAGAGCTTTATAGATATTGCACACTTTGCTTTCCTGGTTTGAGTTGTCATTTTTTTTGACTGAGAATATCACTCAATGGTGTCAACATGAGAACCAGAAAGCAAGAGTCTGCATTAAATAAATTATCACAAACTCAAAAGAACAAAAAGAGGCAACGTTCCACAGGACTAATTTAACTACCTGTCCTTTATGATACAGCTGAATCCTGCACCTGCATTTCCCTTAGGACACACAAGGCTAAGTAGCCCCCAGTTTCCAGGTCATCCTTTCCCTTTTTTGAACATCAAATAATGGCCACTGATTTTCCCACATGCTGAGATCTACTGAAAAGAGCAATGAAAAAAAAAAAACCAAAACCCACAAAAATCCTCACCTACTCCTGGGAACTTAAGTGCTAGCTACTTGGGACACTTGAAAGGTCTTTACCTGCAGCGGATGAAGGGCAGCATCCTCCTTGCAGTTTGTTAGGCCTCTGTGGGCAGGGAAGTAGCAGCACAGCTTTCCCATGGCAGAGGGGAGTTTCATGCCGGGTGGGAGAATCTTCTTACCCCCAAAAAGTCTTTCTCCCGCTCTGCTTGCCCTTCTCTTAGAAGGGCCCAGGGCCCAGCTGCGCCAAGGCTTCCCTCTTTCATCCTCCTCCTTCTGGCCTCCTTCCCCCAACACCCAAGCAGGGAGGCACTCAACTCACTTTTGCGCTGCTCCTCCTTTTGCAGGAACTTCCGCAGCCGGTCTGAGGGAATGGCAAAAGAGATGCCTGATGTCACCTTCATAGTGTTCACCCCAATCACTTCGCCATCCTGCAGGGGAAAGGGCACTGTGCTGTCCAGCCTGCGCTGCTGTGCAGAGGAGGGCAACTACCGTGCAAGTAGTTGGGAGTCCCGCCTGCRCGCCCATCCCCTCCCAGCCTGCTGCTTCCGCAGCCTGCCCGACCCCGCTGAGGCTGGGCAGGGACCGGTCCCACRCCTCCCCCTGCCCTGCCAGCATCTCCCTCGCCAGGGCAGGGCTCGCTCCACCACGCCACAGTCCCATCGGCTCAGGCTCCCTGAAACAGCCGCTGCACGGGGCTCCCACGCTGGGCTGATCCCCTGCTCCTCCTCACAAGGTGCATGCACAGTCCCTCCCTCCCGGCAGCTGTAGCACCCACGAGTGCTCCCGCCGAGGGGCACCGAGCCCCAGGGGGCACAGGCTGGAGGGCACGTGGCACCTCTCTGCCCCAGCCAGCAAGGGTGCAAGCAGGAGAACTTACCAAGTTGACGAGGGGGCCCCCGGAGTTCCCAAACTGCAGCAGAGGAGAGAGGAGTAAACAGGCCATGAAAGTGACATCCACGCACAGCAGGACCCGCGGCAGGGAGGCAGAGTCCAGGGTCAGGCTGAGAAACGCAGCCAGTGCCCGGGTGACCGKCCAGAATCCCTTCCTCTCCCAGTGCTCCGTGTCCAGCCTCCTCTGACCTCACAGCACCCCCAGCCCTTCCCCAGCTCCCCCCTCCCTAAAGAGGGCAGCCAGGATGAGGCGCCCACCCGCCACGCACTGCAAGCTGCCCTTACGTCGATAGCAGCATCGGTCTGGATGTACTCCATGTCAGAGGCGGTCAGGCCCAGCTCCCGGCTGCCCCGCTGGGCAGAGCTGACGATGCCGGAGGTGATGGTGTTCTGCAGGGCGAACGGGCTGCCCATGGCCACCACGAACTCTCCCTGCCGCACCTCGGAGGAGCGCCCAAGGGGCAGGGTGGGCAGCGGGTGCTGGAAGAGAGGAGGTCGGTGAGCGGATGGGAGGGAATGAAGGGAACATCTCCATGACTGCAATGCACACCTTAGGCTTGATCTTGATGGTAGCGATGTCTGCAACCTGGTCCACGTCCTGCACCACGGCGTCATACTGCTCGCCGCTGGCCAGCTTCACCCGCACGCGCCGCCGGTTCGCCACCACGTGCGCGTTGGTCACAATGAGCCCATCCGGAGACACCACGAAACCAGAGCCGTTAGAGATGGGCACATCGCGGCCCGAAAAGGGATGCCTGCAAGGTGGGCACAGGTCAGGGAGGGGTGGCAGGGACCCTGAGGGGACTGGTAGGGACTTGGGAAGGGGAGGGAACAGGCAGGGGCCAGGCAGATTGGGTGGCCTAGGCTGGTAGGCCTGGAAAAAAGCAGGGGATAGTGAGGACATCTGGGCAACATCACGATGGGGGAGACTCCTTCACTTCCCCATGAAAGGTCCCCATCTCGAGGGTCTGCGCAAACACGCACGCAAGAGGGGAACAAGCAGGAAGAATCAGGAGCCTGCACACAACTGCAAAGGTACGATCCCACTGGGACTAGAGGCACAGTGGGAAGCTCACGAGCGGAGAGCTGCAATGGATGGCACAGGCTCTTTGGGAAAGAGCGGCAAGGAGGTAAGTAGACGGGGTTGTGACCTGCGCAAAGAAGCAGCCTGAACAGACAGAGCCTTGCCTCGGAGCAGGTAATAACCACTTGGGAGGTGATGGGTCCGTCTTCTTTAGACAGCTAGAGGAAGACCCACGATTGCAGGCCCTGGTCCCCATGGGAGACGTCAATCACCCTGACCTCTGCAAAAAGGCCTGGTGCTGAGTGAGGCAAGGGATCTAGTGACACAGAAAGGGCTGAGGAGATCGGTGCCTTTTTGCCTTGTCCCTTGGACCTCCCAAGTCCTTGTGCCCAGAGGCAGAGTCTGTGGGAATGCAGCATTACACAGAAGATCAAGGGAGGGATCGCTGAAGCCAACTGGACATGCACAAGTCTGTGGCACCAGACAGGATACACACAAGGGGGATGGCTGATGTCCCTGTGAGTGCTCAAATGTCACAGTGGTAAAGGGGGGGTTCCTGATGGCTGGAAAAATGCAAATGTCACACCAGCCTGCAAGATTGGCAAGAAGAAGGGTCCTGTAAACTGCAGGTCAGTCAGCTTTGCCCCTGTCTCTGGGAAAATTATGGAGAAAACGCTCTCAGAAACACTTCTCAGCACACAGCTCATGAAAAGGGGACTGGGAGCCACCAGCACAGACTTACCAACAGCAGATCATGCTCGACCAACCTGGCCGGCTTCTGCGAACAGACGAGTGGCTGTGCAGGTAAGGGGGGAGCAGTGGATACTGTTCACCTTAAGAAGGCTTTCAGCATGGTCTCCTGTGGTACCCTTCTAGCCATGCAGGAGACATGCGGGCTGATAATCAGGTAAGGTGAATGGAAAACTGGCTGGACCACCAAGGTGCAAGTCCAGCTGGTGGTCAGCTACTAACACAATGCCTCGGGAACTGAGAGAAGGGCCATTTAACACCTTTCATGTTCATGAACCGGAGGATGCATGCACTCAACCAGCCCACAGGTGACACCATGCTGCAGGGAGCAGTCAACAAGCTGAAGGGCAGAGCTACTATTCAGAGGTGCCTGGACAGGCTGGAGACACGGACTRGCAAGAACATTATGGAGTTCAAAGGTAAATGTAAAGCCCTGCTCCCGGGACAGAGCAATTCTGCGCCACAGGACAGCCTGGTGCCGCCGCCCAGACGGCAGCTTTGCCGACGCGGTCCTGGAGGACAAGGCGGCGGCGGCGCGGCAGCAGCGCGTCCCTGCGGCGAGGGCCGACTGCGTGCCAGCTGCGTGCGGGGGCAGCGGGGCGAGGGGACGGACCCGTCCCTCCCGCGGCACTTGTGGGACCCCAGCCGGACGCCGTGCCCGGTTCAGGCTGCCCGTGACACGAGAGGGACGGGGCGGGGGGCTGGGAGAGGGGGGCCGTGCGGCCGGGGAGGGTCGGGGGGTCCCTTCCCGGGGGTGCGGGGACGACGGGGCCAGACCCTTCTCGGAGGGGCAGGACGGGAGGGAACCGGGACAGAGCGAAGAGGGAAACTGCCCTGTCGGGTAGCGGGGAAGCCGGCTCCGCGGGGGCTGGGGGCGGCCGCCCGGTGCCGGTACCTGCCCACGATCTCCACGTAGACCAGCGCGGGCGCCGTCTTCTCCACCACGTCGGCGATGAAGTTGAAGGCG
>JASVER010000256.1:172108-184431 GCA_030449065.1 Oceanodroma leucorhoa | reverse complement strand
CCCGGCACCACCGCGCCGCGCCCGGCCGCAGCGGGGCCCGCGCCCACCGCGCCAGCGCCGCCATGCTGCTCCGGCCCCGCCCGCGGGGCACGCTGGGAGCTGAAGTCCCGTCCCGCCAGGCCTGCCGGGAGGCGCGGTACCGCCGCGGGGCACGCTGGGAGCCGTAGTCCTGAGGCGGAGGCCTGCCGGAAGCTGTAGTCCGCCGCGGGGCACGCTGGGAGCTGTAGTCCCGCCGCGAGGCGATGCCGGTAGCGGTGGCGCGGCCGCCGGCCGGGGAGGGCAGGGAGGCTTTGCGGCGAGAGCAGCTCACCGGGCCCGCCGAACCCGCCAGCCGCCCTCCCTGCGTCGCCGGCCGCCGATGGCCCGCGGCGAGAGGGAGGGAGCAGGGGAGGCGGGGGGGGCGGGGGCGCGGTGCACGCCGGGAAGGCGCCGCGCCTCCCAGGCTGCCCCGCGCGGGCCAGGCGGGCGGCCGCGAGGGAAGATGGCGGCGGGTGTCGGGCGCCCCTGAGGCAGCGGCTGCGGCGGGGATGGATCCTCCTGCGACCCCGGGCCCCGAGCGGCTCTTCGACTCGCACCGGTGAGCGCCGCGGCGGCCTGGGGGGCGCGCGTGGCCCTCTCCGTGTTTCGCGGGGGTGGGCCGCGCAGAAGGCTGGGGTGTCCCTGGCGGGAGGCCCCGGGGATCCTCTGGGGGAAGGGGGATCCCACGGGAGCTCCGTGGGGAAGGTCGGGGTGTCCCGTGGGGGGACCAGTGAGGGTCCAGGRTGTGCCCGGCAGGCCCGCGGGGAGGCCCGGGAGGGGCTGGGTGTCTCGTTGGGGAGGCCCGGGAGGTTACGCGGAGCGGGGGATGCAGGGTGGTCCCTGGGGGGGCCCGACCGTCCGATGTGTGTCCTAGCCATGCTCAGGCTGCCTGTGCTGCTCTTTGGCCCTACAGGTTTCCAACCGATGGGTTCCTGCTTCTGGCCCTGCTGCTCTACGCACCCGTGGGGCTCTGCCTGCTCGTCCTGCGCCTCTTCATCGGCGTACACGTCTTCCTGGTCAGCTGTGCCCTGCCTGACAGCGTGCTGCGACGGTGCGTGAGCCCGGCTCTTCCTAGGGTGCGGAGCTCCATCYGGGGTGGGGATGCAGTGTGCAGACACTGCTGTGGGGCAGCGTGGGGCCGGAGGGCTGCCCTCACCCGTTTGGGGTCGTGAGCCATGGAGGCTTGGTTCACGCAGAGGTTTACGGGGAGCTGTGCTTTCGGGACTCTTTGTCCCCGGGACCCATGAAGGTGCCTCCTCTGCCAAGACCAAAGCTGGCAATTGCCTGTTGAGTGCTCAAGGACTGATCTGAAACACTTGGATCAGCTGGGTCTCCTGCTAAGAAATTCTGCGTGAAGCTTGCTGGCCCATGCTTCATGCTGCAGCTACAGTTCTGAAGGCAGCCTTCAGCCCCAGCTGCAGCCCCCCAACAATTCCTGTCCCAGATATCTGTCATATCATCTCCTTTTTGTACCARTGTCCTTTTGCAAGTCACGTGAATTCCCAGGACTCTGTTCTGTTTGTTGGATATGTAAGCCAGCAGTGGCTCAGACTGCAGGGCTTGAGGAAGCCACTCTCCCCCCTCCAGGTTTATTGTACGTGTGATGTGCTCAGTGCTGGGCTTATTTGTGCGGCAAAGTGATCCCCGGCTTCGTGATGTMAATGTGAGGGTGTATATCGCCAACCACGTGACGCAATTCGATCACAACGTCATCAACCTTCTGACCTCATGTAATACGGTGAGTAACTTGGAGCTGAGCGTGGCAGCTCTGGAAGTACCTCTCTCCAAGAAAAGTGCCCAGAGAGCTCTTTCAGAATTTAGGTGTTGCCATGGTCCTSTTCAGCTCTTATTTATTAACCCAGGATTGCACAAGCCTTGAGTTTTTTTTCTGTGGTTCAGTGCCATGCTTTAGGCTCTGCATGAAAAAATAAAACAGGGTGAGGAGAAACAGGAAATGTTACAGTGGGTATTGATTTTATCGAAAGAGAGTGGGCAAATCCTAGCATCTGTATCTTTTTCTGGCCTTTCWAATAGGTGGTGTCAGAAGCAGGGTTGGTTGTGGGGTTTTCCCGCAGCACTGGGTGCCACTTCCGTGCGAGTGGACAGCCGGCTGCGCTGCAGAGGAGTGCTGAGGGGAGCGGCGGGGCAGTGGTGCTCGGGTTATTGTGCTGGGCTGGTGGTTGTGTAACTTTCCCTGTACTCTTCTGAAATTCCTTTTGTGTGGAGTTCCTGAATCAACAGGCTCCGAATGTGCCTGGGAGTGAGTTAGTTGGTCCTATATCCTGAACAGCGGTAGATTTGCTCCTTACCTGGAGAAAAGTAACTCCTGGAAGTAGTGTATCCTTTGCCAAGCGTATCAGGAACTATGGGAGAGAACATGGGAAAACACCGTTGTCACCCAGGGCGGGGGGGGAGTTCGTTCCTCTGGCAGACAGGRTACAGTCTGAACTGAAGATTAGGAATCAAATTCCTAGGGAATTGGCCAGAGCAGTTACTGAAGCCTGGCAGTAACATATTCTCTGCTGCTAGTGCTTTTAACGTGCAGGTTGCTCCCTCAGCCCCCAGAGGCATTTTTGCTGATAAACAGGAACTTTGTCTCCCACTGTCATCTGGGAAGGTAGGCCTTGAGGGGAGGGCGGGATGGCATTCCTTACTCTTGTTTTTCCTTACAGCCTGTGTTGAATGGTGCCCCTGGCTTCATCTGCTGGTCACGGGGATTCATGGAGCTGGGAGTAACAGGAAGCCGAGCAGAGCTGGTGGATTCCCTGAAGGTGTATTCATCCCACAGAGGAAACCCACCACTGCTGCTCTTCCCGGAGGAGGCTGCCACCAACGGCCGGGCTGGCTTGCTCCGCTTCAGGTACTAGGAATGGATGTATGGCGGGCAGCCTGTGGCGGGCTGTCGTCACTTTGTTTTAGCTTTGGGGTCATTCACTGCTGAATTCTTCCTTTTCAGCTCTTGGCCGTTCTCAATCTTGGATGTGGTACAGCCAGTTGCCCTACAAGTTCAGAGGCCTTTGATCACTGTGGTGAGTCAGGGGCGTAGGGCMAGGAGGAGTTGTGGAGGCGTGCGCTGTGCGAGGGTCTTGGGATGCCGTTAATTCTGCTTCTGCTTTGAAGCCTGTGGGTAGCGCAGCCTGGCCTTGTGTCCTGTCACCCCAAGGACTAGCTTCTCAGTGCTGACACTTGTGTTTTTCAAGTGCCTTTCCCAGGGAAGTTCCGCCAAGTCAATACTCTTTTAGTTACACTGGCAATTTTGATAAACTTTTTAGTGGCTCAGCTGTCTAACAATGTGGCATCTGGCTTCCGTGACCATAGCATCACTGTGTCTCATCTCTTGTTTGTGAGCTCTCTTCTTTTAAAGTGCTTTGAAAGAATAGCTCAGGCACCTTGGAGAGTGGCTGATGTGCCCAAGCTTATGCAAGGCTCTCTCGATCAGGTTCCTGAACTCATGCCTCCCAAATGGAGATACGTAACATGATGCAACATTAGCTTCAGAAAAGTGCAAAGTTCGTGATGATAATACTAGCACTGCTAAATAGATTGCAATAAAACTGTTCTCAGCTTATTTACAGAGTGAGATTTTGTTGAATTTCTTATKTCTTGATATGATTTATGGATCTACTTGATTAAAAGACACATTTTATATTTATCAGATATTTTAGTTGGTTGTCTATTGTCCATCTTCTTAAGGTAGTAGGGCACAGTGGGTAGATTTAAAGCCACTTACCAGCAGGTCACAAAACATCGCTGCCCATACTAAAACATCAGAAAGCAGGTATTTTTAAAGTGAGATTCTGTTACGGATTAGTTTTTTGCCCAGTGCTGTTTAATGCTTTTATCGGCACTGTAGATGACAATATTGAGATACCTCTGGTAAAATTCAGGTTAGTGAATAATGAAGAAGCTAGATTATTGACTGTGATCCAGTCATCCACTGACAGCTGCCAGTGAACGGCTGTTACTTGTAAGTCTAATGTGGTCTGTGGGTGCATAACCAGAGGAATATCTGGCAGGGTGAGGAACACGGTGTTAGCTGCTTGTGTGCAATGGTGAAAACTGCGAAAATATTATGCGAAGCTTTGGTAACCCCGCTGCCAAGAAAGTGGGGCAGTAGTAGAGAGAGTTCAAGGAGGCCATAAGCATGATGCAGAATCCAGAGAGCAACACTTAAAGAGGCTCGGCTTAATCAGCTTATCGGAGAAAAGGCAGAGAGATTGTTGTGGATAGCTGCTTGCATCCAAGMAAAGAGGCTTAAGAGTGGAGAATTCTTATTTTTTTTCTGACAAAGCACACAGTAGCAGTCTTTGCAGGTGCTGAGACTAAATGTCGGTACTACACMAGTTCAGTTTTGGATTAAGATGAAGTTTTCTAAAAGTGAGGATACTTCAGATTTTTTTAATGACTTCTCCAGAGAAGTGGGATAGCTGTCCYGTTCTGGACTGTTTATAATGAATATCTTATCTTTTTATGGTTTTGGCTCCTCTGAGAAATTATGTGAGATGTGACAACTTGTATATTTGTCTGCGCATCCTTTCCTTCATGAATGTTAGGAAGAACAGCATGCACATAACTGCAGATCTATTTGAAGATACTGCTTATAGTCACTTCTTGGCTCAGATTTTTACCTTCAGAGGTCAAGCAGGACTTTTTGCCCTTCACACACATTGGCTAAGTAAATCCTAGTGGATTTCTTATGTAATTTTAAACCATCAGGAACTTCTGAGGCCTGGAGATGCAATACTTTGAATGGCTCAATCAGTGCTTTACAGAAAGCTTTCTTAGACACTTATGTGATATATATGAGACACTGGGCTGAGCAAACCACAAATTTGGGTTTAAGAAAGAATTTTCCCCAGCTCCAATTGGCTGGAACCTTGGAGGARGGTGTTGTTCTGTGGCACAAGGCAGCGTAGCTGAAGTCTGGCTATTGGCATCACTGTAAGGCACTTGAGTTTAGGTTAGATCTGTTTATCCACCAGCCGAGGCTTCTTTATGTTACCCTTGGTAGCTGTGGTTTCTGGGCTTTTCTCAGTTATAGCACCTCTTTCCAGGCCATGGAATAAACAGGCATGAGGCCTGCCTTGGAGCCACGCTGCTTTGGTCGAGGACGAAGTCATGTGTAAAAGAAGCCGAGGCAGCTACATTGTGAGCTGTAGATCTTGAGATGGTGTTCTCACCAGCTTGTGGAAAGTTTGGTCACTGCAGGGTAAAAGTAACCAACTACAAAAATCCTAAGAACAATGTCTGTTCAATAGCAAATTCTTTAGAATCATTGGAAAGCGTAGGTTGGGGGGAATCTCTGAAGGTCTTTAGTTCAGCTTTCTGCTCGGAGTCAGACTGGCTTCTGAGTATGGTCCAGCTGCTCGGGACTGTGTCCCGAGAGCCCACTGCTTCGGAGCGCCTGTTCCAGTGCTCTCTTCTGGCAGGCATCGCAGTACTTCTTAGGGRAAAAGTTATTTACTAATTTTTAGAAATAGGAAGAAAGTAATAAATTACAGCTCACTTTTAATGATTTATCTTCAAAGAGAAGAGTTGTTTAAGACTTCACAGTGCAGCCTGTTTGGAAATGAAGAGATAAAGCTTATGGGAGTTGAGACATTACATGGGCTGTTCCCATCGGAATAAGGGAGGATTGTTCGTGATTCTAAGAAAGCGTTAGGTCTTAAGGCATTTTYGGTCCTTTCTAAATGCACAGTCTAGTAGAGAATGTGGGGATATTGAGGGAAAATCTTGCTGTCCTACTGGGAGGAAAAGGTGACTCGGAGCAGTGAAAACTTTGACTCTCTTGCTCTGCCTGGTGAAGGCTAATGAAGGTGAATCTGCCCTGGGGCTTGCCCTAAATGTGCGCTGAGTTTGCCATTCCCTCTTTCCCAGTCCTCCACATCTCTCTGCCCGCATTTCTGTTACTCGCTGCCACAGCTYAGCTGTGTTCTGTCCGCCTGCTTCCCTGATGGAGACCTGACTRGCTCGTGTTTTGTGGGCCGTGATCTCATTGTGCTCTCTTCCCCAGAGTGTGGCTGACTCCTCCTGGATTACAGAGCTTCTCTGGACCTTCTTTGTTCCCTTCACAGTTTATCAAGTAAGGTACTAGCCCTCTTCTCTCTTTCATTTGGGGCAGGGTTTAGGGTGGGCAGAGCGCCTGACGTTTTCGCTGTTGTAGTAAGAGATCTTTTGATATGCGCTAATGCGCACCCTCATTGTGGAATCTCAGCATGGCTTTGTTCAGCATTATTTGGTCCATGCCAGGTCCAACTTCTGAACCAGCTTCTGAAGTGGAGAGGGCTCTTGGTTTCTGCGTTCAGTTGGTGAAGGAGAGGAGTCTCTYAGGGCTTTTATGTCGAGTTTGCTGGGTATATTTTTGAAGCTAGCTGCTCTGCTGTAATTCACCCCAGGGTTGCTCAGGTCCCATGGGTGATTCCCTGCAGGCAGCTCAGTCCTCTAGCGTCTGTCTCTTCCCTGCAGTCCCTTGTGAATTGCAGAGGTGGTTCAGACACCCRTCTAGGGCCCAGGTGAGCCCAGACTGGCTGAGTAACATTGGTGTAATAAGGGTCCACAGGGAGCGGAAGGGGCTTGGAGGCAAATTTAGGGGTCAAGGTATTTCAGCAACGTCTTGTGCTGTAGCTTTCCCTGGCCGTATCTGGCTTGAGTCTTGCTGATCTGTTTTCTACTCTCATGTGAACGGCAGTGTCTCCTCATTTGGGGCCTTGCTGGGAACTTAATTAGGAGATACTTCGCAACTTATGCTTGAGTGCTAATAAAGATTCAATGAGCTAGTTTTGTCTTCTGATCCRTGCCTTGCCCTTAATTTTGCAAGCTAGGGTTGAGGTTTGACGGTGTCTTGTGGGGAGAGATTTGGGGTGAGCAGGGAGAGCTGAGGTGGGGATAGCACCATTGCACTGTTGATSCCAGATGGGGCTGGCTCCTCCAGCAGCCCTTGAAGCAGTCAGCCCAGTGCTGTTGTCCCCATTCAGGTGGATGCCGTCTGTCCCCAGACGAGCTGAAGAACTGAGTGAGGATTTTGCGCTCCGAGTTCAGGAGGTAGGAGGATGACGTGGGAGAGGGATGTGTAGGACTGCTGCAATTTGGGATGGTCACAGAGGAGAGTGGGGTGCAAGCAGAATTGCAAAGGGCATTTCTGGATGGGTGTATTTGTATGATGGGAACTCTGGCCCGTATTTATTGCCCCTTATAATTATTCAGTTTTTCCATGGCCTATTTGCTACCCCCCATTTATCCTTTCTGCCGGTTTTCAAGGCTCTCCCCATCTATTTCAAACCTTTCACTCCCTTTTCATAATACCACAAATCAAATAAAGCGATTGTTTCCCCACCTTTCCCTTATGTGCTGGGTACTTCATAGCTCCTGTACCAAAGATCTTGTATCTCCCTGTCAGCCTGTTTTGGCAGGATGATACTGCCTACTCCTGGTCCTTCATGTGCTCCATGCAACACTGAAATGCATCACTGAGGCCCTGGAGAAATCAGTTCCCAGTCCTCTTCCCCTCGCCGTGGCTCCATGCAGGCCTGTACATCTGATACRCTCCCCTGCAAGATGGGAATGCCTGGGTCGTGCGTGTTGTGTGTCGTGTACATGTGACTCTCCTCTCCATTTCTGCAGCTCTTGGCCATGGAGCTGGGTGTGGTATCCACACGGCTCACTGCAGCAGATAAAACTGAACACATGAAGAGGCTGAGACACACATCGCTTCTCCCCTTTGCCCCAGGTAGGTGTCCTGGGCAGCGTCCTGACTATGGAACTGCCACTTAGGCTTTGCCTTTGGGGAGGCCCCAGTCTGCTTTTGGTTACTCATGGGTGGAGGGAGAGGAGAAGGCATGTKCAACATCCTCCTGGGGAGCAGGGGCTGCCTGTGTGCTCTAGGCTGGGGGTTGTAGCTAGCTGGCAGGGAGAGGACCACCACTCCTGAGCACAGACATGGTGGTGGTGTGCAGGAGGTCTGGCTTTGTTCACACCGTTTCATACTAAGTGGAGCTGTGGCAACTTGAAGGCCGTGCACCTTCAGGCCACCTTCTTGTGCACACTGTTTGTTCTCTTGCAGCCTCAAGCCAGCCGCTGGCAGCCAGGCGCAGGATGCCTTCCAGCCTGACTGGTGTTGCTCCTGAGGATGTGCGGATCACGGCAATGGCTCAGCGGGTCAAGGAGGTGCTGCCTCATGTGCCTCTGGAGGTCATCAGAATAGACCTGGGTAAGTGATGCCTGGGGTATTAGCAGGGACACAGGGTCACCTTGCAGRTGACACCCAGTTGGGCGGGAGTGTTGATCTGCCTGAGGGTAGGAAGGCTGTGCAGAGGGATCTGGTCAGGCTGGATCGATGGGCCAAGCCCAACTGCATGAGGGTCAACAAGGCCAAGTGCCGGRTCCTGCACTTGGGTCACAACAACCCCAGGCAACGCTCCAGGCTTGGGGAAGAGTGGCTGGAAAGCTGCCCAGCGGAAAAGGACCTGGGGGTGCTGGGTGACRGCCGGCTGAACATGAGCCGGCAGTGTGCCCAGGTGGCCAAGAAGGCCAACGGCATCCTGGCCTGTRTCAGGAATAGTGTGGCCAGCAGGAGCAGGGAGGKGATCGTGCCCCTGTACTCGGCRCTGGTGAGGCCGCACCTCGAATCCTGTGTTCAGTTTTGGGCCCCTCACTACAAGAAGGACATTGAGGKGCTGGAGCGTGTCCAGAGAAGGGCGACGAGGCTGGTGAAGGGTCTGGAGCACAGGTCTGATGRGGAGCGGCTGAGGGAGCTGGGGRTGTTTAGCCTGGAGAAGAGGAGGCTGAGGGGAGACCTTATCGCTCTCTACAACTACCTGAAAGGAGGCTGTAGCGAGGTGGGGGGTCAGTCTCTTCTCCCAAGTCACAAGCGATAGGACAAGAGGAAATGGCCTCAAGTTGCRCCAGGGGAGGTTTAGATTGGATAYTAGGAAAAAWTTCTTCACCGAAAGGGTAGTCAGGCACTGGAACAGGCTGCCCAGGGAAGTGGTGGAGTCACCATCCCTGGAGGCGTTCAAAAAAYGTRTGGATGTGGYGCTTCGGGACATGGTTTAGTGGGCATGGGTGCTGGGTTGATGGTTGGAATCGATGATCTTAAAGGTCTTTTCCAACCTTAATGMTTCTGTGATTCTATGACCTTCCATGCCAAGTCTCTGTGATTCCTGAAAGCAGAAACCTTGTCCCTGCTGCACTGTGGAGCACAATGGCAGCAAGGATGTGAGTGTCCTGATGTAGCAGCTCCCTCTCTAACAGATCCTCTTTGTCCCTGCAGCACAAACCAACTGTGTGGATACCACCATTGCCAACTTGCTGGAGGGGAGAGTACCCTTCTTCCCTGAAAGTAAGGAGGCTGGTACTGACCTGCCTGCCCCGTCTACCTCCCAGGCTGCAGCTGCTTCTGGCATCCAGGGCTCCGTAGCTGTGCCTTCTTCCAAGGTACTTTTGGTGGTTGTGTTGTCTCCTCTGGTCTGATGGCTCACAGCCAGAGCATGATGGCCTGTGTTCAGGACTAGCCATGATGTCAGGGGAACAGAGCAATTTAAACTGGAGACTGAATTGGCATGCCGGGTCCTTGCAGAGCCACTAAGGAGGTCTCCTGGCTTTGACTGTCTCCTGATGACTCTTGTGCTTTCTATTCCAGCCAGCTACAAAGCAATTTGCAAAGTCCCCTGTGGAGCGGCATCTGTCCTTGCAGGAGCGGAAACGAGCGTTGTACGACTATGCCAGGAGGTGAGAGTCCACCCACACCTCACCCTGTCAGAGTCCCAAAACCCCGTCCCCAGCAGTACCCAGATTTGCTCCAAGCAAGGGTCAGCCCTTGCTTTGCCTCATGTCCTCCCGTTCCTCTCCTCCGGCCCAAGATGGCGGCACTGAGGCAGTGAACCATGGCTGAAGGAGAGAGGAGGCAGATGTTTGTCTGCTTTGCCTCTTCCAAGCGTGCAGCCCCTTGTCATTCCTGGGAAGCACTCCATCTCCTGAATTGCCASTGGGCCTCTGGTTTTGGGGAGTAAGTGGGATAGAAGCTGTTTGCCAGAAACACAGCTGCTGAGGAATAGGGCTTAGCAAAGAAACCTCATCTGGTTCTTTGTTGTAATGGATTTGACTGATAGAAGTCAGTGTGGGACTGCAGATTTCTTCAAAATTAGTATTGATGCTATGGAACACTCATTTTAGAAAGCAGCTTGCTGTTTGGCAACAGGGACAGTGCAATTAATCTTCCTCAGTGTAAGTGGAGAACAACAGAGAGCAGGGAGCAAGTTTGACCTCTGTGCATGGTTTTGATGAGGCAAATATTGGAACAAGCGTCCAGTTCTGGTGTCTGCGTCTTTTTTTAGAAAAGATACAGAAAATCCAGAATGAGTTTGGAAGGGAAGTTAAGTCTGTTAAACTTACTGTAAATGAGATGGCACGCTATATATAATTCTGGTGAAGGAACCGGGTTCTGAAAGGCTGCTTAATCTGGCAGACTAGAAAAAAGCRGAATAGTAACTAATGGTTAGAAGTTGTAGGCAGACAGACTTTACACAGGTAATGGGGTAGTTGTTTCTGAAAAGGAAATTGATTAATCAGTGGAATAAGCTTCCAGCAGAAATGATGGCTTCTCGGTGGCTGGCTGACTCCTTAGAAGATGCTGTAGAAGATGGTAGAGAGAACAGAGCGTTTGGCTCAGTCCAGAGTGATGAGAGGCCTGCTTGCTGCAAGATTGGGTCTCCACTCTGTAGGGTCTTGCTGTGAAGGGGAGAACCTGTCTGCTGCCACGCTCAGGCACTGCACCGAGCTTTGCTCCAGAGCATTCCAGGAGAGTCAGGAGAAGATTGTGGAGGCTCAGGGATCAGTTAAACCTTTGAGATCCTGTGGCTTTTTGACACTGCATCAGCTTCTCCCTACTATTGAAAGTCTAGGAAATTCCCATAGTTGGAAGTTGAAGCTAGACAAATTCTAAGTGCCCATTTCTAAAGGGCTAGCCTTAGGTGACTTYGGGTCGCTCTTAGTCACCAAGAATTTAATTTAAACAGGTCTGTTTTTCTGAAAGATCATTTCAGTTTAGAGGAACTGCATCTCAGCATAGTCCTGTGGCATAGAGAATGTTAGACTCCGTTTTCAGAGCTGCCCCCCAGACCTTTTAACACGAGCACAGAGATGGCCGAGGGCTCTTGCTGGATCCACCGGGCATGATCTGTTCAACAGCAAAGAAAAGGGGGTGGAAATCCTTTCCTGTGGATACCCCACCTGACTTTGTTGCTCTTCCGCGTGCCGRTCTTTTATGTCCCTTTTCTGAGGCTCTTCTGGCTATAGAGTAGTGATCTCTATACTTCTCTGAGAGGAAGGGATCCCAACGGGATTTGGAAAGGCGATTGTGCTCCTCATCTTTCTTTACTCCAAAGAAGGGCCTTCCTTACTGTCCTAGACTTGAGAGCAGGTACATGTCTGTCTCAAGTTCTGAGTGTCAGCACCAACCCCTCACTCGGACATTTCAAGCTCAGAAAAGGTTCGCAGCTCAAGGCTTGCTGAATGTTTTATTTTCATGTAGCCTTCTGCCCAGGCTGCTGAAAGTACTGGTGATTCACAGTGAGACGTGGCTGTTCTCGGGRGAGGATTTTGCTTTTTTGGGACGGTTCATTCCCCAGCTAGCCGGTGTTTAACGGCAGCACAGGCAGGACGTGGCGGAAGCAGAGCGTCTGTCAGTTCAGGGTGGTGGTCACAGGAGTCTGGTGGTCTCGCAGTGCCACCTCTCTGTTCTCCCAGGTGGAGTCTGTCTTTGGTCTGGCACCTTTTCCTGCCTCTGGGGCCTGGAGTGTTGTGCATATGTATCTCGCCCAAACTGAGGTGTAAGGCTTAGCTTTTACGGTCCCACGCCTGGGGACATTCATAGSTTTTTACCATCAGTCCACACCACTTCCCCTGTGCTTTTTAGCTTACCCAGGTAGAACACTTTGGACGCAGGCCGTCCCATGCCCGGAGCTGTTGAACATTGAGTGGCTGGGGCTCTGCTGGCAGAGAGAACCGTTGTGTCAGGAAAGCCTGTCCTGAAAGCCAGGCAGTGACCTGCTGGGGACCCAGAGCTGCTGCCGGCAGCCTCCCGCAGCTCAGTCTGACTCGGCCCACGCTCGGTTAATGCTCTGCTGGGCTCGTCCCCAACGGCGACTTTATTTCACCGTGTGGCTCCCCTGGGACAGCGTGCTCTGCCCGCCGGCTTCGCCTAGACCCCCCCCAAGCTTGAAACGAAAACAGGGTCCACTCGGGGGAGCGCGTGGTCGGGGGAGCGCCCCGGCGCAGCTGCCGGTGGGGGGGGCTTGTGAGGGTCGTGT
>JASVER010000256.1:150890-170934 GCA_030449065.1 Oceanodroma leucorhoa | reverse complement strand
GGGTGGGCTGATGTGGCCCGGGGGGTCCGGGTCAGTGGGGTCCCAGGGGTCCTGGGCAGACTGACGTGCACGTGGCAGGGTCTAGGTCAACGGGAGTCCTGGGAGGGCTGACGTGCACCGGGGAAGGGGGGCGTCCTGGGTGGGCTGACATGCACCGGGAGTCTGGGTCAATGGAGAGCCCGGGGGTCCTGGGTGAGCTAGTGTGCACTAGGGGGGCCGATTCCATGGGGGTCCTGGGTGGGCTGATGTGAACCGGGAGGGGGCTGGATCAACGGGGGTCTTGGACGGGCGGGCTGACGTGCACCACGGGGGCTGGGGCAGAGCAGATGGGGGTCCCGGGGGAGCAGGGCACGCCGAGGAGCAGCCCTGGGCAGGTGGGAGTGGGCAGGTAGGGGTGTGCAGGACGTCCCAGGTCAGAGACCGCGCTCGGTGCTGCCGTGGTCCCTGGACAGGGGTGCAGGACACACCAGGGAGGGCTCCCGGACRGGACGGGGCGAGCCAAGGAGGCTTCTTGGTCGGAGTGGGGTGTGCTGGTGGGCCCGGGGCAGAGTGGGTGGGCAGTGCGGGGGCCAGGGTGGTGCTGGGCTGACAGCCCCCCCAGGCTCCTGGGTGGAGCTGTGGTGTGGCCCCGGGTGCCCGGAGCCCGAGCCTGCGCCCTCGCAGTTCTCCTGCCACCCTGACGTGGAGCGGATGCTGCTGGAGGCCCAGCTAGAGACGGAGAGCGGTGACGGGTGAGTCCCGAGGAGGAGCTCAGGCAGCCGGAGTCCTGCCCGGCCAGGGTGGGCGTCRGGGGGCTGAGGGTCGGTGCAGGCTTGGTGACCAAGGGGGTTACGTTTGCAGTGCCCTGCTCGCGCTGGGCTCCCCGCCCTGGGATGACAACGGAGCCGGCCAGGCGAGCGAGCAGTCTGGGGAGAGCGAGCTGCTCCCTCCCCGCAGCCAGCCCCAGCTGGGCTGCCCCCACCCCTGGCAGGTAAGGMGCCGGCCCCCCGCGCCGTGCCCTGCGGGCAGTGCTGGCCGTGCCCCTGGCCTCACCTGCCCTTCGCCTCCTCCTAGCGGGACGTGCCCGAGGAAGGCGAGCGGAAGGAGCGACGCCTGCCGGCATCCCTCGGCTGGGCCTGTGCCCGCCGCCCTCAGCACCTGTCTCCAAAGTAAGGCCTGTGTCCCCCACCAGTATGTCCTGCTGTCCCCCGCCCTTGCTGTCTGCCTTGCCACCCCYGTCCTGCTGTCCCTGTGCCCTCCTGCTGTTCTCTGCCCTCTTCCTTCGTGCCCCCTTTAATCGAGAACTTTCCCCAGGGAGTTTGCCTTTGTGTGCTCCCCCCAGCCAGTGCTGTGGAGCCTGCAGGGAGGTGCAGTGGGGAGAAAGAAGAGACTTTTCAGTTCAGAGCTGCTGCTGCTCTTCATCCCCTCACTGCTGCTCAGCCATGTGCTGACCCTGGGACTGGGGTGAGTTTCTGATGGGCCTGACCTGTGCTGTCGAGTGGCCTTGGCCAGAACCGACCCCTTGGGCGCAGGCAGGGTGAGCCCTGCGCTGCTGGGAGTCTGTGCAGTCTGGGGCTGTCTGGGGGACTCTGGCTGCCCCGGCCCAGGGGGCTGTCCCCATGGGAAGTGGAGGAACGCTCCCGGAGTTGAACTGTTCATCCTTGGGTGCTGTTCTACACCACTTCTCCCAGCAGCCACAGTCATCTCTSTGGCTGCTGCCCTCTTCCCTCACTGCTGGCTCGCTGAGGCCCAGCGGGCTGTCCCCATGCGGGTGCCTTACAATTGCTCTCTCCAATCCAGGATCTACATTGGGAAGCGGCTGGCAGCCTCCTCGGCAAACCCGCTGTGAAGAGTTGGGCTCAGTGAGAGGCCGAGTTCCACCACCCCTCTCCTCTGCTCAGCGCGTGGAGGGAGCCCAGGCACCAGCGCAGCTCAACTGCTCCCAGACTTCGTGTTTGTGGCACGAGGCGCCATCTCCCCTTGTCCCTTCTTTAGCCCCGGCCAGGGGAGCTGATCCTACCCTCTCATGTAGACAGGAACCCACTGATGGCAGCTCCCTGCTGCAGGCAGCCCCTGCCCTCCCCATCCCTTGGTTACGGGTCCAGGTTCCTCCTCTTTAACACAGGACTGTAAATACGACTCCTGAGCCTGCAACACCACGTGCAAATAAACAGCCCTGTGCCACCTCGGGAGGCCGAGCAGCGTGCCGACAGTCATCGCGCCRGAGCTGGCACAGCCCGGCCAGGAGAGAGCGAGCGTGCTCCCCAGCGGCATCGGGTTCCCGTGGGCTTTCCCTGCCGCAGGGCTCCAGGCTGCAGGAGGGCGAGTCCCCGCTCTTTGGGGTTCTGGGGCACAGTGCCAGGGTGCCTGCCGCAGGGCTCCAGGCTGCAGGAGGGCGAGTCCCCGCTCTTTGGGGTTCTGGGGCACAGTGCCAGGGTGGTGCCTGGCCGTGGAAGGGCCCTTGGTTGGGCTGCGCGTGGGCAGGGCTGAGCGCTGGGGCTCATGCAGGGTTTTCAGCCCCACCACAGCATGCCCGGCGGATGCGTTAGTCCTTTATTAGTCGCTGTGGCCTGCTGCAGCAGAGAGGCAGGGGCTGGAGCCCAGCGCGGCTGGCCCAGGCAGCAGCACCAGCCTGGCACAGGCAGGGCTGCAAAGCCAGGTACCGGCAGGAGAGCTGGCACTGCAAAGCACGACGCTGTCCGGGCCCACTCGCAGACCTGGCTGGCTCCTGTGCAGTCACAGTGCCCAGGCCAGAAGTGTTTGTCCCGGTGCTGCAGGATGGGGTGGGCGGCCAAGGGACAGGAGCTRCCCCTGGGGTGGAGAGCAGGAGCGGAGGGACGAGCTCAGCACACGCCGGCAGGGAGCTTGGTTGTCGCCCTGCACGTGGCATGGGCCACTGGCAGTTCAGGGTGGAGGGAGGAAAATCCTCTTCAGCACGGTGTGGTGGTGCCACTGGAGGGGCTGAGCGGGTGGGAGCTCAGCGCAGCTCTGCGCAGGAAGGAGACCCTGGCACGGGCTGGCGYGTAACTGCTTCGCCTCAGCAGGAAGGGGAGCACGGCCTGGGGGCTGATGCAGAGCACCGGGGCGGGCAAGCGTTGGGGGCAGGTGGGTCCCAGCCCTGGGGGGCACCAGGAGGGTGGCAATAGCCAGACCTGGCTGGACGCAGCATGGTGGTGCCCTGGGTACCAGGATGCACAGGGAGTCCCATGGCYGTGCGGGATGCTTGTGGTGTAAATACTGCAAGAGGTGGGCGAGGGGTGGTCCAGCAGGCGAGGATCAAGCAGGGCCGTTTGTCCAGCAATCAGCTGGGAGCAGGGGCACCGTGGGCTTTTCCATCCCTGTGGGCAGGGGTGGCCGCGAGTGGACGGTGCAGCTGCGGGCGGGCAGCGGGTCAGAGCTGCGGCACTCGCTTGGACTTTGGTGGCGGAGGCGGTGGCGATTTCAGCCCTTTATTTCCATCCTCTGTTGGCGATGTGGATGCCTGCAAGCAAAGAGGGCAGTTACTGGGAGCAGGGGGTGACGGAGGCCGGGGGCCTGGGTCGGGCGGTACCTTCCCTCCGGTTGCRGCGTCGCTCTGCTCCAGGAACGTCTCGTACACCGTGGGGCTGATCTTGCGGGGCAGCGGCGGGGCCTTGCTGGCACTCTTCACACGGCCGCCGAAGCCGGTGGGAGACGGCGACAGCCCTGCGCAGGCAGGGGAGGTGGGCTGGGCAGATCGTCCAGCCTGGGGGGCAATGGGGGCCCTGGGAGGGAGCACGACGGCCCTGGGCAGAGAGGCTGGGTGGCGTGGGGCAGGAGCCCAGCAGCGGGGAGGGGCTGGCTCCCGCTGGGAGCTGATCTCCGCACCGAGACCCCGCGGCACGAGGTCCAGCATCGACGACTGGCAGCTCCATGCGGAGTGTTCGGTGAGGACACACGAGCTGCTTCAGGTCTGCCTGTGCTTTTGGTACCGAGTGCTCCCTGCCTGCTCCCGGCTGCAGGACATGCCTGTGCCATTGTGGGGATGGGGCAAGGGGGTGAGGGTGCCTGTGCTGGGGTGCAGGGCTGGGGGTGCTGGTATCTGCAATGCTGGGGTGGGGGCACGGCCCTGCTCATGGAGACAAGGGCTGGGTGCTGCTTGGGGCTGGAGGGGCTAAGGAAGGTGCCCCCACCCCCTGTCCCCCCCAAGCCATGCCAGGGGTGCCTGAGGGGCCAGGAAAGTGCCCCAAGCTAGCAGCCGTGGTGGGGAGTACCTGCAGTGCTGAGCTGAGCACCAGCAGCATCTCGGCTTGGTGGSGGCTGTTTCCCCTCGGAGCTGCCCAGGCTGCTCTCACTCATGTTGCAGGAGAGTCTCCGCTTCTGCTCCTGGGGCACAGAGGGAAGACTCAGTGCCTCGGGGGGCCCCGGCTGCATCACAGCACCCGCGGCCCCAGGAATGCAGGAGCCTCTGGCAGGGTGCGATGCTCCCCAGCGCCCTGCCTGCAGCCCAAAGGCAGCCCCTGCCCGCAGCCCTGGGTCTCCAGCCCTGTGCCCGACCAGCCTCTGCTCCTGCCCTCCCTGCCATCGGCCAGCTGCGTCGTCCTGCAGCAGGGGCTGCCACCAGCCCCCCAAGGGGTCCCGGCTGTCCTGRGGCCTGGTGCTGCCCGCTGGGCCAGGGGCTCCAGGTGCAGCAGGACACCTGGGGGAACATGAGCGGGGTCCCGGGGAGGAGGGGAGGCACCAGGGCTGGGCTGAGCATCACCTTGGGCTCTGGCAGCTCCGAGATGGACTGGCACAGGTCCTTCCGCCGGTATCCGAAGAAGGTGCTGGAGCGGTTCTCCTTGCGCTCGTTCCTGCAGTCCTCGCTCTCGGAGGTGCGAGGGGCAGGTTTTGGGGTTGGGGGTGCCTCTGTGCTGTGGAGCAACTGTGGCTGGTGAGGGGCAGGCGGGTGGCAGGGGGAATGGGGATCAGGGCTACGCCACAGGCCGGCCGGACCATGGCCAGGAGCGGCTGCCCTCAGCCAGGCACCAGCACCATCTCCAGCAAAGCTTAGCAGTGGATGCTTAGGAGGGACAAGCCAGCAAGACAAGCATGGATGGCTCAGGTGACAGCAGTGTCCAGGTGAGCCTGGGGGCTGCTCATGGGGTGTCTCTGCTCCATGCCCCCCCATGGGGACAGGGCCATTGTGGTGGCATGGCAGGATGGACCCCTGAGATGTGGCTTGGCATAAAGGGAGGCCGTGAGGGCAGTGGGCTGGGGAGATGGGAGAGAAGCATCTGGGGTGGACTGAGGACGGCTCAGCAGTGCAGGGCCAGTGGGGTGGGGTGAAGGCGGTGAGAGGGGGTGGCTTGGGGCCAGCGCTCCCCACCACAGCACTCGCCTGTCTCCAGCAAGGCTCAGCCGGTCCCAGTTGGGTCCCCAGGCCATGGACCGGGGTCGTCCACTCCGCCGGTCCTCGAAGCAGACCTGAGAGCACAGGGAGCCTGAGAGCCAGGAGGGATGAGAGTGCAGAGCCTCCCCTCTCCTTCCCTTGGCTCAGCCAGGGCCAGCAGTGCCCTCTCTGCCCAGTCCTGGTTTTGTGCCAGTACCAGCCACCCCACCACAGTGCTGTCCCCCCACCCAAGGCAGGCAGGGACCCCAAGGTCCCCCATGCACAGTGCCCCTCACCCTGCTGCTGCTGCAGCTGCAGCTGCAGCCCCATCARGCGGTTCCCTGCTGCCCCAGACCTGCATTGGCTTGTCCAGCGTCACCCCGCGGGTGCCACGCGCCACCCATGCAGCCCTGGCTGTGCCTGCACYGTGCTCACCACCCTGGCACTCACCATCTCCCGCACCCCATACTGGCTCTCCACCTTGGCCCGCAGCTGCACAAAGCACTGCTCCATGCGCTCGTGGAAGGGCCGCAGGTCCTCTGTCACCTTCCGCCCATGGATCCGGATCCCCTCTGCCAGCAGCGGGGTCTGCAGGAGAACGGGGACGGCTCCGCCTGGGCTTGTGGGGCTCCCCCAGGACGGGGACACGGGGCACTTGGCACCCCAGGGCAGCTGTCCCCTCCGGCCGCTGGAGGGATGCTGTGGGCTGTACCTGCCAGGCGATCAGGTCCTTCAGCTTCTCGATGTTCCCCTCGTCCTCAGGGTGCTGCTGCAGGTAGGACTCCTGGAAAAAGGCCTGCAACGACCCCGTCTCAGTCCCGCTGACGGGCTGGCTCRGCTCCATGCAGGCAGGGGATGGTGCAAAGCAGTGCCAGTGCCTGCGGTCACCAGTCCCGAGAGTGCCCGAGCCGGCCCTGGCGCAGCACCCGCGTGTCCTCACCGTCTCATACTTGGCAAAGCCACCCATGACAGCAGGGTCCACAATGCCATTGAGCAGCATGGAGAGCGGGTTGATAGGCAGGCTGGGGTCGTTCTGGTGCCGGTTGATCTCACTCATAATTTTCTCATTTGTTTTCATCATGGTCTCGATGGCATTTTCCAGTGGGGAGATGATGGTCTGTGACCAGGRAGGGAGGGAGGGAAGGTCAGCAGCCAGCAGACCCAGTGACCTGGTGCGGACTGGCAGGGTGGTCTCTCCCTGGTCCTGCAGGACAGAGGCCCCGGGGTTGCACATCTCACCCCAGGAAGCCCCTCGGACCCCTGGCACCGCCTGCCTGGAGCTGAGCCGRGGGCTCACAGGGGAAGCACTGGAAGTGCTGGTCCCCAGCTCCGAGCACGGGCTGCCGGCAGCGTTAGTCTTGCAGGCAAGAGGCTGCGGGGCAGGTGATGGACATGTGGCAGTGGCAGCTCAGCGGTGAGCTTATGGAAAACCTGGGTAAATGTCATCGTCACTGGGGGTGGGGGGCAGCTACGCACAGCCCGAGCAGTGCAGCGGACACATGTGTGTGTGGCAGCACTCGTGCAGCCGTACAGTTCGCCTGCAGCGCAGCTGTCATGCAACAGCTCAGCTAGTGCATCTCACGTGTCCTCCTCGCTGCAGCACCTAAAACACTCTGGACTTTGGCCAAGCACATCCCTCTGACAGAGGCATAAAACCCACGCGCGGAGCTGTTAGCAGCGCCAGAAGTAGCAATGGTCTGCTGAAACTCCTCCAGCGCCTCTGCTGCTCCCTGCACACCGTCTCCTGCTTCCCATGGAGGAGGCATGCATCATGGTGGATGAGCCACACAAAGCAGTCCCTGTCACCAGGTTGATGCTACCGGCACCAGCCGACAGAGGCTGTTGGTGCCCTGAGTGCCGGCGGGTCTCCGTACCCAGTATCAGCGGAGAAACCCTTCCCCGTGGCCTGGGACAGTTATCCCACGTGGACTGGCCCAAGATCAGCCCTGGAGCCAGGGCAGTGGGGGCCAAGGCGATGCCAAAGGGGGGTTATCCCCCGCTGCCAGGCAGGGGTGGTAGCTGGGCTCGGTGCTCGCACAGGGAAGGAGGCCATGCTTGCACCCCACTCTGCGGGCAGAGGGTGCACGGGGGATCTGCGTCCGCTCTGCCACAGGCGCTGCCCTGGACCACGCACCCGAAGGAGCACAGGGGCACGGGATTGAGCTGGGAGTCACGGGCCCCGGGGTCCCGAGCGCTGGGTGGGCTGGATCAGGTTTGCCCTGAGAGCAGCRACTGATGGGGCCGGGGCCTGGCCAGGGCACCAGGCGGGACGTGCTCCCCACACCCTGGCTTCAGCCACTCGAGCTTGGGAAGSCTGGAAGGGGCTGGGGGCAGCGCGCCCACCTGGATCTGGGGTTTGTGATGCTGCTCGGGGAAGGGATGCCCTGGGAGGGCCCCGCTCCCCCCGCACCCTCCTCACCGTGGTGGTGGAGGTCACCGCGAACCAGCGCAGGATGCCGGGCAGGGGGTAGGCTGTTACGAAGGTCGTCCGCTCGATCCACATGGTCTGCAGGGAGGGCAGCAGTCATCCTGCCGCCCACCTCCCCATCACCCTGGGACACCCCTGGGTACCCTGTRGGGTGGGGGCCTCCCACCTCCCCGTCCCACGGGCACGGGACCACCACCTTCCCCATCCCAGGACTGGGGGACCCCCTGTCTCTCCTGCGTCCCCCTTCCTCTGGACTCCTGGCTCCTCACAGGGCCCCCCCAGCTCTACCCGTCCCTCCCAGCCGGGGATCCTGGCAGCCCCCACCAGCACTCACTGCAAATTCATTGTCTGGATCCTTTGGGCCTTTCCTGAAGGGCCGCGAGTAGCTGAACTTCTGGACGTGGTTGGCTTTATAGAAACTGCAGRGGAGGGAAGGGGCAGAGCATGGGAGAGGTCCCCCTGTCGCGTCCCCTCCCGTGCGGAGCAGCGCGGGTGCAGCCCGCCCATGCCAGGGCACTCACTTGGTGATCTGCTCTGGGATGCTCCGGTTCTTGAACCGGACCTTGGCTTCCTCCGCAGGCTGCACGGTGAAACACTGGATATCTGCGTAAGTGAAGGAGCCACGGGTGCGCACCACGGGGGACGGGGGCTGCGGGGGAGCGGGGCCCCAGGGCCCAGAGGGGGAGAGCCCCAGGGGTGCGTGTGGAGCGCTGTGGGACCTGCGCAGGGGCGATGGCACGGGGAACGATACGCCTCCCAGCCCCGTCCCCACACTCAGAGGATACACTGGCCCAGGGAGCCGGTGACGTCCTGGCCGGGTGGAGACGTGCTCTTCAGCTTCTCGGCATTGGGGAAGGGGCTCAGCAGCCGCATCTCAAAGTCTTCCCGGCGCTCGTACTCCTTGCCCCGGTAAATGAAGACCTTGTTCTGCAGGGGAGGAAGGTGGCAGCCCGTCCCAGCATGCTGCGGAGCAGGGCCGGGGAGCCCTTGGCCCCATGCTCCATCTGCAGCGAGCCCCGGTGTGTTAGGGGTGCAGGTGCCGACGAGGCTGGGCCCTTAGCTGAGCGGGAGACCCAGCTCTCAAAAAAAACATTTCCCCAAACGCAGCAGCTGGAGGAAAAAGGAATTAAAGGGCAGACGGGGCTCTGGAGTGAAGGTCTTTGGCCGGGCATGCAGTGACCGGGGTCTGCGGTCGGTGGACAATAACCACCCAGGAGACAGCAAGGAGCCCTCGAAACCCACCGTGACCTCTGTGAAAATGATSCCGCCCTCGCTGTGGCTGTAACAGCGGGGTAGGAAAACACGGGCCAACACTTTGGATGAAAGCAGCCCACCAAACATGCCAACTTATACCCGGGTGGATTAAAAACCTAAGGAATGTAATAGGAGTGAATGGGGGTGAAACGCTTTGCTCTCATCCAGAAAGATGAGCCCTGCTCTCACCGGTGGACGCCAGGAGCCCGTTTGCCAGCACAGGAGAAGGGAGAGGTGCTGAGCAAGCCCCCGCCTACAGCACCGTGCTGCAGGTGCGGGGAGAGGGCTGGCGGGGCTCCTGCAGCGACCCCGGAGGTACCCGAATCTGTTCGTAAATAGCACAGACCCATCTCTGCACCACAGGCATGACACAACGCACATCTGTCCCTGCAGCGCAGATACGACACGGCGCAGACCCGCGCCGGGGACCCGGCCGTCACCACCCCAGCAAGGGCCCCGTCCCTCGGGAGCGGGGACACTACCGGGGCTCGGCTCACAGGGTCCCACCCTGGGGCGGCTGCGGCCGTCAGGCTCGGCCGGGCGCCAGCGCTGTCCCGGGCGGGTGCAGCGTGCCCCGGGCTCCCCCGGGCCTCGGGGCGGCCGGCAGCCACTTACCCGGAGGAAGGTGGGGAAGCCTTGCCCGTAGTAGCCCACGGCGAAGTAGTCCGGGCTGGGCCGCAGCACCTTCAGGATCTTCTCGTAGAACTTGGCTTCCCGCTGCTGCAGGGGGAGAGGGGCAGGAGCGGGGCAGGGCCGGGGACTTGCCGTGGGACGGGGGCCATGCAGACCCCCCATCCCTCCCTGCGGCTCGCGGCACCCCAGCCCGCTCCGCCGGCAGCCGCCCCCCCAGCCCAGCCGAGCACTCACCAGGATGTCACTCAGCATTTCGTAGTCGAAGACTTCGCTCTCGTACTGCTCCGCCAGCTCCTTGCAGATGTGGATGGCCTCCTCCCACATCTGCAGAAGATGGGGCCAGGGCGGGGGCCCAGCGGTGCGGGGTGAGCTGGGGCGGGGGGGCCCCGGGGGCTTCCAGAAGGGACCAGCCCCATCTGTGGGGGCACCCACAGCCCTGCTCCTGAGCGAGGAGGGGAGGGCTCTCCCTCTGCGGGCTGGTGGTCCGGCTGGGCACTGGTGGGCTGCAGCAGGACTCAGCTTCCCGCTATCTCCAGCACCTGAGCTCTGTGCCTGGGCGAGCCCCTCTCCTGGGGTGCCCCAGTTACCGGCCCCCGGGCTGGGGACTGAGGCTGGGACAGGATGGGATGGGATTCGCTGGGATGGGATGGGGGGAAGGACAGCCACGGCAGCCGGGTGGCTGCGGGATGAACCATCCAGCCCAGGCTCGCTGCAGGGCAGCTCCAGCCCCACCGCAGTGGTGGGTGGGCCGTGCTGAGGCTGGGGGCTCGGAGCAGGAGGCAGCAGTGGCTGGGGAGCCAGGCTTGCCCTGGGACAGCCCAGCTCCCGCCGGCTGGGCAGGGCGAGGGGGGCTGCTGGGGGCGTGTGGCTGCGCTCACCTTGCCCTGGTCGAAGTAGTCGATGATCTGGTTGTAGAGAGCCTCCTTCAGCTGGCGCTGGGTGTGCAGGCTGGGGCTGTGCAAGCCCTGCATGGGGGCTGTGTTCGCTTCGTCCGACCACTGCGCAGAGGCAGCGGGAGCCCATCACACCGAGCCCTCGGCCCCAGCTGGGCGGCCCCCGCAGCCCCTGTACCCYCCATGCCCCACCTTGAGGAGCCGGGCGTGCAGCAGCAGGGTGTAGGCTCCCTCCGTGTAGTTCTCGTAGCTGATGTGCAGGTCCTTCAGCTTGTACAGGTACCTGGGAGCGAGGGTACCGTGTGGGAGGCACGACGGCTGGCGCGGCTCGGGGTCCGGCCCSTGCTCCCCCACGGGGCAGCATCCCCCACTGGCAGCTGGGTAGGGGGCAGAGCCCCCGGCACCCTGCCCCTCCGGCTGCTCCCGTGTGCCTGGGGCCAGGGCGGCGGGCGGCTGGGGCAGCTCTGGACTCCTCACCCCGGCGCGATGCCGGTCTCCCTGGGGCCGTGCTCACCTGATGTACATGGCCTGGCGGTCAATCTCCTTGTAGAAGTTCTGGGGAAAAGCAGACGAGGCTGTTTTGCGCGAGCCCAGGAGGGGTCATGTGCCACAGGCCCCCACGCTCCCACGCCTTGCTCTGGGTCATGGTGCTGCTGGGACCATCCCTGCGYGGGGACTGGGCTACCCTCGGCAGCAGGGAGCTGCACAGTGCCTCCCAGCAAGCACCTCCCGGGGGACACCGACCGCATCTGGCACCCCACCTCTGCTGTGCCAGGGGCAGGGGGGGACCTGCGGGGACACAGGGCTGAGCCCTGGGGGAGCTGGGGGCATGGGGTAGGTGCCCACCAGGAGGTTGACGGTGCAGCTCATGCTGTAGGTTTTGTTCTCGTCATTCATAACAGCCCGGTAGTCGAGGAGCCGCTCCAGAAGCCCGGTCACCAGCGCGACRAAGTTCTCCCCAGGCTTGGCCAGCTCAGGGTGTCTCCAGCAGCAGCTGAGCAGGCTGGGGAGGAGAGGAGGTCACGGGTCTCACTGCATGCTCAACTCCGCAACGCTCCCACCGCTGCCCCGGCTCAGCTCCCCCAGGGACTTCGGGGGGAGGTAGGCCCCCCAACAAGGGACAAAAAGCAACACCTGGTCTGCAGCAAGACAGAGCAAGCCCCGTGCTGCCCCYCACCAGGCACATCAAGGACAGGGGAGAGACCTGACAGCTCCAGCCACCGTGCACACAAATCCGTGATGGGCACCACGGGGCAGGAGCAAATCCTGGGCAGGGCAGGGGCATCCCCTGGGGCAGGGCAGGGGTAATTCCTGGGGCAGAGGCATTGCTGGGGGCAGGCAGCGGCAGGCTGGCCAGGGCAGCAGTGGTGTGCAAGGGGCACAYGATGCTGCTAGGGCAGCAGCCTGCCCCCCCCGAGGTCCCGCTCCCCCGAGAGGCACGCTCTGGGTCAGAGCACAGCGTGAGGAGGAGCGGGATGGCCAAGATTCAGCCGGGGCAGGAGGATGGTAGATGGCAAAGCGTCRTGCCCTGGAGAGAAGGTTGTGGGGATGTCACTGCACACTCACATGCTCTCAAAAAGCTGCTTGTACTGCTCATCTCCCCGGCCACCCTCCACCTCGCTGTCCAGCTTGCGCAGGATCTCGTCCTCAAACTGCAGAGACATGCATGAGCATGGCTGAGGAGCCGAGGACGTGTTGAGCTTGGCCCCAGGCTGCCGCGGCTGCGGCCCCCCCGGGACGTGAGGCCACAGCGCTGGGACAGGAGGGGCTGCAGGAGCTGGAGCCAGCCCAGGCACCCAAAGAGCCCCCAGCTCGGCTGCTGCAGCCCTTTCCCCCGGGACCGCCCGGCACAGGCAGGTCCCTGTCCTCCCTCCCATACTGTTCCCTGGCGCGGATGGGTCCCCGCGCTGCCCCCGCACAGACGGGGCCCCATCCTGCTCTCTGGGTCCCTGACTTGCTCCCCAGTCCCCACCCCGCTCCTGCACTGGCCTCGTCGCCGTCCCCCAGCAGCCTGGGCCTGGCTGACCCGGGGGTCCCTGGGCARTGCCCTGTGCCCCCTAAAGCCATAGCCTTCCCTGCCGGGGGTGGCAGGGCTGTGCCAGCCTGGGGTCCCCCRTCTCCCAGCTGATGCTGGGCCTTCAGGTCCACGGGATTTGTGCTCCAGCTGCAGCCGATGGACMCAAAAGCCTGGGGGATCCTGCACGTGCACAGTATGGGATGGGGGGCTCTGGAGCAGATATCTGATTGCTGGTACCCCTTGGTATCCCTTGCCTCCACAYTGGGTCCCTCCGAGGTCTGCACATCCCAAACTCAGGGGACCTTGTCCCCCTGTGCCAGGGGCACTGCCATGGTCGGCTCCCGAGCCGCAGAGCCCCTGTGCCGCAGCAGGATGGCAGGATGGCTCAGGGACATCCCCTGCGAAAGCCTCAGGTCCTCTGAGCCCAGCCGTGCCCGCGCCGCTCCTCCAAYGCAGCTCTCCTGCGGCTGCAGATCCGCGTGCGAGCAAGGGGCTGGGGAAGGGGCTGCAGCAGGACCCGCACCACCCGTGGCTCCGAAGGCAGTCCCAGCCCCTCTCCTCCCGTGGGATGCCCCAACAGGGAGAAAGGCTTCCAACTCAGAAGAGRCAAGTGCCACCTAATCAAAAACTGGAAAAGCCTTTTGCATGGAGAAAAATCACAGCAACAAGGGAAGACAAATTGAAATGCAGGAGGTCTGTGCAGACCTCCCCCTGCCCACTGTGTCCTTGTTTCCAGCCAGTGCCAGGACCGGCTGAGTGGGTGACACCTGAGCTGTCCCTGCTCGTCCCTGGGAAATCCTCTGCGTGGCCCGGTGGCTCTCCCTGCTCCTCGGGTCCCCGCCAGCTCCCCCCGTCCACTGTCCCTTGTCCTTCCCTTCTGCAGCCCCACATCCCAGGATGAGAGAGGGCAGGCTGGGCATCACCTCCACCCACCCCGAAGGGGACGGTTCAGCCTGGGTGAGGAGCAGGATCTGGCCGTGTTGGCCTCCCGCCACGGCCCAGCCGCAGCCCTGGGCACTCACCCGGCTGAAGCTCTCGGTCAGCTGGTACTCGCAGAGCATCATGTCAAAGAAGATGGGGATGGTGGACTTGCGCAGCTCCAGCTCCGGCACGAGCGTCATCTCCAGGATGGGGCCCACCATGCCCGGGATGAACTCAATCTTGCGATGGCCTGGGGAGGGCAGGGAAGGCTGGGGGGCCCGGGCTCTTGCAGCCTGCTCCCTGGGGCCAGCCCTGGCCTGGGGCCCCGTGGCTGCAAGCAGGCAGCAATGCATGGAAGAGGAGGGGGAGCGGTGCCAGGAGGTCTGCATGCCGCAGGCAGGCAGCCGCAGCAGAGCTGGGCAATCATCCGGGGTAGCCGTGCTTTTGGGCACGTAATGCTGTATGGCCAGGACAGCATGGCAAACGCTCCGCTGTGGTACCATCAGCTGGGGTTGTGCTGGTGTCCTGGAGGCCCTGCCACAYGGGAACAACCCACGCAGGAGCCTGCGGGCACCCGTCACTGCTCCACCGCTGCACTGCGGGCTGCCCCCCACACTCCCCACAGCTCCCTGCTCCCCGCTGGGCCGTGGGGCAGAGACCCAAGGTGCTGTGTCCTCCGCACCTGCCCGGCCCCGGGATGCTGCCGGCAGYGCAACCCACACCGTGCAGGGGAAACAGGGCAAGGCAGGAGCCCGCAGGGCTGGGGAACGGGAAGGCAGGGCTGCAGGCAGACACCAGCCCGCAGAGGGGAGGCTGTCTGCAGGGAGTGCGAGCTCATGACAGTGCCTGCGGGCTCGCACGCCCGCAGCCTCGCACGCCTGCAGATGTGTACATCCCACAGGCTCACATATCCCACAGACTTGCACATCCCGCAGCATCCCATAGATTGCACATCCTACAGGCTTGCATGTCTCACAGGTTTGCACGCCTGCAGATTCGCACRCCTGCAGGCTCATACACCCTGCTCACACCTGAGGCTCCCATGACCCACACCGGCAACATCCCACTCCCCAGTAGTGCTGATGAACACCAGCCTGCAGACACTCGCCAAGCCTCCTCATTGCTGGCCGTACTGTGGCTCACCTAGGTTGTACCACATGTCCCGGATGGCAGCTCCGATAGTGGCTCTCATGTCCCCGTACCTGCCAGGATTGACGTTGGTTAGCATCGCTCTGCAGCCTGGGGCGCAGCATCCAGGCCAGGAGTCCAAGCGCAGCCCGACTAACTGATCCCAAAATCCCTGACCCCACGGCGTGGCAGCAGGAACCTGAAGCAGAGCTGCAGAGCTCGGCCCTGAGGCGATGCCGGCAGGCAACGGGGCTGGGGAGGGCCAGTGAAGGTGAGGGTGACTCACTTGGCCAGGATGCTGTTGCGCTTGGCCTGGGAGAAGTTCTCCAGCTGCAGGGAGTCCTGGGTGAGGAAAGCCACAGCCAGGTGGAAATAGTTGTTCCAAAGCTGCAGTGAAAACACAGGGACGAATGCCAGGCTGGGTGGCACGGGGGGCTGGGGGGCCAGGCAGCACCAAGTGCCAGGTGCTGGGTCCCCTCCCCGGCCCCGCAGGGCACAGAGGCAGCGCCGGCTCACCTGCAGCTCAAAGCTGCTGTTGCTCAGGAACATCTCCGTCAAGGTCGCAGCAAACTGGTTGATGGCGCGCAGGAACTCCCTGCGGGGTGAGCGGCGGCGGGGCGCTGGGTGGAGGGCAGCTGCGCTGCCTGCCCACCGCCCGCAGGCAGGACCCAACGGCAGCGAGGGGAGAGCCGGGCCGGCGGCTCCCAGCGATGGAGAAGCAAGGAGCGGTGGGGCCAGGCAGGGGCCAGGCMTTGCAGTGCCCTGGGGCTGGGGCAGGAGCCCACTGGTCCCTYCTGCCCGCTGCAGCGCAGCCGAGTGCTGCCCGGCTGCACCGGTCCTGCTCGCCTGGCGTCCCCGCCGCGCAGGCACCCAGGCTGGGAGGGGTGGGCTGTCCGGCTTCAGCTTCCCGCTGCCCCCCGGCACACCGGCGGGGCTGCAGAGAGCAGCTCTGCCACCCGGCTCCCAGATGGGGCCTGACTGCCCCAGGACAGAGCAGGAAGCGTCTGGAGCTGCCCTGAGCCAGCCCAAGCACAGACCCAGGGCTGTTGGAGGGGGATTTGGAGGGGGCGAAGCTAGCCTCAGGCTGCCCGGCACAGCCGTGCCGCAGTGCCTGTGTGCCCTCTGCCCAGGCCCCAGCAAGGTGCCCCCGGTTCTCCCATCCAGCCCCAATGCCCACCTGCAGGTCCCTCCCAGCCCAGAGGTCCTCACCGGTTCTGCACCATGTTCATCACCATCCAGTCGGAGGGGTACACCATCTTGCCAATCAGGTCCTTGAAGAGGATGAAGGTCTCCATGAGGAAGTCCTGCCGGGGAGGAGGAGATGTCAGGAGCTGGGCTTGACCACGATGCCCTCCCGGGGCGATGCTGTGCTGAGCACCGGGGCTGGGAGCGACCCTCGCCACCCAACAGTGAGAGCTTCACCTCCATGGAGCGGGGATGTGGGCTGTGCCGGGGTCCAGGGCAGGCGGCACCAGTGCCGGGTACCCAGGTGCAGGCAGGGCACTGGGACCAGTGGGATGCCCCAGCTGAGACGTGGGGTGGGGAGGCAGGGAGGTGCCAGCGATGGAGGGCCCGGGTCTCGCTGCGCGGGGCAGCACTCACCATCAGCTCGGGCCGGGAGGGGAACGCCTTGATGTAGGAGCTGTAGTGGTCCTTGTCCATCTGGCTCAGGATGGCGGCCATGCAGGCCACATAGTGACTCTGGGGGAGAGGGGCTGGTCAGGCGCTGCCGAGGCCCCATGGTCGGCACCGTGGGGTGCACTGGGGCCGAGGGGGCCCTGCGCACCCGTCCGTGTTCCTCCGGCGGGTCCGTACCCTGGAGTCCCAGCTGCCCTGGGGGCCCCTTGCCCTCTGCCTGCCGCGGTACCCTCCTCCCCGGATCTCCAGACCTCTCCTCCTGCCCCGCTCAGCCCCAGCTCCCTCTCCCGGTCCCGCGCATCCTGCTCCGAGGGTGGGACAGCCCTGACACCTGCCGTGATGCTGGAGAGGACACAGACATAGCTATATAGCATATTTGCTGTAGCATACATCTGTAATTTTTAAGGCAATTTAAGGCAATATGTGGATGTAAGTGCATTTTGAAAATAGCAAGCAGCTTCTTTCTGGAGGCCGATGTGTCTAGACTGCCTCTAGCAAAGGGTCCCAAATTGAGCCATTAACTCCACTCCTGTTCTGGGTGCTCACAGCTTTGTTGTGAGACGAGCAGTGCGGCAATGGCGCAGGCTGAGCAGGATGCCTGTCTCTGCACAGTGAGACAGGCTGTGCYGGGTCTCCAAATTGTGCTCAGCTCCATCGCTCGTGAAACGAGAGGCACAGGTGGCAGGGTGCAACACCCACCTGCTGCTCACCACAGTGTTTCATCTTCCATTTAGCTAATTAGTACAACATTTTCTTGACAATACTTTTAACATAGAGGAGTCTGCAATAGACTTGCTCTCGGGACAAAACTACGGAAAACTCCGCAGGGAGCTGAGCAGCAACTGAAGTCTGAAAGCCAACGGAGTCAGGGCTGTGGGTCACTGAAGAGGGGTGTTGCTCAGTTGCCAGGATCCTCCCGAGCTCTGCTCGTTCAGACGGTGGCCAGCTGCAGCACTGAGCTCAGAGAGATGCTTTAAAGCATTACTTCCCCAAAGGATGGCTGCTGCCAGACAGAAGGGACAGTCCCCTGGTGGGGCAGTTTGCAAGGAGACACCACCACAGCCCTGGGTGTATGCGGAGCAGCTCCAAGCCCTCGTGTGACATTGTAGGAGTCTGCATCCCTGGAGTTGCCCCACACCCAAAGTCACCCGGGGATGCAGCAGCGCTGGTCCAGCCCCCGCAGCGCAGCAGCAGAGTCAGCCTGTGGAAAATCTGGCTGCTCTCAGCATCAACCACCGTCGCAAGGGTGCTGTCACCCCGCACACCACCACCAGAGCCGCACACGCCGGGGAACGTACAAACCAACCCAACCTTGGAAGCGGCATGGTGCACCGGGGACGGGCAGAGCCCGGGATCCGTCAGGTCACTCCAGTGTGGTGGGAAGCCTGGCACTACCGGGGCTGAGGGGGGGGAATGCTTGGCCATGAGAGTGCCTGATGCTTCCTATTATTAAAGACCCAGCTTTCAGCGGTGTCCAGCGTAGCCCATGTGTGACTGCTCAGCTGGAAAGCTGTCCTGGGGGTGCACCCAGGGCTGGAAAGGGCGGCTATTTCTGGGGGTAAAAGAGCATCGTCTGGCAGGCTCAGGAGGAGCAAAGGCCCTGCTGTGCCCCAGTGTCACCAACAGAGCTTTGTGAGTGGCTTCAGGTGCCAACCCTTCCCCAGAGACTGTCGTGCTGTGAGCACCAAGGGCACCACTGGGTGCTGAGCAYCACTGCCTGTCCCGAGCACGCAGGAGCAGCCCCGGCGGCACTGCACGAAGGCACGTGGGCATTGCACGGGGCGACACGAGCCCCTTCCAGCCCCGGCAGGTCAGCCACTGCCAGAGCTTTCTCCTCGCTCATTCCACCAGCTCCAGTGATCCCCTGCTCCGTGGCAGGGATGGAGCCCCGTCGCAGCCCCAGGCCAGCCCCTGCCAGCTGCTCCCAGGAGCAGCCAGCGGAGGGGACATTTCAGAGGCCAAAGGGGACAGCCCAGGGCCACTCGGCTGCTGCCTGCGATCAAGGGCCCCGGGTTCGCCCCACCAGCCGCTGGGCAGCCCCGGCAGCGGGAGCTCCTTGGGAAGGGCTGCAGCATGCAGCAGGGAATTGCTGCGGGGAAGCACTGTGCCCCACGGCCAACCCTGGCTGCCGTCCAGGGCAYGGGCAGGTTTGCAGGGAATTACCTTGTGAGAAGCAAATGAATAAAAACCCAACAGATCCCAGTCCTTTTAGCATCAAAGCGAAGCCACAGACCTGAGGCTTCCCTGCTGAACGCTGGCACGCTGCAGGACCAGCAGCACCTGCACGCAGGGAGGCCGCGCAGGCACGCCGCAGAGATCCTGCGGAGACACCCAAGTCACTGGCCGCCTGCAGCTGCCTGCACGAATCCGAGCGAGAACAACTTGCCTGCAAAGCTGGAGGCGAGTCCCTCCTCACCGCACAGCGTGGCCTGCTCGGCTCGGGAGCAGGGGATGCCCTGCCTGCAAGGGAGCAAGCACTAAGCGCTGGCAAAGTGGGGAAAGTGCCACAAACCCACCTCTGTTCCCTAAGCATCCATGTGTGCAATGCCACGGAGCCCCCGTCTCGGGAGAGACGCCATGGTGGGAGCCGGGGTCGCCTTCCCCACTGACAGAGCCCGGCTGCGCAGCCATGCTGCTCACCAGGGTGGAGAAGGAGCAGCCTGAGCCTTTGCTGAGGTTCTGGGGGGCCATTTCTCATTTACCAGCCAGGAGCGCACGTCACCCACCATCACYGCAGAGAGAAGCACTGCGCAACACGCACAGCCCCACGGGGAACATGGGGCAAGGAAGGAAGGTGACAGGAGGAAACTTTTGCGGCAAGCCAGTTCTGGGGATTTGATGAGATTAGTTCAGTCATCTGGAAACAGCTGTTCTGGTGGCTGCTGGAATTAGATTCAGGTGAACTCCCTGCACCGCCTGCTACACCTTCTTCAAGGGAAACTGCATTTACATTTAAATTACATTACTGGGAGCCACACAGCCAGGCAGGCACTGCTACGCATGTGGATCTGGTTTGTCCTGTGGATGGTGTGTGCATGGGGAATGGGCCACAGCACGTGGCCCCCAAACCTGCTGGGTGGTCCCAGACACGAAGGGTCCCAGACAGCCCCCAGCCAAGCCACAGTCCCACCGCCCAGCACCTCCCAGAGCCACCACACCAGCTGCTGCAGCCCCAGCACAGCTCCGGTGCAGCTGGGCCACCCCGCACACGGCAGGGCCACAAGCAAGACAGGATAAAACCTGGAGAAGAGGGTCCGGAGTCTCCRGGGGGATGCTGCACTCCCGCCTGCCGCTCCCCAGCTTGGGGACCCATCACAGCCCCTGCCCGCTGCTGTGGCGTGGCTCCTGCGGCCCCGCAGCCCTGCCTGGTCCCAAGGCCACCCGCCCCCGGTGCCCACAGCCGCCCTGCCTGCCGCCGCATCCCCGCCCCGGGGCGGGCGCTGCCCAGAGCCTCGGCGGTCCCGGTCCCTTCCCCCGGCCCGGCCCGGCTCTGCCCTCTCTGCCTGCCCGACACCGCGGAGCAGCGCCGGGCGCCCGCGGTACCGGAGGAGGAGCGCGGGGCCGGGAATGCGCGGCTCCGGGCGTGCAGCCACCGCACCGCCCGGGGAGCCCGGCCCGGGCGGGACCCGGCAAGAGGCTGCAGGTACCGGGGCTCCGGGACTCGGCACCCAGGCGCGCTCCCCGCCGCGGGGCTCCGCCCGAGCACCGCGGACCCCGCGTCCCGCCAGCCCCGTCGCTCCGGCGCCGACACCGGCTCCGCCCCGCCCCGCCCCCGCCGGCTCCGCCCCGGTACCGGCGAGCCCGCGCGGCTCCGCCCCGCCGTG
>JASVER010000256.1:137372-150499 GCA_030449065.1 Oceanodroma leucorhoa | reverse complement strand
CGGGGACCCCCGAAACCGGGAGTCCGCGGCGGTGGGGGATCCCGGGGCGGTACGGGCACCCGCGGCCGGGAGCCGGGCGCAGCGGSCCGCGGGATGCGCGGTGGCCGGCGGGGCCGGGGCAAGGAGCCGGGTGGGCGGGCGGTGGGCGAGCCGCGGTGCCCCTTCCTCCCTGCCGCCGGTGCGCGGTGCCCGGCCCCGAGCGGCCTCGGCCGCCCCGGTGCCCCGTGCTGCCGGGGGTCGCARCACTCCCGGGACCTCCCCTCCTCTGCCCCGCTGCCGAGCAGGAGCTGCCCGGGGAAGTGCGGGAGGCACGGGGCAGGTGGCACCCCGCACCGAGCACCCTACGCTGGGCACCCCGCACCGAGCAAGCCACTGGCTGCCATGGCAGGGGTCTCTGGGGGACACGCCATGCGGGGGGCGGTAGGGTGGCGTGCAGCTGAGGGAGACAAACCTGTGCTGAGAGCTGCTGTGTTAGAGGAGCCGAAGACCCCCGAGGGTCGGGCCCCCCTATGCTGCAGCCCTGCTGCCCGCTCCGCCTGCCCTGCTGTGCCRCCCCGGCCTGTGGCACCTCCGCGTGGGAGATGCGGGGAGGGAGCAGCGCTCCGGGAGCAGCCTGCCTCGCTCAGCCCGCCTGGCTGGCACTCTGCTCCCCCTCGTTAGGAGACGCGTCCATCAGCCAGGGCTGTGTTTGGTTGACACACGCACACACGCGATCCCRGGGATGTCACTTTCTGTACCGCACGCCGCGCTGACACCAGCCGAGGGTACGGCTGCTCGCGCTGGAGGGATTCAGCCCACGTTGCTCCCAGCAGCTCCCAGCGCCGTGCTCTGCATTCAAGGCCTTTGTGTCTGCTGGTGGGGCTTCGGCAGCCGCTGAGGCAGGAGCGGAGCCGGGTGCAGCCTTAGCTGCTCCCCGTGAAATAGGAAGGCTTTCTTTTCCCGTGGAATAGGAGCAGCTTTCAGGGCTGCTCCAGTCTTTCTCCTCCCCGCGGGAGYGCACACAAAACCCAGTTAGAGCCGCAGCTCCGCACAGAGGTGCGGGGAGAGCCTGGAGAAGAGGTCTCCACGGAGCCCTTTTTATGTTCGGAGCACGAGGTGGACACGTATGAGTAGTCGCCGGGACCTGGGCTTTGCCAGCGTGTGCCCACACGGGGCAGCGGGCGTCAGCCGGGCTGCCTGCTGGCTCTCGGAAGCGCAGAGCGGTCCTTGGCAGCTTGCAGCTCCCGGCAGTCTCCAACTCGTCACCTCCCAGGGGGCATGGGAGCGAGCCCCCTGGGACAGCCGTGGTGGCAGGGGACGCGGGGGACCACCGGCTGCGCTCCCTCCCTGCTGGTGCTGCCCGAGGAGAGGGGCCGGAGAGCTGCCGGGGAAGTGACTCCCAGGCAGAGCTGGGCTTAGGCTGGCACCCGCTGTCTTTTCCCGGAGCGTCTCCTCTCTGCRGGAAGCGTTCAGTCCTTCCAGTGCGTTCAGAGGAGCAGAGTAGATTTAAACGCAGAAGCTCCTTTAGACTGAGTTTATCTTCTTTATGAATTATAATTATTATAATTATTTAATAGTATGGTAGCACCCAGAGGCCACAAATAATTAGTGAGTCTATTCCCATCTGTGGTAACAATACTATTTCAATCCTAACTGGTGCTTTTGGACAGGGTCTCTCTCATGTGTTTACGAAGATGGTCCGTATCATCCTGGCTGTTTGGTGGGTGGGGAAACCGAGGCACACAGCAAAGAAATACACTTGCTAATTCCTAAATTCCCCTGGTAGCCAGTGTTGTCTAAAGCGCATAAAGATAAAGGGGGGCCGGCTGCTAGATGGCATTGGAAATCCACTTAAAGGCAGGAATTGGTATTCCGAAACAACATTCTCCGTATCTGTGCTGGGAGGCTGCAGCCGCAGAGGCCTCCCGCGCTGGCTGCCAGGACCGGGGCCGGGCGAGCGCCGGCGGAACAGGGGGCTGCCCCACGGGGGGYGGCTGAGGCGGCCGGGGGGGGGCTGCCTGCGCCCGGGGCCGAGCCCCAGGGGTCTGGACTGGCGCACGCAGGGTCTACCAGGGCGCTGTAGTCGCCTCTGTGAACTGCTGGGCGGCGAAGCCTTTCTAGCTTTTTCCAGAAATGTGCTTTGTGGACAGCTTGTGGCTTTCTAATAAGATTTCTGGCATGCGAAGGAGCACACGGAGTCCCAGTCTGTCAGGGCTCCCCAGCTCGGCTGGCTGCTCCGCTCGCTGGGGCGGTTTGACTCCAGATGGGTGCCTGAGCGCCCTTCTCCAAGAGGTGAGACGTTCCTCCCCAGGAAAGCGTGGAGCTGCGGGAAGTCTTGTGATGAGCCGCATCTCCTGTGGCCGAAAGTCTTCGGGCCGTGTCCTATTTCCCTTGTCCCGTAATCGCTGCAGGAATAGCCTGTGCTGGAGGCGCTGGCAGAGCCCGCGTGCTTCGGTGCTGGGCACTGGCCAAGCTTTCCCGCTCTCTGGGCCGRATCTCTGCATCAAGCGTTTTCCCATGTCCATGCAGCTGCGCAAGGTGTCTCCGGGACTCGGAGGGATGTGATATTGCCCATGCCACGTTCGCTGGCAAGGAAGCAGCCAGACAAGGTGTTTGCTTCCTCCCGCAGCGGTCTCTTCTGTAGCCCCTAGGAAAGGTGCTGAACCGCAGTGCCCAGCAGCAGCTGCAGACTGCACGAGGGACGCTTGCCTGCTCTTCCACAGAGGAGGCTGAGGGAAGACCGGGAATGTGAAACAAACTCCTCCTGACCTCATCCTCCTCCATACGGGCTGTCTGCCACGGTCTGCCCGTGTTCCCCCRGGTAGGTGACCCTACCTCTTCACGTATCATTTAAAGTGGTGRTATCAGTGCTCCTCTGCCTGGCAAACAGAGGTGGGAAAGCACGCAGGTAGCAGTGAGAACAGACACRCTACTGTCATGACAGCCATATGAGCATCCATGGGAGACAGAGGAATGATTTGGCTTCTGCAGGCTTCTGAAGGCTTTGTGCAAAGGCTTTGTACTTCACTGTGTCTCCTGACCACGTAAAGTCTCCATCTGACAGCGCCAGCATATCTGCAGTTGAAAGAGAGAGGAGCGATGCAAGTGAGAGTCGATGACCTCTGCGTGCTGGGAGGAGGATGTTGTTGCTTCTTCCCTAATTGATGGGATCCCTTCCATGGGGCATTAGCTGTGGCACACGTGGCGAGGGCAGCCAGGAGCCTCGGGCAGCCCTGGAGAGGTGCCCGCAGGGTGCCTGGGGGTGCTGGCGCTGCAGGGAGGCAGGTGGCGGGGGCTCCCTGCTCCAGCCGGGCSGTGAGAGCCTTCTCCTGGGCCCTGTGGCTGGGAGAGTGACTAATTTTCCTGCAGAACACTTCAGCCAGTGACCTAAATAGAGATGCGTGCAGATCCCTTGGCTCGTGCGAGCTGCTGCTTGCACCAGGTCCCRGCTGACACAGGGGAGGACCCGTGTGTCGGCGATGCTCCCCGGAGGCCCCGGGCGATGCTCGCTGGGGGTGCTGCGGAGCACGAGGCACSCAGGGCATTGCCCCGGCTGCAGGGGACTGCGCCTGCCGTCCTTAGCCGGGCCAGCCCCGGTGTTTCTGGTGGAGCCCCAGAGTGTTCGAGCAGAGCCTAAGACCTTGCCTTGAACGCTCCCAGGAGGGAGGAGGTCAAGCGCTGTGGGTGTGGAGGGAGGCTGCAAGGATCATCGGAGTCACGGGGAGCTGGACTGGCAGAGCTGGACTTGCTGAGCACTGCAAAGCGTGGCCGGAGAAAGAACGCGTGGCCTCGCTGTGAACGCACGAGGGCTGAACGCTTAGAAGGGAGACGAGCTGTTCAAGCGGAAGCACTATATTGGCACGAGCACAGTCGGATATAAACTGGCCGTGATCAAGTGCCTGCAGGCAATTAGAAGGTCTGTGAGCCTCCGAGCAGCCRGGCTCTGGAAGAGCCTCCAAGAGAACCGCGAGGGTAGGGCATGAGCTGGCTTCGTGGTGGAGCTTCCTCAGCGAGGAACCRGATTTTGGGTTTGCTAGCTGCCTGAAGAGATGCTCTTAGTCCTCCATCCTCAGGTCCCACAGATGCTCTGATCTGAGTACAAACGCATCGAGTCCTCTCGGAGCCAAAGCAGGATTAAGCTCTGCTGCTGAGTGATGTGTTGTGAACCTGGCTCCTGTCCGGTCCTCGCTGAGAGCAAATGCCTCATCCTCCAGTGCCGCCCCTCTCAGCACCAGTAGCACCTCTTTCCTTTCCAGAGATCAGGAAAAGCAAAGGTTTTGTCCCAAGAGAAGCCRTTGTACCCAGTGAGCGGAGCTGGGTAATTAGCTGTTCTCTTCTGCAGTTCCAGGAGAATATGACTTCCTCTCTCATAAATCTAATCTACTGGCTTCCTGCGTCTTGAGGAGAAGATTTATGTGTCTGCTCTGGTTTTCCCTCTGCCACAGACATTACCAGGAGGACGAGGTGGAGGATGGGTGGAGARAGGGCCAAAGCTGGCCGGGGGTGGGCAGGGTTGTTCACAGCTGTGGGCGCAGCAGGACCCTCCGTCGGTGCCCGCAGTCCCGCTGTTTGATGGCCGTAGCTGGGGTCTGCCCAGCAGCCTCATCAGTCCTGGGCTGGTCTCTCCCACAGGACGCTGACGTCCGTCGAGTCAGGAGGAAGAGCTGAGCTGGGCCTTGCTGCCCTGGAGGAGGAGGAGGAGGAGGAGGAGGCAGGCAGGCAGGCAGGCAGGCAGGCAGTTGGAGGCTTTCCCTCCACTCTGCAATATTTTTGGTGGATGTAGGTAACTTTCTGGACAGTTCAGTGTGAAACAGGGCTCTGTTCCTCTGAGGTCAACCTTGCAGCCCATGACAGATGAGTCTGAAGTTACAAAACCAGAAGATTTAGTGCCTCCCTCTCACAAAATTCACCATCAGTCAGTACTGGCCAAAGAGGAGTGACCCAGTCACGGGGCCGTTGGCTCTCCATGGGGAGATTCACAAGCCCTTTACAGGCCGCCGGTAGGAGCTGACAGTGCACCGGCACAGCACGGGCTGGTGATGCAGGACCAGGTTTTGGATCCCACCATCCAAAGTGGCGCTGCAAGTTCATGGATCCAAAGGGCTCCGGGCTGGGGATGGCAGCCGGGCTGATGCGTGATTCAGAGCCCTGGCGCTGCTCACAAATCCCCGTCATTCTGAGGCGTATTTGATGTTTGCAGGGAGTGAGGACAATCTGAGGACTGGGTGGGAGYTGGCACCTGAAGTTCAGTGGTGTCCATGGCCAGGTCATAGGAAGTGGTTCCTGACGCTTCCTCAGCTCCTGGGCTCATTCAGCRGAGGAGACGTCACTCCCAACTGCGCTGAGCATCCAGCTGAACTGGAGAGCCCACCGCTGAAGTACTTGTGTCATCTATTGCATTATAGTGGCGTCATCTGGTTTTATCTATATATCATCTGATGTGACCTGCTGTCTCACCTTATTCACATGCTTATAATTCCCATATGAACTAGAGGAGAAAAACGCTCAGACCTTAAAAAATTGCCAAGAGGATCCACCACCGTGCAAATCCTTTCCAAGTTGCTCTCGTGCCGGCTGGCCTCACTTTTTAAGAAAGTGGCTCCTCTGACTGCACTGAGCCCTGATTTTCAGCTGCCGTGTTCTGCTGCACTTTGCCTGCTCGGCCGGAGAGGAGCTGGAGGCTCCCGCAGCAGAGACCCCTCCTGCACRGCATCCGCTCCGTCCTCCTCTCATGGCTCTGCGTTTGTCTTTTTCCTTCCTTGCCTTTCTCTCAGCCTTGGTATAATCCGCACATTTTCTCAGTGCCGAGATTTTTCCTGTGAGGTCAGTGACAGCCAGCGCCTGTGCAGGGCCCGGCCGCCCCTCCGCAGGACCTGGGCAGAAGCACGGCTAATTGGCGATGATCACTGGATGATTATGTCTTCAGACATGCTGGTTAGCCAGTTTTTAATCCATTTAATGTGTGCCACATTGCTTTCGTATTATTCTGCTTTCTTCGTCAAAATGTCAAATGCCTCACAGAAATCCAAGTCTGCTCCAGTGAGGCTTTTACCTTCATCGACCAAACTTGGAACCTCATCAAAGCAGACAGCAAACTGGTTTGATGAGCCGTGTTCTCCGTGGCCCCGTGCTGACTGGCGTAGCYGGTACAGTCCTTCAGCTGTCACTAGTCGCGTTCCGACGCCGTTCCCCCGCCGCTGCCCCCGGCCRGCCTCAGGCTGGCGGTCGCGTGCCCCAGCCGTGGCAGCCCACCTGCGCCCTCCTGGCCCCCCTGCGCCAGGGCTCTGCCGCTGCCCCTTCCCTCGGGCTCTCCCGAGGCCGCTCTCCACTGACGCGCCCCAGGGGGGACCCCGACGTCCCCTGTCCCGCAGAGCCCAGCAGGGCACGCGAGAGCAGGACACCGGGGCTCAGCCCCCCGCCTCCTGCTCCGGCCTCGGGGTCGCGCAGCCCCGCTCCCCGGCTGAGCGCWGGCAGGGCAGGCAGGAGCCCGTGGGCAGGGCTCCCTGCTCCTCAGCGCTAGCAGGGATCTCACAGGGCGCCTCAGGACGAGCATCAGCCACCACACTAGCTAGGACAGGTCTCCTTCAGCCATCCCCTCCCCTGCCCGCCTCTGTCCCCGACCCAGGGGAGAGGAGCTACCGCAGCCCTGGGCCCYCAGCGGACCGGACCCTGGAAGGGGCTGCTGAGGGTTCGGGACCTCGGAGGGGCTCCAGCTTCAGAGCACCTCGTCTCTCAGCGCTGTCCTCCCAACAGCCCTCGGCACTGCAGGACTGGCCAGACCCGTGCGTACCTTGTTCTGGGTTAGGGTGGCRTTAGCGGGACACATCCCTACTCCTGCTTCTCCAGTCTGACCAGCCCAGGTCCCCATGCTGGGGTACCACGGGGGAACTGGTGGGGCACAGGAAGGTGAGCGGGGAGCGTGGCTGCGTGTGCCGGACATGCGGTGCATCAGCTGGGGTAGCCAAACACGGGGTGTGGGTGAGCGCATGGCCCCAGGAACAGGGGGCTGACTGTCGTTTCCCAGTAAATATGCTTGAGGATAGCAGCTGGAAAACACTGGTGTGGCTGGGTGCTGGGTGCCTCTGCTTCCTCACAGCCCCTTCCCCGTGGCCCGTTCTGTGCATCCAAAATGTCCCTGGAGCCACGCTTCCAGACTGATCCATCGGCAGAGCAGTTTCCTCARATTCAGCTACAATAGCGGGGGGGCMATCAGACMCTGCAGCCGCTGGGTTGCACAGTCCTGATTCCATCCTACAGCAGGACTCGTTATCAGCACTCGAAGATGCTGGCACGCTGCAAACAGCGCCCGAACACAGCACTAAATCTAACTGTACCAAAAAGCATATGCAGAGAGACGAGTGGGAGGGTCCTAGCTTTTGGTGTTTGACATCCTCAGAGCTGTTCCCAAATGGAGTTAGTGCATGTATAATTTATAGACTTTTTCTTTGTCCTTGTGGCTTGTCTCTGATCTCTCCAGCGGTGCGGTTCAGGAGGCAGAGGGTGCCTTGGYGGAGGCCCCGCTGACTGACAGCATCGCGTTTGCTGCGTGGGCAGTGGAACGGCCTCGTCTCGCTCTGCCATGGGCCGAGGCTCAGCAAGGTCCCCGCTGCGGACTCAYGGTGGCTGCATCCACACTCGGACTGTGCCGGGAGCGCTCCTGCCCCGTGCTTGGCTGTTGGAGCAGTTCCTGGCACCCTCTGCCCCGTGCCCGTTAGCTCTTGTGMAGAAACCTCCGGAGCAGGCTGGCCACACACAGGCTGCCTCCGGGAGTGCTCAGCCCGGCCGCGCTGGTCCCAAGCTGTGCTCTGAAGGCCAGTCCAGTGCGGAGAGACGTGCCGGCCGGCCCCCTTCTGCCGCTCGGCATGTTGCCTCCCTGGCACAGACGCAGCCAGGGATGCTGAAGCGGGACCTGGGTGGGGGTTGCTGAACTCTGGGCACCGGCCGTCGCTGTGGCACGAGCAGGCCGAGGTGACCCCGTGGCTGCAGCAGGGCCTCGGGCAGGGGCTCGCCCCGCAGCCCCTCGCCATCCCGGCGGGCTCTGCCCCATCCCGCGCGGGTGCCGCCATGGCCGCTGCCTCGGGCCAGCTGCCCGCTGGAAGGCACGACCGYGGGGCTGCTCCTCCTGGACTCGCGCAGCCTGCGGCGAGCGCGGGGCGCGGGGGCAGGTGGCGCTGGCTCCGTCCCCGAGCCAGCTCTCTCCTCCGCCTGTTGCTGTCCATACTAACGAGGCGCCCCGTCCCGCCGCTGTCCCCATCTCCGTCGCGTCCTGCCTCACAAACATCTCCCGGTGTCTGGGCACGGCTCCAAGCTCGGGAGGGAAAGCGCCGGGCGGCTGGGCGGCGTGTGGAGCAGCATCCCGACTAATGCTGCGTGGGGGCCGCAGAGGTGCTGGGGTGTGCGGGGTCCGGGAGGGCTGCGTGAGCCCCCTGCTCCGCTGGGTGAGCGGCTCGCTGCCAGCCTGGGAAGGCACCGGGCACCAGCACACTCAGCACTCGGGTAGTTTGCTCGTTACCAGCGCAGGGTGACTCCAGGCCACTGTGCTGAGTCAGCTCCTTCGTTACAGCAGGAGCAAGGCAAGACGGCGAGGAGGGCCGGGGGGGCTGGCAGGTGCCGTGTGTCTGTCCGCAGCGAGGGCAGGAGGGCTGCGGAGCAAGCAAGGCTCCCATCTCGGTGTGCCAAAGAGAGTGTGGGTCCCCCGGGGGAGCAGCGGCCTGTGGTCCGGGGCAGGGRCCACCGGTGCCAGCCGCGGTGCTGCAGGGTGCGGGACACGGCGTGGAGTGAGGATGTGAGTCCGTAGCACGGGGGAGCCCACACCGCTCTGCTCCTCGCCCGCGCCGCAGGTACCTCTGGATGTTTGCAGACCTCGAACGCTGGGAGACTGAAGCACCAGGCAAAGCAGCGCCGCTGCCTGCCAGGGCTGGCGTCTCCGCTGCCCAGTCCGGGCATGCCCCACACGGGACGGGTCCCCTGTGCCCAGTCCAGCCATGTCCCACACACAGCAGGTCCCCTGTGCCCAGTGCAGTCCTGCCCCACGCACGGCAGGTCCCGTGCTCACTCCAGCCATGCCCCACACAGGTTGGGTGCCCCACACCGTGTCCAGCCCCACGCAGAGCCGGTGCCCCGCATACAGCAGATGCCCCACATCCACCCATCCCACGCAGGAGCCCCCCACGCCCAGCCCAGCTCTGCCCCGTGCCCACACGCAGCAGCCCCCCGTGCCTGCCCTCCCGCTGCCAGTGGCCTGCGAACACGAGGCACCAGCCCCAGTGAGGCAGAGCTATTTTTAACAGCTGCTTGTGCTTGATTTGAGCTGTGAACTTGTAATGTGTTTATGCTAAAGGGGTTTCTTTTTTTCCTTCTCTCTTTGTGCTGAAGAGGCAGCTCCGGAGATCAAAGCTTGTCTCTTCGCGTTTTGTGATGGCGGGGCTGGGAGGGAGCGCGCAGAGGCCAGCGGCTCCGCGGRGCAGCGCGGCACACGGGGGACGCTCCCGTCCTTGGGGGGCTGCAGTGGCGGGGCCGGGGCTCACCCACCTCTCTCTGTCCCCACAGGTCCGGGAGCCCAGGAGCCATGGGCAGGGGCAGCCGGCACCTGGCACCCCAGGCAGCCCGCCACGGGCAGCCCTGAGCCAGGGCGGACGGCAGMAGGACCATGGGCTGCCGGCACCATCAGGGAGGCACGGCGGCGGGCAGGGCTGTCGGGGCGGCAGGCCAGGGGCTGTAGGGCCGGCCGGCGGGCAGCATGCCCAGCGGCCCCTCGCCCGCCTCCCGTGTAGCATCCCCTTTCTGCGGTGGCACGGGATGAGGCTGCCCGCTGCCCCGGGCAGCTCCGGGCACGGGTGCAGCCCAGGGCTCCGGCTGCCGGTGCTCGGCCCCCCGCACGCCGCCGCCGCAGCGCCCCGCCGCAGGGCAGCGGCCCCGGGGCCCTGAGCCATGGTCAGCCGTGAGCCCCTTCCCGGCCCGGCCCCCGCCGGTGAGGGTGGCCAGGAGAAAGCCATGACGGTGCGCTCAGTGCTGCTCAACCGCGACTCGCCCGACATCGAGAGCCGCCTCAAGCGCCGGCGCAACCGCACGCAGCAGGTCCGCTTCAAGGACCTGGTGGAAGGCGGCGCGGGGCGGGCAGCCAGCCCCACTGTGGGGCCCACGGCCGCCCGTGGCCCCAACACCCCATGTGCCTCACCGCCCCCCAGGGACGCCCCTGAGCCGGCGGCTCTCTGTGCCTCGCGGCGGAGCTGGCCCCAGGCCCAGCCGGGCTCGCTGACGCTGCCCATGCCCAGGAAGGCGTGCATAAGCACCGCCATCCAGACCTCCCCCAGCCTCCAGAAGCCTTTCCCAGCCTCCCAGCCCCGCAGCAAGAGCGTCTGCGACGTGGCCAGGGACGGGGTGCTGCCTGCTGCTGCGGGGAGTGCCTGGTGCCCGGGGGGGGCTGTGCCCAACGGCTCCAGCCGGGCTGTGCCCCCGCGGGTGCCCGGCAGCCTCCCCGTGCGTGATCATGCCGCAGCCCTCGCCCAGCATGCCGCGGTGTGCCGCGTGCCACCACCACCGCCCAGGGATCCCTGTCCCCCTTATCCAGGCACGGCCGGGTGCCCCGCTGYCCGCTGCACCTCCCTGGTGCAGAGCTGCACCCCCGAGCCCTGCCAACCTCCCCCTGCCTGCACCCAGCTCCGCGGGAACCCCGGGGGCGGCCGTGGGACACCCCCGCGCCCAGCCTCTGTGCCCTGTGGTCAGCCCCGGCCGCCCGCCGAGCCGCGGGGGCTTGGCCGGAGCGACTCGGAGCGGAGCCTGCCCCACGGGCGCCCACTGCCCCAGCCCTCGCCGCGGCGCCAGCAGACCGTCCCCACCACGGACACCCACGGCCTCCGCCAGCCAGCTCAGGGCAACCCCCCGCRGGACCCCCCGCCACCCCTGCACCAGCTCTGTGGCACGCCCTGGGGGGGGCCCTGCTGCACCTCACCAGCCCCCATCCCACCAGCGCCGGGCTGGCACAGCKCTGCCGCCGCCGCGCCAGAGAAGACACCAGCTGCGCTCGGCCACCCGGACCCCCGCGGCATCTGCGGCCAGCTACGCACCACTGAGCCTGGGCACGGCCGGGCAGGACCGGAGGCGCCCGGGGAGCCCCCAGCCCCGCAGGGCCCAGGTGTGGGGACGCAGCCAGCCATGCGGGCACCGGAGGTCCCCCGGCACGGGCAGCCCTGCCTCACCACCGAGCAGTCGGAGACGCTGCGCCACATCCAGGACCTTCTGCAGCTGGTGGTGGCGGCCAAGGGGCCGATGGGACCACAAGCCGGCGACGAGGACGCCCGGACATCTCAGGGAGAGGGCCCCCAGGGGTCCGGGGAGCAGGGGGACCTGCAGTCCCAGCTGCAGTCCCTGGAAGGGGTGCTGGAGACCAGCCAGCAAACCATCCGGGTGCTGCTGGACGTCATCCAGGACCTGGAGAAGAAGGAGGCCCAGCGGGATGGGTGAGCAGGCGGGGACGGAGGCAGGGGCCGGGGGGGAGGGGGGCGATGTCCCTGGGGGTCTGTGGATGGAGGATGGGGGGGCCCTGCCAGAGATTTGGGTGCTGCCACCTCCCGGACACGTTCCCCTCTGAGAAACTCAGAGCTGCCRTCCACGCACATGCGACACCGTGTCTTGGTGCGATGTCTCGCCCGCCCTGGCTTGTTCTGTGTGTGCCCGTGGTGCTCTCCCCATGCCCAGGGAAAGGGTGCAGGGGGGTGCAGGCCAGGGGGTGAGGGGAGCTGGGCCCCCTGCCCAGCTCTGGMGCAGGTGACGTGCCCATCGGTCACTGGGAGCAGAGACCTAGGATGTCGCACCCTGACTGCCGGCTCAGCCCAGCCGTGGCAGATGCCCTGGGGACAACGTCCCTGCCGTGCCTCAGGGACAGCCTCCCTATTTCTCACACCTGCTTTCAGCCCCATCCTTTGAGTTACCTAAGGCACAAATTCGGTGGCCGGTGCCCCAGCGACTGACATGTCTGTGCCCCGGGAAGGTGCCCASGCACCCCCGTCCCGCCCTGCCCTGCACAGGACCTGCTCCATGGGCRGTGGGGCCGGGCATCCCCCGGGCCAATCTTCCTTGGCCTCCTGGGTAGATTTGCCAGCCAGAGCAACGTGTTGGAGGTTAGTCTGTGATGAGACTGAGACCCTCCAAACTCATCTCACACAAGGGCCACCAACCTCCCTGGAGATGTGAGGAGCTGTTCACCCCATGTGCTTCAGCCGCATGGGGACAGCCTGGGGCACTGGGATGGGAGAGCTCGTCAGTTTKGCAGCTCGTTAGTTTGGCCTCACAGTTGGAGAGGGGCCCAGCCTGCCAGGGACACCGAGCTCGGTGCGTGCCGTGGCAGTATTGGTATGTCTTGGTATGCAGTTTTGGGGAGGCAGGGTGGCACAGGGGAGGAGATCCGGACCTGCCAGATGGGCAGCTCCTGGTAGTCCTGGCCCTGGTGCCTGCGCACGTGTTTAATTGTTTTATCATCTAAAACAAATGACTGCTAAGTACCTCTTCCAATTAGGGGCAGTAGAGGCTGTGTGGATCCCACAGAGGCGTTAGCAAGAGCGTGCAAGCCCATGCGGGCGCTTAGGTGGGGTGTGCAGTGCCACGCTCCCTCCCTGGCACAGGCTGCTCGGCCGCGGATGCAGCCTGTGCGTGCCCGTTCCGTCTGGGAGCTGCCGGCAGCCCTGGGCTGCCGGCTCCCACGGGCCCTTCCCTGTGCTCTGAGCACCCCTTCCCCTTGGCTGCACRGGAGCTGCCGGCCCCGGCCGGCTTTGTGCCTGCCCTGGCCGYGCCTGCCCCGGCACAGCATGGGTGACCGCACCGGAGGGGAGGAGAGTGTGGTCCAGGACTTGGCCCCGTTTGCCCCAAAAGAGGAGCAGCACCTGCAGCTCAGCACACCGTGGCTCCCCGGGGYGCCCAGCACCCCGCCTGCGCTCTCCTGGCTTTTCAGAGCAAAGTGCTGAAAAAGTGTTTCTTGTGGCGGAGCACAGCAGTGCTGCTCCTGCCTCCGTGGACGGGGACCTGAGAGCGGTGCCGGGGGCTCCGGCCAGCGCCAGGGCTGGGGCTCACTCCTCCCACGATTGCTGCTGCCGCTGCTGGGTGTCAGCATGCAGCCCCCGGCACAGCCCGCTTGCCCCTCGCCATGGACCCCC